>SRLM01000153.1:354753-405618 GCA_015708895.1 Populus ilicifolia | reverse complement strand
ATTGAATTAACTTAGTAGAAAATAAATAAAATAAATTATGAAGCCTAATTTTTAATTAAACTGTTATTAAAAAATAAAATAAAAAAAATAAAAAAATAAAAACTTTAACCAGTTAACTTACCAAACGTGTAATTTGTGCTATGAAAATAAAATAATCTAATAAAAAATAAATATAATATTATAAGATAAAATTAAAAAAATATATTAATTAAAAAAATTCAATAAAAAAAAAACAAAAACAAAGGCAAATATTTTTGTTTTAAAGACCACATACTAAAACATGCGGGAAAATCACTCATGTCCATTGCTGATAGTACTTCCCGACATGTTTCAGCGTAATGTTAATTAACTAACTACACACCAGGTCAGAGACAGGAGGGGCAGCTCGTGGTCGGAAAGCTCTGCAATGAACTCTTAGGTACGTTTCCAAGACAAATACATCCACCTTTGGGAGATTTTTAAATATTTTGTTCTTATTTTATTAATGGAAATCTTTGGTTTTCGTATCAATAACTTGAAGCAAAATCTTCCAAACTTTAAAGAAACGGACAGGAAGGGAACTATCATCAAGCTTCTTCGTTGCAGCTCAAAAGATATTTACTACATGCAAGTATTTGAATGCACGAGAGCAGACAATGCAAGGAAGGACCACCACTATAACGTAATTAATGACATTGTTTGTTCTTATATATATATATATATATATTCTTTGCTAGTTGCTTTTAAACACAGAGACAATGGAAAACCCAAAGTAGTGACATTTGCATAAAAAACTACAAATTATTTGATTGGAGCTGAAAGACCATTCATTCTTCAAAACTTAACGTTGAAACTACAACAAAGAAAACTTGTACCTTCTCTAAGTTTAATCATCAAAGTATTTATTAGAGTTATCAGGTTTATTATAAGATCTAAAACTAAAAAAAATTCAAGAGAGATCAATTGGACTAATTGTAGATATTTGAGTTAATCAATTATAAATTTATTTTATTATAGTTAGACCGAAACCAGACATTGTAATTCTTCCATCCATATATGTTGCACTAAATAATTTATCCAAACAAGATGGAATAAAATGTTTAAAGTTAGGTCATAAGTTTTTACCTTTTTGTTTCCTTATAATTTGTAAACTTCTAATTTAACAAGTATTTATCTTTTACAATAAAGTAGGGCATGATTACTTTGACAATGGTTTCCATATCATCAACTAACGTTTCCTTTTGTTTAATGTATTTTCTCATTGATAATGTTTTTTTTATCATTTAAGGACACTAGAAACAATTTTGAGTTTATTTTTTTAATGTATAATTTAACGTCAATAAACATAATTTTTAATTTAATTATAGATGACAACAATAATGATTATTCTAGTGAGAATTTCAATGACAACAACTTATATTTGTATTTATTTTATGATTTTTTTTGTTGACACGATTTCTTTATCATTTAAAGATATTAGAGGCAACTTGAGGCTTATGTTTTTTAATGCACATGTTTGTACTAATAAGTATAACTTTCAATCTAATCATTAAATTTGGCTAAAATTTTATCAAAACTTTTAAAAAATCTTATTTTATATTAAATTATAATTTCAGATCAATTATACATTGGAAAAGTCTTGTGATAAGGTTCATAAGCAACTTTAGGAAAATTATAATAGTTTTCTAGTTGATTTATGATTCTTTTTCTATTTTATTTAGAACTCTTCATTATTTTTTCTATTATAAATAAAGTTATTTAGCTTATATTTAGATTTTAAAATTAATAAAAAATATATTAATTATTAAAAAATAAAACTTATATATAAAAGTCTCTTCAAGTAGATCCCCTATCCATTATTCAGCATTCTCCCAAGTGAACTTCCTATCTAAAGTTAAGGTTCTTTGCATGGAATAGCCAAATCCGAATCTTGTGTAAATTCCCCTCAAGCCCATAATTGACACGCATCATAATAAATTGTTGCAACCTCCAGGAAGTCACTGTGACACCTAGCTTTCTCAATAACAGCCAAGTAAGTATAGTGCATACCTTAGTAAGATGCACATCTTGTGAGTTCGGCGCCAACCTTTCTCATTAATCATTTATGGACGTCAACCTTTCCCACCAATAGTCATGATGCCTAACCTTACTATATATCTACAACTTTAAGTTTTATGACGTGATTTTATGTAATGAAGGTGTATAAATAACAAAAGTCACAGGCAACAAGACATATGGTTGAACAAGGCAACACAAGGCCATACAAGATCACAAAACAACACACACATGACCGTCACACTCTCTCTCTTATATTCTTGTTCTCGTTATTATACTTCCCATTTCCTCTTATAATTTATTGACTTAAGCATAAAAGGATGATAGGGAACTTGTTTTTGTAAGAGAGCATGAAGGGGCTAACCTAGACAACTCAGCCTAAGACGGAGTAGTGGGAAGCACAAATCCAATTTGAGATCTTTATGACCTCATCAAAAACAAATTCTTGATGAACAACAACATTTATGAGAACAATTAAAAAACTTTATCAGCTGCCATTACTTTAATTATAGATTGTTAAACAAAAAAGTACAGAGATGAATTACACGTGCATGATATTAAGCGGCAAGGCACCCAGACAAACACTAAAAGACCTACATCAATCTCCTGGAGGATAAGAAAAAACGAGATGTCCTTGATAATCATCATTCTTTAACAAACTCAATCTTAACGCCAGAGATGACAACAGGATCACTTACACTATTAGACCTGGGCACCAAAGCCACCACAATGCTATCATCATCATCAGTTTCCAAGTCTTCCAACAGTTCTGTAATCCCCAATATCAATCTTGTCTTGGACTTCTTCGCATGCTTGTGAGACACATTAACAAAGCTCCCGGCAAACTCTGTATTTTCTGGTTTAGAAGGCATCTCAAGGTCATCATTTATGAACACGTCAAACTTCACGAATTTTCCTTTGTCGTATTCTATCCCTTCTATCACTAAAACTTCATCTTCCTCTTCTTTCTCTTTCCTGCTTCTTGATTTCTTTGGTCTTGAAACTACAGTAACTATGGTTTTGTCTAAGACTAAAGGGAATGCAGTGAACGGTGTTAATGCAGTTTTTGTTTCAGCTGCTTTCCTTCCCAACCTTCCTGGAATTGCTTTTGATTTTAGCCAAGGAATTTCAACATTTTGATAAGTATACCTTAGCCTTCTATTGTCAAGACAATCTCTAACCTTACAACGAACAAGCTCTGCATTCTCATTACAGAAAAGAAACTCGGAATTAAGCCAATCAGGATCACTGATATCCCTCCTAATTCCTCCAGGTATAGTCTTCCATATCGTCCACATTCGGTCAACATTTGAGTGATGACAAAAAAATATCGGATCTCTCGCAGCTGAGTAAAAATTGCCCATGTCTTCGGTATTTTCTTGAGTTGGATCACCTGTCCATCTATGAATATTATTGTGAGGGCTGTTCTCAATCGTCCCAGCTCCAGGACGAGAATCGTCACCAGCACGGTACGGTTTTCCAAAAAAGAGTGTTGGTTTTGCTGCACCAGACACCATTTGCTTGTACATTACTCTAAGATTACTAGAGTATAATTTATTTGCGTTTGTGGGGTTGGGGTCTCCCGCTGCATAATCAAGATCTAGCAATACAGGAGGTTGGTGATTCTGGTCGCGGAACTGGTCATAGAGTGGAGATTTAGGGTCGGTAAAGATGTAAGGTATTTGCATACCACTGGGGGAATCCCAGTTCCAGAAAGGCAGAGCAAAAGTTGGGTCATTAATAAGTTTGCCCAAGATTCTTTCATAGAAGTAAAGATAGTATCTGTGCCAAGGAAAGAAGAGCCAACAGAAATGAACATCAAGTTCCAATTTTGGAAACCCCACTTGTTCGTAGGCACCATTGCAATAGGCACAATGTACGTTGGCTTGTTGGTAGAAGTTGCGTGGATCGTCTTCGGGGAGACTTTTTATTAAGGAAATGGCTTCAGCATATTTGGCCACGTAGTCTTCGTCAACTAAATGGGCCGCACGTCTAGTTCGCAGCGGGGAGAATGGAGATGGAGGTCTGAAGTCTATGATCTTTTTGGGTAATGGAGAGCAACAGTTTGTTGGATTTTCGGGGTTTGGTAAGTCCACAAGCTCACAATTGGTCAAGTCTGGAGGGCTGATTGGCTTAGCATAGGCAGTTCGGTCAGCAAGATTGGTAGCGCTATATAGGCCTCCTAGACCGATGAGGACGTCTCTTCTCGTGGCAGGGTTTTGTGTATCATCTGTGGCTTTGCATGAAACTCTAGGGACATTCAGCCTTTTGGTTTTGGTAACTTGCTGTGGTTTTGGAAAGAAAGGTCTGAAAGATAAGGTGGACATTACGGTTGAGGCTCGAAGTAGGAGATAAATGAGAGGCTGTGGTTCAGATTGGATGTTATATGGCCGATAAGAATTACTTGCTTGTATTATATATAGGCTTCATTATGGTTAAAGGTACTGAAAAAAAATCACTTCATCGGTAGTGATTCGTTGACGAAACAATATTAACTGTAATTGTGGTAGCGTTTTTTGTTTGGTAATTTGGTAATTTAGTATTTTTTTAAACTATTATTTTTCATTTGAAAATATATTTAAATAATATTTTTTATTTTTTATTTTTAATATAAACACAATAAAAAATCTGAAAACACAAAAAAATTAAAAAAATAAAAAGATAATTTTTTTCAAAAATATTTTTATAATACAAAAATAAATAAAGTATTTATCTAAATGAGCATTGTTCGAAGTAATAACCAAGTCTTATTCAGAACAATATAGCAATTAATGATGACGAATGTTGTGCTATAATTAGAATTCTAAAACATGTAACTTCCAAGAGAAACCGCGTGAATAAACAATACAAATTTTAATAGGAATATGTATTTATTATAGAAAATTTGTATAGCTCTATATGATTTGTAGTTAATGTAAAACTCAATTATTGTAACTTTAAAAATAAATTGCCCAACAAATAGAAAAGACAACCAGTGCTATATATACAATTTCGTTACAACATTATGTAATTTAAAAACTATGCATCTAAGATGGAAAAGGCGACTAACATTACTTACCACAATATTAGAAGACCATGTAAGCCATGGTTAATTAGCTCAATTGAATACACAATAAGCTTAAATAGATCCAACCAAGCACTCCACTTGCCTAGATACATGGGTTTAGCGCTAGGATATATTCCAATAACAAGCATTCGAATGAAAATGTTTAGAAGTTCTAACTTAATCTTGAATATCATATGGCTATACAAAAAGATCACCATAACAAGTTTATATCAATTGGTGTATGATTGATTATAAGGTACACCCTACCCCCATCAGCATTTAAATTGAGACATGAATCCTTGGGTGTTAGATAACATGAGTAAAGGTAAACGATTGACCTCCTTTGCTTTTTAATTTTTTTACTTGTTTGTATAAATGTTAGAATTAGAATGATAATTAAATTTTATAATATATTATTATTGTTATTGTTAATGCAACGGGTATTCCTTCAAGGTAGAATATGGTATGTAATTTATAATTAATCGATTTATGGTATGTTATGAAATTGTGATTTGATTTTATATGTATTATATTTGACTGTAACAGCAGGATCCCTATATAAAAAATATTAATAAATCATAATAGCATAAATTATACTAGAAAAATATAAATAATGATATTTTAAGATAATTAATGCGTGAGATACTCCACGGATAAATGAATATTGTTGTAAAGTAAGTGCTTGATACCTTGATATTGTTGTTTTGAATTGAGTAACTACGTTTTCAATTAATTGAGTATTTTTTCTTTGATATTGATATGGGGGAACTAGTTATTTGGTAGCAGGATAATGGGGTTAGTGCCTGCTAATGAGTGTTATGTTATAGAACTAGTTACTTGATAATGAGTCATGTTGAGGAACTAGTTACCTAATAATGGTGTTGTCGCATGTGTGGGGTGTTGAGACAATCGTCTGCCTTAAAAAATTATTTGTAATTGTAATAGACATATATATAGTCTATTCTAGTGACACGATCAAAAGATTGATATTTTCTCCTAAGTGTAGGAGTGTCGAAATAATAAATAACCCAACAAGACCGAAATGGAACCACATGAAGGTTAATTATATAACAACAACAACAACAACAACAATATCATTAATATGTTCTAAATCACGTGGTAGATTTTTCATCTTGTAATTGAAAGATTTGGGTTTTGGTCAGCTGTGAGTTATTGGATTGTAAGTATCGTTAATATTGCCAGCAAAGTTGTTCCAAATTATATGAGTTTATTTTATCACAATATATAAATAATACACTCTTGTCAAAGTTTAAGTAGAACATCTACTTAATAAAATGTCTAACTCCATCATAGTTAAATAAAATATAAATGTGTGCTTGTTTGAATTCTATTTCATATAAATATCTTTCTCTTATGACATTTTTAGGTATGGGTCATTCACGATTGAAGAATATTGACAAGTTCTCGCTTGAAGACCTTTTACCAACATCATTATGTTTTGGAACACGTTTGATCCTCGTTCTCAAATGAATTTTTAAATAATATGAGATAAATGTTGAGATCTCCTCAACAATATAGGCCTCACATGTTGACTCCTCAGTAGACGCCTTATTCTTAACCTTTTTTTTAAAATTGAACAGGCACCTCCATATATAGAATTAAACAAAAATTATCAATTAAAAAATAAAAAAACATTTAATTATAAATTATATAGCAATTGTAATATTTAACCTCTTGAATGAATACATCTGTTTATACAAGATTGGTTCTTTAACTTTTACCTTAAACGGTAAATGTATGGGTATATGTCTATTAAGTCAAAAAATGATGGAGAAAATATCATCTCAAGTTTGCATATTGTCTTGACGATATTTTTTTCAAGCCTTTTAATATGATCAACATTCAACTTGTTGGAGTATATATTTATGAAGAAATGACTGATCTCCTTGAGTGCATCCCATATTTCTTTTGAAAACAAATCATAAAAAGCTAATGAGATGATTTTTTGTATAAACACATGGCAGTTATGACTCTTCATTTCATATAATCTGTATTCTTTCGTATAAACCAGCTTTGATATGTTTGAGGCATGTCCATCGAGAAAACACAAACTCTTAAGTCATTTGTAGGCTAGTAGTTGTGCATTTTTTTCTAACATGAAGCTCGTTCTTGGTTTTGTGTCTTTTGGCTTCCCTTTCACATCCATGACGGTGTTGAAAATGTTCTCAAACATGTTCTTTTCAATATGCATGACGTTAAGGTCATGATAGAAAAAATTGGTTTTTTAATAAGGAAGTTCCTAAAAGATACTTCGCTTTATCCAATTATGAGTCAAACTTAAACTAGAAAACTTCTACTTACCTGATTGGAGACCAAATACTATGTCACCGTACCTTAAGATAGCATCATACAATTCTTTACTAGAAAGACGCAAGGGAGCAACATCCTTTTCAACTTTGCCAATAAATAAATCCTTTTTATTCTTTCTATACATATGATTTGGTGGCAAGAAACAACGATGACAGTAAAAAAAAGAAGCTTTAGTCCCATTTGTTAGCGTAAATGCCTTGTTATTTTCTATACAGTATGGACATGCCAGTTTTTCATGCGTGCTCTAGCAAAAAACCATTCTATAAGCCTAAAAATCATTAACAGTCCACACAAAAGCTGCACTCATAACAAAATTCTACTTCCTCTAGATATTATAAGTCAAAGCTCTAGAAACCACAACTGTATCAACTTATTAATCAATATTTGAAGACAAACATCTATATTTCACCTCGAAATGCTTAGACCTACTATGAGCATAGATACAAACATGAACTCCAGCCTCGTGCACATCCCTGGTTGTAAGTTATAATCAGTATGACTAGCCAACACTAATAAGAAGTAGTAAATGACCTGAATGAATTGAATCCATCTATACATAAACAAGACACATGTTCCTTGATTCAACTGAAAAGTGAGGATGCACACTATTAAAGTGTTTCCATGCTTCCTTGTTAGATGTGACTGGTGCCATGTCATGTGTATAACAGTCCTTCATGATATGAATAACCTTTACAGTCTAGGTGTGATTGGAAAGTATTTAAGTTTTTTATATGCCATGAAAGTCTTTCCTCTACTAGTTTTGATTTTGTAACGAGAATGCCTATATGTCATACACTCAGTCAGCTTAGCATTTTCAAGATATTATATCTTGTAGAAGTTAGGGCCCATTGTAATTTTCTGGTATCCTAAACCAAGGGGATCTAACTTTGTAGCATAGAAGTTTTTTTCCAGTCTATTCCGTTAAGGTAAAATGCTTCTCGTCCATTCAATAATATTGTCATAACTAGCCTCACTCAACTGGTAATCTAACTTGATGGTGAACACCTATATTATAATCGATAATTTACTGTGGTTTGTGCAACCATCCCATAATAGTTTCTTTTAATGGATAAAAAAAACCTTGCTGCATCTACATTAGATTCTTCTTCTATGATTGGAAATTCACTGACATTACCTTCATTCATTTTTATTGCATCCATAACCATGTTCTTGTAAGGATTACTGTTGTTATTTCCAACTTCATGCACGTTTCTAGCACTAGAAGTTGACCCAACCACCCTTTCTACCATGCTCTTACTAGGAACAAATAGTTCTTCATGTGCATACCAATACAAGTAATTGTCAATGAACCTTTTGGTTAGAAGATGCATCGTTACAACATCTTGATGCAGAAACTTTTTATTTTTATACTTCTTGCATGGATACTTAATATTGTCATCAGTAAAATTTCTCGGGATAGATGTTGCAAAATTAATAAAATCCTGAACCCCATTACAATAATCTATCCTCTGCAATCTTTAGGGTGAGTCCTGATACATCCATAAACGATCATTCATGACTTCTATCTAACGTTTATAAAATTATGACGACAACATGTATTAATTAACTATGTTATGTAAATAAACATAACAAAAATATTGGTTTACCGCGATATTATCTAACAAACTAAAAAACACTTATATTATATATTTATTATCAATTATCACCTATCAACTTCTATACAAATACACACACACACACATAGAAATCACAACTTCACAATATAATTGATAAAAATTAAAATGCACCTGTTAAACAAACTATTATATATTTTATCACAACACATCTAATTCGATGTAATTCAAATAAAGTTTCAAAAATTTACAAAAAAATATAATTTGAAAAAATCTAAAACAAATTATAACAACTACAAAATTATACATTCATACTAAAAGTTTCTTTGACAAATAATAATCAAACAAGTACATACATTAACAAAATACATATAATAAAAAAAATTCACATTTAAATGTTAAAACTAAAAAGAATACATTTACTTATAAAAAAAATGATAAATCCACGAGAACGAATGTTATAACTATGTACAAAAATATAAGAAATTTGAGTGTTTATGTTGAGAAGAGAAGGAAAGGTGGGACGAGTGGTTGACTACAGTTTTGGAAGGGGAGGGAAGAGGTGTGATAGGGAAGAAGAAAGAGAAATAAAGGAAGAGAGTGTCGATAGAGTAGATATATATTAACTTTTACCGATGAAATCACCAACAAAAACTTTTTGTTAGTTTGTCATCACACCATTGTAACTTTTTAAAAATCTATATAATTCATCATTAATTGTTTATTGGTATATACCGACAAAATTAGAGATGAAATTATTTTTATTAGTAAAAATTATTAATAAAATTTTTTATTAGTAATTTTATTAGTTTTTATTGATTTTCTGGCAGTTATGTTAATTATTTTAATTTTTATTGACTCTATTTTTCCATCTAATTCTCTTTTGTCCACTTTCTGAAGTCGCGTCTAAGATTCTAAGCTAATCCTATGATATCATGAACAATCTCATTAGATAAACCTGACCGTTCGTGTTTTCTAGTTCAAAAAGAATTCGATTGACCGCATTCACTTCATTCCAAAAGGATAGTTGGAATCTTTTAGATTGAGATTATTATATTTCATATGAGGTAAGTGACATCAAAGAACTTCTAGAGGCATTATTTTTTATTTCATTCTCTACCATTTTTATCAGACAATATAATTTCGTCGATCCCATAATTTAATTTGATCATGGGGTCTATGCAGCTGTTTTTCCGTAGTCACCAAGCTAATATATANTATATTCAACTCTATTTATAAAAAAGAGCTATATTCAGTTGTTTGAGGTGTACGAAATACTTCTAGTTATTCTTTTAATTTTAATGTTTTTCCTCCACTCTACGAAAACTACAGTGCATTGTGATTCCAGTAGAAGATAGTATTTTTCTTTAAAAAGTGTGAAAAATTATTATTTAGATGATAATAATCTTAAGATAATTCAGTCTCATAATGAATATAAAACAATTCTTAAAAACTCACTTAACAATTTAAAACTTGTAAGTTGAAATTCTTTAAAAGTCAATCAAAACAAATTAATCAAGATAGAAATTATGATCTATCTACGTGATTTGGTCACAAGGGCTAAATTAATGTGTAGAATGGAGAAATGAAAGTGTGACGGTCATGAGTAAGATTCTTGGACCCCCGGCAATCAGGACTCTTACAGGAGTACTGGTAGGAAGAGCAAATTACCAAGAAATCATGGAAGGCCGGCAACTTTCTTCAAATGTTCCAAATTAACTCAATTCCACGAGGCATTGTTTAGACAGGCCTGCAAATTTCGTGAAGCGAAATCAACGAACTTAAGATATTCTTTTGTCAACTCCTCAGTTATTGACTTGGCCACTGATAACTCGAATCTTTCGCCTCTCTCACCTTACACACATGCTTATAAATAGGTACCATCCAAAATGTGTCACATATCTCCTCTGCTACAAATATAACCCAGATTTAATTCTTTGTGTAGCAAGTTTGTCATAATGGCTCGTCTAAGCACAATGGCATTCATCTTCATACTCATTTTGATCTGTCATGCACCGTCTTTTCAAGCCAGAAAGTTACTGAGCCTGAAGAAGAAAGAAAATCCTGCCTTGGAAAACAAGTTTACACCATCTTTTCCCCCTGTTCGTGATGCGCAATCAATAGTCATCGGTAAAAGGTTCATCACGTCCCAAGTTTCCAAAATCGATCGAATTTTGCAGTCCGTCCCCAGTCCTGGAGCAGGAAACTAGATGTCTTGATTTCGCATCACACCACTGATATACTTATTCTATATGGTGTCCTACATATACCTAGCCGCTTGAACTTTACCATCTCTGGATATATATATATATTTGAAGCATTTCTTTTAGAGAACTCGTCTCGTTTGGCTCCTAGGAGTTAGAAGATGGGATGGATTGATTAGATTCCTTATTGTATTGCTTCTACTCTTGCATTTGTTTCTAGTTACCAAACAAGGGATTCTTTCCTATCCTTATTTATATTTTCCTTTAGATCTTCTAACACAACAAAACGATAACGTTGCCCAACTTTGTTCTTTTCCTTAATTCTCGATGGTTTCTGAACGAAATTATTTGCCTCGTTAGCTACCTCAATTCTTGATCATCAACGTGGAAGGCAAGAAGTGGTGTTCAATAATGTGCTGCCGGTCTGGGAGGACATCTTGTTAATTTCTCATAAGAGAGTCAAACTAGGCCAAATTTGTGGATCATCATTTTGTTTATACAGGTAACAATTTACTGCGAGACAGTGCAGAAATCAAGCTATGGGCAAACTCAATCAAAACTCTGCTGGAATAAACATGGGTACCGCCAGCTTTAGGTTTCTTCACATGGAAGATAGATGGATCGAGTTTTGAGAAATCTTGTAGTAGATAGCAATTATCGGCAACTGGTTGAAGAATATATTTGGACCGAGCCTTGTTGACAGTAAAATGAACTTAATTATATCTTCAACTTTAGTGTTGTGATATATCTTATTGCATAGTTCTTTTGGTATATCTAATCATACCTTATAGCTCTCTTTTAGTGATTACCTGACAATAGAAATGACTAGGATTGAAAAACCCTTTATTATTTGGCTATCTATGGTACAAGTAGAATGAGATGAATTCTTTTATAGGATGTGGCCACCATATACGTTAGTGAAAATTTGGAGAGAAAATTAAGCTCTTTGCGCTAGCCTTGTTCAAGTCATTGTCGACATGGTCAGGTATAATAAATCTTGTTCCATCTTTGTCCGTGAAGAAGGCAACTTGGGCGAACCATGTTATAATTGATGCTCTTGTTTGTCTCCCTTGAATTTCTCCTTTTATTAATATTCTACAACAATATTTGGTGTGATTGTTGACACCTTTTTGAGGTGTTTTTCCACCATTCAGCAAGTGCTTGAAATCTGCGGAATTTAGCCTTACTCTAAGGAAGTAAAATGGCATCGAAGATAGCTCATGATGGGTTAGTCACATGCAAGTAATTCTATACGGCTGCCTTTACTAGCATAAGCCATCATCTTTAATGGTTTTCTGCTGTTATTTTTTTATGCCATTTTCGACATTAATTAATTGATGGGAAAAAAGATTAACTAGTTTGTCTAAAACCTAAACTTTAAAAAAATGAATAACTTTTACTGGAAAAATAAATAGTCAATTAAAGATTTATGTTTGCCTAATAAAATCAAAATTTACTTTATTATTATAAACGTAATTAGAAAGTATGTGTTCTATGGAAATTATTTTGTATATGCATATGTTTTAAGGAGTGCTATTTTTGTGTGTGGTGCATTACACTACTATTATTTTACATAACTTTAAGGACATAAATACAAAAGCATTGCTACTGCAATTGTGAGCATCTCTCATTATTCATACATTCCTTATCTCTTTAATTCTTTCACCTTGCTATCAAAGTCTTCCTAGTGTAGCTCTTCTCAGTGGGCTCTATTAATAACCAAACCAATCACATTATGGTCTCCAACATGACTACACCAACAATCCCTCTTCTATTTTCAACTACACTAATGGCCTCCCTTTTTCTTCTTCTTCTTCTTCTTCTTTTTCATGTGAATCTCTTTTGATTTTAGTGGAATATGTTGGTGGTGTAGCCTCATTACCATTAATAGTTGTTATGTCTTTGTATGGTGTCATCACTCTTCTTTCCAATACTCCACAAGTTATCTCCCAATAATTTAAAGAAAAACCACTTTTCTTTACTGTAGAATACAAGTGAAGCCTTATTTACAGAACCCCATCTCATATTACCTCTATAAATATGGCTTCTCCCACCATTAATCCTTATTTTCTTGCATGAAAGCAACAAAACCATTTGATCATGAGTTTTGTTTTATCCTTCTCTCATGATGTTTTTCATCTTGTGGTGTATTATCTTAAATCATACATCACATTAGAAACACTTGAAAAGGCCTCTGCTTCATTATCTAATTCCAAGATCATGCAGCTTTGTGGCATGTTCTAAGAACTATGAAAAAATGATGGCATTATTAGTTTTTTTTTTAAAAAAGATGAAAGTACTATTTAATGAATTGGCTACTAAAGATAAACAAATCATTTTGGAAGATTTTAATTTTCATGTGTTTTCAAATTTAAAAGGTGAGTTTAAGGACCTAGTGACCACCCTCTCTTCAAAGACAAAACCCCTTCTTTATACTATTCTTCACAACAATATACTCATATTTGATTTTTTCTAGAAAAGCTTTCTTCAACTTGCTAGTTTTGTTATCACAACCCCATTATTTCTAACACTAACTTATCTTTCTTTGAGTTTTTTTGCTCATTTACAATACTTTTAATCATATATACACTGTATATTAAAGTTGCTATGGAAACAATTCCACTTGGAACTGTGCAAGATAATTTTATAGAGGATGGATAATAATCATAATAAATACAATTATGAGAATAATGGCTGTGGTTTTAGGTCAAAATTTCAACTATAACGGTTATGGTTTAGGTTAGAATTTTAGGCAATAAGATAATCAATTTGAGCAACAAGGTAACTAATTGATCAATAACTATAAATTTTGTTATGGTTTTGACATTTAGCACAACAATATTTATAAGGAACCACTAAAAATTTATAAGATAACACTAATTTTAATATTGTTCCTATGTCCACTCCTATTACTTGGTTTCTTGATATAGGTATAAATCACTATGTGACACCTCACTTTGCGAGTATAATAAACTCAAAAACTTATCTTGGTAATATCAACTACATGTTAAAGATATTAAGGAACTTGTTATATCAAATTTTGATCATTATAAAATTCACATATCAAAATATTTTTTTTACCTTATCGAGTATATTACATATTTCCCTTATCAAAAAGTCATTACTATCTATCCAGAAGTTTTATCTTCAAAATAATGGAATTATTAATTTCATCATTTTATTTTTTATGTTAAAAACATAATAACAAAGTAGATATTTCTTTTTAATCATAGTAGAGTAGAGATAGTCTTAATGATAAGTCAAAGTCTTTTGCAATGCCTTTTCCTTAAGCTTTTTTATCTGCACATGTTTCTACCTCTACTGATATATGACACAATCAACTTAAGCATCCTAGTCTATAAGTTTTGATTTTGTTAGTATCAAATAAAAATTGTTATATATATATCAAAAAATTTAATTTTAATTGTCTAACATTTTTTTTACGATAATCGTCACATCTGTCATTAGGATCCATATATTACAAAATTTTTGCTCCTCTTAAATAAATATTTAGTGATATTTGGGGATCTTTTTGTATGTCGTCATTTGATATTTTTTGTTATTTTGTTATTTTTTGGATGCTCAGACAAAGTATATTTAGTTTTTTTCCTTTAGTGGACAAGTCTGATGTTTTCAATGTGTTTTTTAACAATTTCAAACTTAAGTTGAAAGACAATTCTTTTCAAAAATTAAATCTAATAAATTGAAAAGAGTAATGAATATATAAAATAGAATACTTATTTTAAAACTATTGGTACTCACTATCGATTGATTTACCCATTCACTCATGAGTAAAATGACATGGTTGAATGTTGATATAAATATATTGTTAAAACTAGTCTAATACTTCTTGGTCAATGTAATAATCCATTAAATTGTTAAAGTTATATGTTTGAAACATTTTTTTATTTAGCAAAATACATTCCAACTTTTGTGTTAAATAACAAAATACCATTTAAATGTCTTTTCAAGTCTACACATAATTATAGTTTTCTTTGTATTTTTTGATGTCTTTGGTTTTTGTTCCTCCATCCATATAATTCTTATAAGTTAGATTCTTTATCTACTTCTTATGTTTTTCTTAGCTATATTTCATATCATTTAGGGTATCAATATCTTGATCTATCTTATATTTTTCTTTATATTGCTTATGATATTCAGTTTCATGAAAATGTTTTTCCATTTAACAACTCCAAACATAAAATTTATTCACCTACACCAACACTCGATGCTTTTCTCCCATCTTGACATACTCTCACTCTCTCCTAACAAGACCAAAGCTAAAAAATATTGTCCTTATCACACCTATTTCAATGGTCACTAGTCTTGACAATTTATCTTCACATGTATATTCCTCATTATCTAGGTATAAGTTCAGTCTTCTTATATCCACATGTCTCTTCTACTTCTCTTGCACTTCCATTACATGGTTCAGATTTTGGGTTCTTCATTGACATGCTCATCTAATGTTTCATCTCCTAGCTTGAATTTGGTTGTTGATCCCTCTAACATTTTTGTTTAGTGGGTCTTGAACAATGATTCATCTTCTCTTACTCAGGTTCCAAAATAACATTCCATAGTTCTTCATCCAAGAAAGTCCAAGACAGTGAATCTAATTGTTTGTTTTGTTTTACAAGTGTCCACCTTGCTAGACCAAAAGCCGATTACATTTCAGAAAGCCAGGAAATACATGACATGGAACCATGCCAAAAAATAGGAACTTTTTTCTCTCCATAGTAGTAGTACGTGGACTTTAGCCCCTTTGCATTCCTCTATGGATTTTTTTTTATTGATGGGTATACACAAAGCATGGTTAGTTGCTAAAAGTTTCACTTAAAAGTTTAAGGAGTTCATACAATATTTGTTATTAAAGTGATTGTTTTTCTGTTTTTGGATAGTTTTTGAGTATCCTACTAAGGTTGAAAATCTGATATAGAAATGGTGAGTCTTACAATCCAAAAAAGGTGCAAATTAAGCATCTAGTCTTAGATAAAAGAATAAAGTTGGGATGATTGGGTATTGTGGGAAATCAAGTTAGAAACAAAGTCTAAACTGCATTAGAGTTGTGACAATAGCAGTGTCAGTTTTCAACACAAATTCTAATGGATCTAACTAACCTTAATGACTAGATAAAATAGAAAGGAATTAAGTAACATTAGGGACTCATAAGCAGTGAAAGAATCTTTAAAAAAATAATAGCTAAGGGAGAGAATAAAAAAGGCAATTCAAGGAAGAAACATGAGGATTCAGGGTGCAAAATTATTTTCCTCTTTGTTTTTCAATTTTATCAATAGTTATGAGCTAAACTTTGGCTCTCGATTTAGAGGAGTTTGGTTTTATTATTGTTGTAGATTGTGAGATGAGATATTTTCAACTTTATTTCTTGACATTCAAATACTTGCTTTACTTAAATTTAGTATATAAGCTATTGTTTTCATTCAAGTTTTTTGAGTGGTTTCTACGATAAGCATGTTGATTTGGATCAAGAAGGAAGCAAAATAAATGAATTTGTTGATATAACTTTTCGGTTAAAAGAATAAGATAAGTAAAAATCATTAAGCTTTTTAACAATAACTTGAAATATTAGGTTGTTTTTAGCTCTTAAATCTTGTCACTGAATATAAAATTTGCTTTTTAATATTTAATTCAATTGATTTTAGGGAATTAATTAGGGGTTTTTTTTCTAATGAATTTAATATTTTTAGATCTTCCTTGCTTTAAGAAATTTTAGTATTTGCTTGAATTAAAAGAATACTTATTTTACTTTGATGATCAATTTGTTAAATGGATAACCTGTTTAAATTGTGCATATAAACATTGAATTATGAATGGACCACCTTTATAAACTGTGCATATAAACACTAAATTATCTTTTACATTTTCTTTTTAGAATTTTAATTTTCTTAGTTTTCTTATTAATCCCTAATCTTTATTTCAGCTACTTGTAAGAAAAAATAAAATAATTTTCCTTAGGTTTGACCTAGCTTTCACTATCGTGCTACAACAATCAATTCCTTAAAGAGAGGAAAAAGTCAAAATAATTTTGGTGGTTTCAACAACAACCAAATTTTATCACCATTGTCGAGGAAATAGATTTATTTCTAATTTTCTATGCAATCTAACTAATATATGTCAAGATCTTCCCTTATAGGTGCATTACTATTCGATCTTAAGATTGAAATAATAACTAAGACAAATAGAAAGACCGAAAGACAAGAAAATAACCTATAAAACTCATCAATTCTAGATGCAAATTCCAAAAAAGAACTAAAAGTACAAGTGCCAAAAATTGAGGACATGAACGAACATAAAACATTAAAGGAGTTAGCAACTCCCAACATGAACCAACAACACTTATGCATTGAATTTTTAAATATTAATATAACTTTTGAATTAAAGTTACATTTGATTCACTTATTATCTACTTTTCATGGTCTTACAAGTAAGGATCAACATAAAAACATAAAGGAATTCCATCTTGTTTGCTCTATAGTGAAGTCACAATAAGTGACTGGAGACCAAATCAAACTTAGAGCTTTCCTATTTTTATTGGTAGACAAGGCAAAAGATTGGCTTTCTTACCTTCATCTAGATCTATTTGATTAGTACTCAAAAATGTATTTTTATCATGGTTTTACATCATCATTTTGCACTTGAAGTATCAATAACTCCTTAACTAAAATACGTTTTATAATAATCTATCTAATAATATAAGATACCTTTAATTTGTGGTAAATGTCCATTTTAAATACAGGCCTATCACATAAATGAAAGGATTGATTGATGACTTTAAGAACTTCAATTGCAAAGGCAAAGAGATGATCAAACTTAGAAAAGAGATGTCGGTGCAATCCAAACCGGAACACTGTTTGGTAATTGGGTCATATCTGGAGCTATATATCTCAGATTTAGGTTTACTTTACATGGATGGAAAGGTAAGACATAGGCCTACAACTTTGATGGAGCCCAAGATCTAAAAAGGCCATTTTTAAGTCCAAATTGTTGCAATAACAAAGAAGCCCGAATCTATCCTTCAGCCCGAGCACTGTTTAGCATTTTGGCCATATTTGGAGTTCTAGTAAGTCAAAATATGCTGAATTTTTTCTGATATAATTCTAGAACTTTCATGTTTTTAAGTGGCTCTAATTTTGACGTCATCAATGACTTTTTGGGCAGACAAGAGAAGATAAGGATTGTCACCAAGTCAAGGGTTGACCATCTACCCATCAATTAGTTATCAAATCAATAGTTCCCAATTTTGGCCTATAAAAAGAGGTATTTGCCATGGATTTAGGAATCTTGGTGTCCAAATCAAGATCATGCTCTTGTTTTCTCTTTTTGTATTCTTTGTAATGTTTATGCTTTGCTTTCATTAATATCAAGTTTATGCCTTTCATTTCCTTTCCTTTACTTAGTTAACTTTTATCTTATTTATGTTCTTATTTTGTTTATCTATTTTTCTTTCTTTCATTAAGTCTAGCTAAGTTTATTATGTCAAGGTGAAAAAGTTACACTAATGGTGTGAGAATACGTATGATATAAACTTAATATGAACTTTAATGTTTGATACTAACATGTTTTATATTTGTTATCTTGTTCACTCTTTAATACTTTGCTTGTTAAATGATTAATCTTGATTTATGTTGAATAACAATTGGTACAACAAATGCTTGACACTTTTATAGCCTATAATGTATGGTATAACCGACACTTGAGCTATGAAAGGAACTTGATTTGTTGTTAACATAAGTTATAATCATGAATGCTTGACGAAATTTACAAGTATTAGCATTAATTGAATAAGATGACTAATGTAATCATGTTAACAATCTATAATATGATTGGAACCTTCTTTGTGTGTGGATTCCAATTGAACAATAAGGGTTTATACTATACTTGTTTGACATACCATTAGTGGAACCTTTAACCTTAACATTTGTTATTATCATTCTTTAATCCTTACTTTAATTTTCCATTTCAAAGTTCTCATCAACTTTTCTTTTTCTTTTTTTTCTTTATTATTGTTATTATTATTATTATTATTACTACTACTACTACTGCTGCTGCTGCTATAACTACTACTACTAGTATTATTAGTATTATTATTGTTGTTATTGTTACTATTGTTGTTGTTTATAATTCTTGTTTATAATTTGTACAATTAACCTCCTTGTGGTTTGACCCCGGTCTTGCCGAGTTATTTATTACTTCGACATTCCTGCACTTGGGAGAAGACATTAATCTTTTCGTTGTGTCACTATTATCATGGGGAATGATATGAAAATGAAGTTTTTGTAAAAGTTCTTTTTAACCTCAAAAGCAAGTACCATCTAAAAAGATATCAATGAAATTCATCAAAATAACAGCAATACATTGTATAAATAATCAGAACATTTCAAGCAATTATACATGACTTGTCCTTATCATTAAAATTATGATTAATTATTGTTGTGATATTTTTATAAGGGATTATTATATATGGACCATAGTATGATTGATGTTGCAAGTGAAGAAACACTCATAGAAAAGACTCCTGAAGAAGTAAGGGATTGAAAATGGCAGGAAATTCATAACAATTTATCTAGAAGAGTTAATGAGGTAATGTTTTATAGTAATTAGACACAACTTTTAGAACTAACAACTCTTGTTAAACAAGTTGCTTCATAACAAGTTAAACAGGCTATAGTTCGGGACATCTGCTCTTTTTCGGGCTATTTTACTGACAGATTCCCTTAATTACAAGATAATGACATGCTTCAACATCCAGTTATCATCTAATGACCAAATAGTATTCTAATTTGGACTGAACTAACATGTCTTTTCTAATCTTGGCTCTCTCTTTATCTTTTAAATTTCAGAAGTTAAACTTATTAATCAATCCTTTTATTTATGTAATAGGTCTACATTTACGATGAACATTTACGATATATTAAAGGTATCTTATAGTATTAGAAATGATATTATAAAATATGCTCTGATTAAGGAGTTATTGATACTTTAAATGTAAAATGATGATATAAAACCTTGATGAAAATGTATTTTTAAGTACTAAACACCCTTTTAATTGTATAATTAGGATCTCTTATAAATGATTATGATTCTATATGTCTATTTGGATGCTCAGTATATTATCATGTTACTAAGTCCAAGCTAGATCCTAGAGGCAAGATAGTTGTATTTTCAGGTTTTAATAAAGGAGTAAAAGGCTACAAACTCTAGTGTTTTGAATAAAAAAAAGTGATTTTGAGTATAAATTTTACTTTTGATGAGCTAGTATACTACAATAAAAGAAATCATAGGAAAAGTAGAAACAATTGAGTGATGCATAACAAGTGAAGTTTAAAACTTCAGTTATTCTTGTAAACTTTTAAGATAGTCTATTCTAAAGAAGATTCAAATGAAAGTATACATGAAACAGATATTGTAACCAATAACCACACAATAATAAGAATCCTTTACAATAATTAAAATAACAAGGGTTATAAAAAAACTTGTTCAATATCATAACATGATGGCTTATTTGCTTTTGGTGATTGATGATGGAATCCTTTTCTCATATAAAGAAGCATGTAAATGCATGATCTGAGAAAGGGTCATTAAAATACAATTAAGTAGATTCTATGATATATTTATGGCATAATAGATATTAGTTTAAAGTTTAAGAGAGACAATAGACATAAACATAATTTAGTTGGTTATGTGGTCTTGGACTATGTTGTGACTTAGATAAGAGTTGTTCCATAACAAGCTATGTGCTTACACTTTTTAAAGGGCCTATAAGTTGGAGGTCAGCGTTACAATTAATGGTAGCTTTATCAACATCTATGGCAGGGTATATGGTAGTAACAGAAGCCTTCAATAAAGGTGTTTGGTTACATAGGTTGATTGAAAACTTGGTAATTTTTCAAGATTATGTAGATGTCCTTTGTGATAGTCAAAGTGTCATTTGTCTTGCATGGAACTAAATTCATCATTCCAATACTAAACACATTGACATCTGAATTTATTTTGTTTGAGAAAGTATGGATGAAGGGGATATTCTACAAGAAAAGATTGGCAATTGAGATAATATTGTTAACATGCTCATAAAATATGTCTTAAGGATCAAGGTCCACCATTATTTGGAGTTAGTCATATCTCTTAATGTTGAGCACCTTTAAGGTAAAACACCATATGACACATCAAAGATAACATTGATTTATCACTAAGTCTGGATGAAAAAATATCACCAAGGTGGAGATTTGTAAAAGATATATATCAACATTTTTCCAACCACCCTCCTCAAATTGTTGCAATTTTTACTTAATTTATGGCTTAATTTACTCCTAGATATCAAAGCTAAAAATAGGAAAATTTATCCTCCTATTTTCACCTATAAAAGGGCCCTAAGAAGAGTGTTATGGAGTAAGTAGATAAAAGTAGAAAAAAGAGTAAAGGAAATGTGCATAGTGTGCTAAAAGAACACATTTGAGAGAAACATCGAGTGTAGGAGTGAAACACAAGATTTTTGGGATTGGATTAGGGTTGAATTGAGTGTTTGTATTATTCCACCAATAATATACAATTTTCTACCTCTATAGACATACTTGATTTAGAGAACTATGTAAATTTACTTGTTTGTGTGTTTGTTATGTTCGCTTTTCATCTAGTATACAGAACAATATACATGCATGCTTATGTTTCATTATGGAAATTAACAATGGAAAGATTTTGTTTTACGAATGCCATATCAAAGGTATGCTTAAAGTTCATGATGATAAATATATGACATGTGAAGGTGCCCACATGGATGGATTTTCCATTGATGAACACACTACGTTTGATTAATTTGTTGAGAAACTATTTGCGTTAATAATGAATAGTGTGAAATTTTTTATATTTGTATAATTAAGTTTTTTTCCCACGTGTTCAATGCAAAGTTTGATGGAAACTGATAGGTTATGGTTTCTCAAATCAACCTTATGTAAAAGATAATGCATGAACGTCATAACCTAAAATGGGACTATATCTTTTCAGGTGTCCAACCCCAAGTTGGGTTGGGGTCCACCTAGACCCAACTCTATGGTAGGCCAAGACAAGACCATGCTTGGTCCCACATTAGACTCAGACATGGTGATGCTTGGTCCCATATTGGATTTGGACGCGACCATACTTCACTCTATATTAGGCGCAAAGGCGTCTATGACCTGCCCCACGCTGGGCCTGAACATGTCAGCACTAAGCTTTACAGTGGACCTCGATACATTTTTGCCCTGTTTTCTCCTAAGTTTTAGGCATGGATTCAGCCCAAAATTCCTCGTATTGGGTGCATAATTGACATGTTTCTCTACACTAAACCCCCTATACTCTAGGTATGGGTTAGAAATTATGATATCCATCACATCCTATTAAATATGAACAAGCAGCCCATGCTTATATTAATTAGATGTAACGGCATGAGCAATAGAATAATATTATTATACTATTATAAGATTACATCTTTATTCCTCCTATATTGTATGATGCAATTCAAGTAAGGTAATACAAAAGGAAGCATGAATATACAGGAAAAAGGGTTGGAAACCTTAGACTCAAAGACAAAAACACTCTCTTTACTTCTTCTTCCTTAATTCTACAACTTCTTCCTTCTCCTCTTTTCTATCTTCATAAAAGCTCATTACTACTTCCATTACTATCTTTTGTTACATAAAAAATACATGGTATTGACTTGATTTTTGAAAGGTCCCTTATTAATACCCTTAGGGGATTTTGTGCAGATATTTATTTTAGCAAGAGTTGATATTCCCCTAGAGAAAGATTTACCCAAGAAAAAGCCTGCATGATCTTGAAGTAGAGGTTATTGAATACACTATAAAGGATTTGGGGTGATTTCGAATAATTCACCCTAAAATATTCCCTATGAGTTTTATAACCACATCAATTGGTGCCGTCTGTGGGAACCTTATGAAAAGTTAATTACTTCTCTAATAAGAAACTAAAATTTAACATGTGGCTTTATCTATTACACCACTATGGCAAATCCATATACACTAGGGTATGTCACGTTCGCCCAACCCAAAATCATGAAAATGGCTAAGCAGATATGTTTGTTGTCCGAGAAGGTCATCAGGTTAAAAGGACAACTCACAGTTCATCCTTAACCTCTTAACAAGTCCCTAATATATGATCTACTATCTTAGCCACAAAGAAACCCTAAAGCCCGAAGATGCCTCAGCTATATTGAGGGATATGGACAGAATGAAAGGGAACCACTCAAGCATTGTTCTTGTACTCCAACTCGAGAACATTCACATCACCTTATAGTTCCATTAAGAAATGGGCATTCTTGCAGAAATCAAACTAGCCACTATGGGATAAAAAAATACCACCCCTCCCACCATTCCATGTTAGATTCATCTAGTTCATCTAGACCACACTAGGAAGGACATTAGAAAGGAGTTGAAAAGGTCTTAAAGTATCACCGACAAACCCACCAATATCTGGTTGAATGCTTTTCACTATCTAAGAGAATTCTGAGAGCCAGAGTACTTGTAGAGTAATTGTCCACAAAGATGAGCTTAGACATATATGATGGACTTATAGACCCTTGGGAACATATCCAGAATATGATGAGCCTTGAGCTAGTCTTCCATGACAATGATATGATGTGTAAGATATTGCCTACCACCTTCAAGGGGAATGTAAGGAGGTAGTAGAATAACCTGAAGTTAGGGTCAATCTTAGCCATCTAGGACCTATGTGCCAAGCTGATAGCACATTTTAGCACCAGTATCCCTATAAAAAAAAGGTCAACTGAATTATTTGGGATTATTTAAGGTAAGAAGGAGCCCACCCAAGCCTATTTAAGAAGATTCAATGAAGAAATGCTTCAAGTAGAGGACCTACTAGAACCCATAGCCTGTGAGGCTTTTATCAAAGGAGTTAGAAATGAAGTGTTATAGAAGAAACTCCATCCACTTCAAAACAAAACTCTCCTAAGGGTGAAGTAGGTGATTAAGACTCATATAAGAGTAAAAGAAACCTTATCTGCTTATAAAAGTTCTACGTAAGTCCATAGAGAAGGCATCAGTGACAAACCCCACAACAAGAATCATTCCCCAATCAGATGATAAGAGGTTAGGAAGAAAGGACCTTTCTGGGAACATCCTAATAAACCCAAAATGGTTTATACCCCCGTAAATACCAGTTATATTGAGATATATATAGCTCTGAGAGATTGAAACTTGTTTCGGTATTCTCCTGTCTTAATACCCAATCCTAACTTTAAGTTCTCCAAGAAGTACTGTCAGTTCCATAAGGAGAGGGGAAATGATGCTAAGGATTGTAACACTCTCAGAAAAGAAGTGAAGAGGCTCCTAACTCAAGGATACCTTAGGCAATTCTTAAAAAAAAATCCATCTTAATTTAGGGAGAGAGACAAAGTAGGACAACAGGGACTAACACTCTTAGTTATCCTAATCATATTAGAGGGCTCAACAACCAATATGGGTATTGCTAGAAATAAAAGGATAAGAATAGGGGATCAAGTCCTAATGGTAGCAAATCGAGAAAGGTTTTGGCATGAACCCATCACCTTCACCACTATTAGTGGATAGAGGATTGAATACTTGTATGAAGATACTTTAGTGATTTTCACTATAATGGAAGGACATAGGGTTCATAGGATACTAGTAGATAATGGCAGCTTAGTGAATATCTAACACGACAAAAAGATTGATGTCTTCTTCCAAGTGCAGGAGTGTCGAAGTAATAAATAACTTAGCAAGACCGGGGTAGAACCATAGGGAGGTTATTGTACAAATTATAAATAACAACAATACAACAACAACAATAATAAGAATAACAACAATAACAGTAATAACAACAACAACAACAACAACAATAATACTAGTAGTAGTAGCAGTAGTAGTAGTAATAATAAAGAAACAAAAGAAGAAGAAGATGATGATGATCATGAGAACTTGGAGATAGAATATTAATGTAAGAATTAAGTAGTGATAATATCAAATGTCAAGGTTAGAGGTTCCACTAATGGTATGTCAAACAAGTATAGTATAAACTCTTATTATTCAATTGGAAACCACACATAAAGGAGGTTCCAATCAGATTATAGATTGTTAACATGATTACATTAGTCATCTTATTTAATTAATGCTAATACTTATAAATTTCGTCAAGCATTCATGATTATAACTTATGTAAACAACAAATCAAGTTCCTTTCATAGCTCAGGTGTCGGTTATACCATACATTATGGGCTATAAAAGTGTCAAGCATTTGTTGTACCAATTGTTATACAACATAAATCAAGATTAATCATTTAAAAAGTAAAGTATTAAAGAGTGAACAGGATAACAAATATAAAACATGTTAGTATCAAACATTAAAGTCCATATTAAGTTTATACCATGCTTATTCTAACACCATTAGTGTAACCTTTTCACCTTGATATAATTAACTTAGCTAGACATAATGAAAGAAAGAAAATAGATAAACAAAATAAGAACATAAATAAGATAAGAGTTAACAAAGCAAAGGAAAGGAAATGAAAGGCATAAACTTGATATTAATGAAAACAAAGCATAAACACTACAAAGAATATAAAGAGAGAAAACAAGAACATGATCTTGATCTGGACACCAAGATGCCTAAATTCATGGCAAATGCCTCCTTTTATAGGCCAAAATTAGGAATTATTGATTTGATGACTAATTGATGAGTAGATGGCCAATCCTTGATTTGGTGACAATTCTTATCTTCTTTTGTCTGCCCAAAACATCATTGATGACTTCAAAATTAGAGCCACTTGAAAACATGAAAGTTCTAGAAAATTATCTCAGCTTTCTTGTGTAAAAACTTCAGCTTATTTTGACTTTTAGAACTCCAGATATGACTAAAATACTGAACAGTGCTCGGGCAGGAGGACATATTCGGCCTTCTTTATTGGTGTAATAATTTGGACTTGAAAATGATATTTTTAGATCTTGGGCTCTATATCAAAGTTGTAGGCCTATGTCTTACCTTTCCATCCATATAAAGTAGACCTAAATCTGAGGTCTATAGCTCCAGATATGACCCAATTACGGAATAGTGTTCTGATTTAGATTGCACCGACATCTCTTTTCTAAGTTTGATAATCTCTTTGCCTTTGCAATTGAAGTTCTTAAAGTCATCAATCAATCCTTTTATTTATGTGATAGGCTTGCATTTAAAATGGACATTTACCATAAATTAAAGGTATCTTATATATTAGATAGATTATTATAAAACGTACTTTAGTTAAGGAGTTATTGATGCTTCAAGTGCAAAATGATGATATAAAACCATGATAAAAATGCACTTTTGAGTACTAATCAACATCCTATCAGCTAAAGCCATGATGAAGATGGGAATATACACCTCTAGAATGACTCTAGTGCCCACAGCCCTTATCATGATAAAAAAAGGGATAATAGTGCCCGTGAATGGAGCAATGAGGTTAATTATAATTATGGGGTCTGCACCTTGTTGTGTAACTATCTAATAGACCTTCACGATCATTGACACCTACCTCTCATACAATGCCATCATTGAGAGACCACTACATCAGCTCAACATAGTAGTCAACACTAAATATCTGACCCTAAAATTCCCAATTAGTAAAGGAATAGTAGCGATGAAGGGAAATCAAGTCTCAAAAGAGTATGCTAACACATGCCTAAAGGGCAAGAAGGCCTTGTTGATTAATAGTCCTGAAACTTATGAGGAAAAGCCTAAGGTTAGAACAGAGTCAACTGAAGAGATGGCTAAAGTTTGTTTAGGGGCTCAAGAAAAAGAGGTCATAAAAATAGGTTGCACCCTGAACAACCAATAGAAATAAAACCTCATAAAGTTGTTGATTTCACATAGAGGTAACTTTACCTTCCATCCAAAGGACATGCCAGAGATTAGCTTTGAAATAGTTTTACATTAGTTGAGTGCAAATCCTAGCTTTCCCCCTGTATATTAGGAAAAAAAGTAGTGTAAAGGGGGATAGGCAAAAGGCTAATACTAAAAAAGTGAACAAGCTCATATTAGTAGGATTCATATGGGAGGTGACTTACCTTAAGTGGCATGCCAACGTTGTGATGGTAAAGAAACTTGCCAATGTTGTGATGGTAAAGAAGGATAATGACAAGTGGCGAATATGTATGGATTTCACATACATGAATAAGGCCTGGCCAAAGGACAATTATCCACTCTCTAAGATAGATATCGGCTAGTGGATTCAACAATGGGGTACAAGTTTTTTAGCTCTTTGGATGCATACTATGGGTATCATCAAATCCCCATGCACCCAACTAATAAAGAGAAGACATCCTTTATAATTGAAGGAGGGAACTACTGCTACAGTTATGCCTTTTAGTTTGAATAATACAGGGGCCATATACTAGATCATGGTTAATGATTAGTACTTAAAAGTGTATTTTTATCAAGGTTTTATATCATCATTTTACATTTAAAGTATCAATAACCTCTTGACTAGAGCATGTTTTATAAAGACAAGTCTGATAATATAAGATACCTTTAATTTATGGTAAATGCTTATTTTAAATGCAAGCATTCTCACAATTCAAAGCATTAATTATTATGATTAATATTCAAAGTGAAAAGACAAAGAAAAGGCTAAGCTTACGAAGGAGATGCCAATTCACTTCAAATTTGAACACTGTTCAGTCATTGGATCATATCTAGAGCTATAAACCTTGAATTTAATATTAATTTATATCAATGGAAAGATAAGAAATAGGCCTGCAACTTTTATAGGTATGGAAAGACCCAAATTTTCCATTTTCAAATTCAAAGTTTGGCCACAAAAAAGAATGAATTTGTCTTGCAATCCAACCCAAACACTACTCAGAGTTTTACTCATAACTAGAGTTATAGAAGTCCAAATGATATGAAATTTAGTGGGTCGAAGGAAAAGATAATTTTCAACAACTTTTATAGATAGACCAACTTAAATACGGATGGTCGAAATGAGATTTCATCCAGACAAAAGCATGAGGGCTATCCATTGTGTCTACTAGCAGCACTACTCAATATTTTAAATATATCTCGAGCTTTAGTGCTCTAAATGATCTAAAATTTAGTGGGGGAAAGGAAAAGACAATTTCCAACATCGTTCATGAAGAACACGTTGCCAAATTTTGATTGTATCAATGTCAATTCAGCCAGCCAAAGTGCTTGAGTGATGTTGTCCACTAAGTCCTCTAATCAATAGTTGACCACTACATCAATTACCAATTACAACATGAAAAGTTCTGGATTTTAGCCTATAAAAGGAGGCATTTTCCATTCATTTCGGCATCTTGTTTTCTATATCAAGATCATGTTCATGCTCTCTCTTTTTATATTTTTGTAACGCTTAAGTTTTGCTTTTATTAATCTCTTGTTCATCCTTTTAATTTATTTTACTATACTTAGTTAACTTACATCATGTTTATGTTCTTGTATTGTTTCTTTAAGTTTTTCTTCTTCATAATGTCTAGCTAAATTAATTATGTCAAGCTGAAAAAGTTTTGCTAATGGTGTTGGGATAAGTATAATATAAACTCAATATAAACTTCAATATTTATATTATAAACAACTTGTTATTAACATGTCTTATCATTTTTATCTTATTAATTCTTAATACCTTACTTGTTAAATGGTTAATTTAGATTTGTGTTGTATAACACTTGGTATATCAAATACTTGATCCTTCATAGTCTTCGGCCAATATCATTATTATAAGAGGAACTTGGTTTGTTGTCAACATAAGTTAGCATCTTGAATACTTGCTAAAATTTATAAGTATAATGTTATGTAAATAAAATGATTAATATGATTATGTTGATAATTAATAAAGAGTTTATATCTTACTTATCTATAATATTATTAGTATATCCTCTAACCTTGACATTTGTTTTTATCATTGTATAATCTTCACAATAATCTTACTTCTTAAAGTCCTCTTTAACTTATCTTCACCACTATCATCATTGTCGTTGTTGTTGTTGTTGTTATAGTTAACTTCTCTGTAGTTCAACCTCATTCTTCTAGGGTTATTTATTACTGTGACACTCTTGCATTTGGGATAAAACATCAACTCTTTAATCGTGTCAGTTGACAAGGTGTTTAAGCATGAGTTGGGCAAGATCATGAAGGGATATGTAAATGATATGCTATTGAAAAGTAGGACATTTGAACAACACTTGCTAGACTTTAAGCAAGTCTTCTAAGTATTGGAGGACCATAGTATGAAGTTGAACCCTTCCAAGTGTGTGTTCACCATCTGAGGAGGGATATTCTTGGGCTTTCTAATAAGTCATAGGGGGATTGAACCTAATCGGAAGAAGATACAAGTACTACTAGACATTAATCCCTTCAAAACAGTGAAGGAAATACATCTCACAAGGAAGTTAGCCGCTCTGAGTAGGTTCATAGCTAAATTGAGGGAATGAAGTTTGCCATCCTCAACTTCTAGTGGACACTTGAGTATCATAAATATTTTAAAGAAATAAAGATTTACCTCTCTTCCCCGAATGTTTTCTCTCAACCTAAAGAAGAAGAGACCTTGTTCTTATACTTAGAGGTAGCAAACCGGGCTACTAGTATGATATTGGTCAGGAAGGAAGAAAAAGTACAATTTCTTGTCTACTATATTGGCAAAGCACTACTAGATGATGAAACCCGCTACCTAAAAGTAGAAAAAATAGCCTTGGCACTGTTGAATGATTTTTGAAAACTGACGGTCTAATTCCAGATACACTAAGTGGTGGTATTGATAAACTAATCTCTAAGGCAGATTCTTCACAAACCAGACATGTCAATACGATTGGTGAAATAGTCAGCTAACATGACTAAAAGATTGATGTCTTCTTTCAAGTGTAGGAATGTCAAAGTAATAAATAACTTGGCAAAACCGGGGTCGAACCACATAAAGGTTAATTGTATAAATTACAGATAACAATAATACAACAATAATAACAATAACAATAACAACAACAGCAACAATAATAATATTAGTAGTAGTACTAGTAGTAGTAGTGATAAAAGAAGAAGAAAAAGATAAGAACTTTGAGATGGAATATTAATGTAAGGATTAAATAATGATAATAACAAATGTCAAGGTCAGAGGTTCCACTAATAATATGTAAAACAAGTATAGTATAAACTCTTATTATTCAATTGGAAACCACACACAAAGGAGGTTCCAATCATATTATAGATTGTTAACATGATTATATTTGTCATTTTATTTGATTAATGATAATACTTATAAATCTCATCAAGCATTCATGATTATAACTTATGTTAATAACAAATTAAGTTCCTTTCATAACTCAAGTGTCAGTTATACCATGCAGTATGAACTATAAAAGTGTTAAGCATTTGTTGTATCAAGTGTTATACAACATAAATCAAGATTAGTCATTTAACAATCAAAGTATTAAAAAGTGAACAAGATAACAAATACAAAACATGTTAGTATCAAACATTAAAGTCCATATTGAGTTTATATTATACTTATTCTTACACCATTAATGTAACCTTTTCACCACTAAAGTCCATGTCACAGTGTTCTGGTTTAGATTGCACTAATATCTCTTTTCTAAGTTTGACCATCTCTTTGTCCTTTTAATTTTAATTCTTAAATTCATCAATCAATCCTTTCATTTATGTGATAGGCCTGCATTTAAAATGAACATTTACCATAAATTAAAGGTATCATATATTATTAGATATATTATTATAAAACATGTTTTAGTTAAGGAGATATTGATACTTCAAGTGCAAAAATAATGACATAAAACCTTGATAGAAGTGCACTTTTAAATACTAATCACACCCTTCAACCAGCTTATTACTAATCTTTAGTAATCAAAATGTCAAAATAGAAAAACAATTTGCAAATTCCTCAAAGTAAGGTATTCATCATTCAACTTTCATTAATCTATCCACATAAACAAACTCTCATTAAATTTATATATCTGCTCAATACCTCTAACAAGATATTAATAAACCTTTTTTTTTGTGCTCAATATATCGACACATAATTATGAGGCTTTTTTTGGAAGAAAACAAAATTGTTGTTTTAATGTTTAAGGTTAACTTCATTGGGTTGAGATTATATTTTTTTTAAATATATATACATATAACTTAAAACACTATGCATCTTTATTCCATATAACGAGCTTTCGGCTAATGACTCCCATACCAGTTGGTATTAGGGCATTAAGTGCTGAGACACCCTTACGAGCTTAACAACTCGGGTTGCAGGTACTAATACATAAATAGTGCAATGTTTGGTTCCCTTAAACTTTTCTCCTCAACCCATATAACAAGCTTAGTAACTCGGGTCGTAGATACAAATTATGATTTGTCGTGCAAAAGATGTTAGAAATTCTTATTCTACATCATGATCAAGAAAAGACAACAACTTATCATAATAACCATTAACATTTAACAAACCTATGGGTTTATGGTGAATGTGCAATGAAGATATCAACATGGTTAAACATTCCATTCATTCGAGCCGACATTATGGAGACCTAAAGTTCCTCTCCAATTATTTTTCTAATGATGTCCCCTTGTGCTAAAGCTTCGAAGATGACCCTAAAAACTTGACTACCTCTTAAAAATGAAATTATTGGCACACCTCCTATTAACCCCAAACTGCCTCCCCCACATACTAAATGAATCTTTCTCTCAACTAACACCTAAGCAAGATGATTTGCTGATTCTAAAAACTTCTTTTCTTTTCTAGGACTAGATCCACCAAAAACACAAATTTTCTTATGTGATGACTTGAGGAATTTGCCATTTTTACACACTTCTATATTTGTTGAATGTATGGCTTGAGTATAAATCAAAGGAAGGAAGAGAGGATTTTATAGATGAGAAATTAAAAAAGTAATCATACCACCTATATATAGGCTAGCTGGAGTCTCACACACACTTTTTATTCATTTATTTATTCATTTATTTTTAAAAAAGCATGTGTATATACAGGTAACTGTGATTGTGGCTCATATCTTCCCTTGGTTTTTACATCCAAGAATGGCTTAAACACCGTTTATAGGTCGGGGATAGGCTTCCTATCCAATTTTCTTAAAAATTAGCAAACAAGATCTTTTTTTGATAGATTCCTAAGACTAAATCAATCATGTTCTTTATGAAATAGTGGTTATAAATCATGAATTGCACAATGCACATCTTCATTAAGATGCGTCTCAAGAGTTAATAGAAGATTATTTAAAGACTCCTTACTCACGTCATCCTTAATGAATTGTATTTTATCTTCATAGTTTATAGATATCATTTCTAAAGAACATTATACATTACAAGTCCATTTGGCATATCGATGATAGACTTTCAGTCGTTTTGCACGACGTTTCTTTGCAAAAGTGTTTTTACCTGTTCTAGTCATGTGTGAAATGAAGGAATTTGAGGACTCACTTGATAATCAAACCTTTGCTTCAATCAACTAGCAAATATCTTCAGGAATTTCATGATTCATTAACAACCTTAATCTTGTACATCTGGTACGATAAATTTTTTTACTTGTATTCTTAGGCAAAGTGGGAAAATTCTTTATGAATTTTTCAAGATTAGTGTCCATTTTCAAATGAGATTTGGAAGAAAAATTCAAATAATTTTATAAATATATACACAGATATTAGTTATTATGGAAAATTGACAGAATCGTTGTCTACCATTTAACCAGGATGAAAGAAACTAAAAAAACTTACTAAAAAAGAAACATAAAAATAATATGAGAAAAACAAATAGTCAACCTTTATCTATAAGATCATTCAAACTAGTTGATTCATTTTCACTAGGAAAATTATCAAAGTAAGCTTTCAAATGATGTTTATTTTCCTTAAAAATATTATCATTCATTGAATTCTAAATATCAAAGGCCCCATAAGGATACACATGTTTCTTAATATTTGACTACCCCATCTTGATCTTAGCTCTCTAGGAAATAAATGGAGATGAGAATCATAAAACAAAACTTTTTGACCAGTATCAACTTTTTGATAATTTTCACAAGTTTTGCAGAATGCATGCGTGTTCTTGAATATAGCAGGCCAATAAAATCCATTTTGAAAGATTTTTGCAGTTTTTTTCTTACAAGAAATTTAATGACACTACTTATCTCATTATCGGGAATGCATCTTTGATATTTGAATAAGTTAAGGTCATCCCAATAAAAGTTCTTCACTTTATTCAAAATTTTTTCTTTGTCTTAGGTACTCTGATTAGTTGACAAATCTCTTGAAGCAAGACAATTGATATTTTTATCATAGCAAGGCAATGGAGTAAAAGAAAGTAAGGATTTGTCAGGAAAGTAATCATCGATTGGTGTGATATTAGATGTCGAATTTGTTGTCACCTTTAACAAAAGATCCGCATCAATATTTTCACTATGTTTTTCATTCGTGATTTCTTCCTCAGAATAAATCATTTGCAAATCTTCTGATTCATCCAACTCCTTTTTATAAATCATTATCATCTCCAGGTTGTTTGAAAATGTTGAAAATATTCATCTCTAATGTCATGTTTTCAAATGATAACTATATCAGTCCATTCCTACAATTAATCAATGCATTAGAAGTTGCAAGAAACGGACATTCTAAAATAACAGGAAATGAATTACATTCTTTAATAGGTTTTGTGTCTAAGATAACAAAATCCACAAGATAAATGAATTTATCGACTTGTACTAACACATCTTCAACTATTCTTCTAGGCACTTTTATAAATCTATCGGCAAATAAGATAGTTATAGAAGTTGGTTTTTACTCACTTAGATTGAGACTTTGAAAAACTGAATATGGAAGTAAATTCACACTAGCTCCAAGATCAAGTAAGACACTTTTAATTTTATGTTCTCCAATAAAGCAAGAAATTATACGACAAACCAGGGTCTTTATATTTCAAAGCATTATTGTTATGAAAAATGATACTTACTTGTTCGGCTAAAAAGGCTTTCTTTTTCACATTTAATTTTCTCTTCATGGCGCATAGATCTTTAAAAAATTTAGCATAGGAAGAAACCTGTTTAATAGCATCCAACAAAGGTATACTGATTCTTACCTATTTGAAAATTTCAAATATTTTAAAGTTGTGATTGACTTTTCTTTGTTTGGTCATGACATGAGGAAATAGAAGCGCTGGTAGGGAATCAATCTTGTTTTTATAAATTTCAGATTTAACCCCTTTCTTACCCACTGAGATTGACTTATCATCTTTCTTATAAGGTTCAGTAGTGAATTTTTCAATAACCTTACTATATGTTGGCTTAATCCATGTGTTGGCTTTCGGAACTACTTACATTTGTATTGTATTACTCTTTGAGATTTTGTTATGGTTGAGATGAGAACTTCCCTTTCTCTTGGAAACTAAGAGCAGATGTTAATTTTACAAGAGTATCTTTAAAATTTATCATGTTTCGAGCAAATTGAGTATTGATTGTCTCTTGCTTTTCAATGAATACATGCAATATTTTCTCAAGATTTCTTCTGGGAGATGGAGCATAAGAAGGTGCATATCTATGAAAATTTTGAAAATTATGGTGTGCTTGAAATGGTGGTTATGAAGTTTGTACATTGTTATTATCACTCTTCCAACTGAATTTTAGGTGATTTTTCCAATCAGGGTTGTATGTTTATGAGTATGGGTTATGGTTGAACCTTTAAAAACTGTTTAAAGCATGAGCTTGTTCATAGAGACATTCCTTAAAAAAAGTCAAGGTTGAAAAATTATTGGTTGAGTGTTCTTTTTTCACATATGTGACATATAATGTTTTTAATAGATTTTAATTAACCATTCATTTTCAATTTTAGTGCCTCGACTTTTCTAGCTTAAGATGCAAACTTGGTTTGTAGGTCATGATCTTCCTTAAGGTTGTACATACTTTCACTAGATGTATGAGGTTGAGTTCAACTTGATGCCTTATAAATACCCGTGGTGTCCTAATTTTGAGCATTTTCCGCTAACAAGTCTAAGTAATCTATTGCTTCATTAGGGTCTTTACCTTCAAAAGTTTCATTACACATCAATTCAACCATTTGTCGATCTCTAGGTGTTAACCCTTTATAAAAATATAAAATCAATCTCTATATTTAAAAACCATAATGAGGGCAAGTATTAAACAAGTCTCGATACCTATCCCAACATTTGTAAAATGTTTCTCCTAGTTTTTTAGTGAAAGTGGTGATTTGTCTTTTGAAAGAGTTTGTTCTGTGACATGGAAAAAACTTCTTTAAAAATTATTGTTACATTTCATCCCAAGTACAAATGGATTCTAGTCTTAAATTTTGTAGTCATGTTTTAACTTTATCTTTTAATGAAAAAGGAAAAGGCTTTAATCTGATGATATTCATGCTATAATTTGAGTCATTATAAGTGTTAAAATAATGCATATATGGATTTCTAAATCTAAGACATGCAAGAAAGGTAAAAGTTAAATAATGTCTGGTTTAAAATTAAAATGAGATGCATCAAGAGAAAAAAACTATACATGATGGTGCACTTGTTCTTGTGGGATTCATGTGGTCTCTAAATGTTCTAGTATGATTATTCTCATTATGAAGTGATTGATTATTTTTTTTTGCCATATTTTCTGAAAATAATGAGGATACCCCACAAAGTCTACCACTTAATGTATGTGACCACACTATCATACACGTGTAGGAATAGAATAAAAAAAAAAGCAAAAGAAAAAGAAACAAGAGACAAGCAACAAAGTTATATGTAAGAAAAGTGAAAAGTGAAAATAAAATAAATATTATAATTTGTATAAGAACTTACCTCTCCGGCAACAACGCCAAAAACTTGACATGCCTAAAAGATTGATGTTTTCTCCCAGGTACAAGAGTGTCGAAGTAATAAATAATTCGGCAAAACCAGGATCGAACCACAAGGAGGTTAATTGTATAGATTATAGATAACAATAATACAACAACAACAACAACAACAACAACAACAACAACAATAATAATAATAATAATAATAATAATAATAATAATAATAATAATAATAATAAAGAAAAATATGAGAACTTTGAGATGAAATATTAATTTAAGGATTAAATAATTATAATAACAAATGTCAAGGTTAGAAGTTCCACTAATGGTATGTCGAATAAGTATAGTATAAACTCTTATTATTCAATTGAAAACCGCACACAAAGGAGGTTCCAATTAGATTATAGATTGTTAATATGATTACATTAGTCATTTTATTCGATTAATGCTAATACTTATAAATCTTGTCAAGCATTCATGATTATAACTTATGTTAATAACAAATCAAGTTCTTTTCATAGCTCAGGTGTCGATTATATGATACAGTATGAACTATGAAAGTACCAAGAATTTGTTGTACCAAGTGTTATACAACATAAATCAAGATTAGTAATTTAACAAGCAAAGTATTAAAGAGTGAACAAGATAACAAATACAAAACATGTTACTATCAAACACTAAAGTCCACATTGAGTTTACATTATACTTATTCTTACACCATTAATGTAACCTTTTCACCTTGACATAATAAACTTAGCTAAACATAATGAAAGAAAGAAAAATAAATACACAAAATAAGCACATAAATAAGATAAGAGTTAAATAAGTAAAGGAAAGGAAATGAAAGACATAAAATTGATATTAATGAAAGCAAAGCATAAACATTACAAAAAATACAAAGAGAGAAAGCAATAGCATGATCTTGATATAGAAACCAAGATATCTAAATGCATGACAAATGTCTCCTTTTATAGGTCAAAACTGAAAACTATTGATTTGATGACTAAATGATAAGTGGGTGACCAACTCTTGACTTAGTGACAATCTTTATCTTCACTTGTTTGCCCAAAACATCATTAATAATGTCAAAATTAGAATCACTTAAAAACATGAAAATTGTAGAAAATTATTTGATCTTTCTTGTGTAAAACTTTTAAGTCATTTAGACTTCTATAACTCCAGATATGGGTCAAACAATAAATAGTGCTCGGGCTGGAAGATATATTTGGACTCCTTTGTTGTTGCTACAATTTAAACTTGAAAATAGCCTTTTTAAGTCTTGGGTTCCATATGAAAGTTGTGGGTCTATATCTTACCTTTTCATCCATATAAAGTAGACCTAAATCTGATATCTACAGCTCTAAATATGACCCAATTACCAAATATGGTTCTGGTTTGGATTGCACTAACATCTCTTTTCTAAGTTTGGCCATCTCTTTGTCCTTTTAATTTTAGTTCTTAAATTCATTAATCAATCCTTTTATTTATGTGATAAGCCTGCATTTAAAATAAACATTTATAATAAATTAAAGGTATCTTATATTATTAGATATATTATTATAAAATATGCTTTAGTTAAGGAGATATTAATACTTCAAGTGCAAAAATAATAACATAAAACCTTGATAAAAATACACTTTTAAGTACTAATCAGTAGCGCAACTAAGAGAATATGGATTACAGTATAGGTTAAAGCCTGTCATTAAAGGGCAATCCTCGATCGACTTCAGTTAAATGCAAGTTTGAAGAGGTCACCACAAAGGAATTTTCTCCCAATCCAAAACTAATAGAACCCAGGTCACCTAGGCAAATCTTCTATCAAGATTGGCAACTCTATATGGATAACAACTCCATATTAAAAAGAAATAGAGTGGGAATCCTTCTTATCAGTCTAGAGGGGTAGGTTTACAAATATGGGCTCAAGTTTGAATTCCCAACTACTAACAATACGGCCAAGTATGAGGCTGTGATAGCAGGTTTAAGGTTTGGCAGAAGCTCCAAAGGCATATCCTCTATAAATGTATAGTGATTCCTAACTGATTGTAAGGTAATGTTAGGAAATCTATGAAGCTAAAGATCCAACCATGATATTGTATTTAGAGAAGGTCAAAGCCATACTAGCTCAAAAAGGTGGTAGTCATGATCATTAAAGTGCCTAGAGAGGAAAATACACAAGCTAACTATCTTTTTAAACTAGCTAGTGCTAACCCAACAAATCTTTGTATTGATGTATGGATTAAAGTCTTAGACCATCCTAGCATGGAAGAGAGCAGTGTTATAACCTTTCTAATTATGAGAGCTAATGATTGGATAACATCAATCAAGGAATATCTACTCCTGGGGACTATGCCTTCTAACAGACTAGAAGCCATTAAGCTAGCAAAAAGAGCATCAGGCTACTACATCATTGACGGGGTATTGTATAAGAGATCCATATCAGCATCGCTCCTTAAATGTCTGTCCTTAGAGGAAAGCATTTATGTTTAAGAGAAATGCACAAGGAAGCTTGTGGATTATATAAAGGCTTTAGAGTTTTGGTTGCTTAGATCACAAGAACAAGCTTTTATTGTCCCACCATATTATAAGATTCCAAAAACCTGGTGAAGAAGTGTGACGAATGTCAAAGATTTGCTCTAGTGTCAAGGCATCCTTCAATTGAGATTACTATAATCCCTTCTCTTTGGCCCTTTTGGCATTGGGGAATGGATATTCTAGGACCCTTCCCTAAAGGAATTGGGAGAAGATAATTTGTCTTGGTAGCTATGGACTACTTCACTAAGTAGGTGGAAGCTAAAGCATTAGCAAAATCACAGCTAACAAGGTGATCTCTTTCTTATGGAAGAATGTGATCTGCCAATTTAGAGCACCCAAGATACTGATCACTGATAATGGAACTCAGTTCGACAATTAAGAGATGAGGGAATAGTGTGAAAGGTTGTAGATTGACCACAGCTTCTCTTTGATATCGTACCCCCAGATAAACGCGTAAGCTGAACTTACCAATCGGGTCTTACTCAATGGTTTTAAGAAGAAGATAAAATATGCCAAGTCAGAATAGGTAGAGCTCTTGAATGAAATCTTATAGGTATACAGAACAGTAAAGAAATCAACAAGGGAAATCCTTTTTCTCCTCACACATAAGACTAAAGTTATAATCCCAGTAGAGAATGGATGCCTCAACACTAGGGTACTGTACTTCTCTCCTCAAAATAATGAGTAAGGACTCAGAGTCAATCTTGATTTATTAAAAGAGTTCAAACTCATAGCTACTATTACGAATGAGGCCTACAAGCATAAAACCACCCAATATCACAACACTAGAGTGAGGAACAGGACCTTCAAACAAAGGGATTTGGTATTAAGAAAGTTAGAGGTCACAAGCAATAGAGAGAGTCGAGGAAAGTTAGCTCTAAGATAGGATGGTCCTTTGAGGGTGACAGAGGTAGTTAAAGTCAACACCTATCATCCGCAGCTTTGACCTTCCTCATGTGTGGCACTTAGACCACCTTAAGTTGTATCATTGTTAAATATATAAATAAAGAATGCATATCTTTATCATCAGTTATTTTTACTTTATTTACATTCCTTTTTCAAGAATACTTCCTAACGATCCAATCAAGGTCACACACCCTTGTAGCATTCGAGGCCCACTTCTCTAGGATGGTAGCGAAGTCCTAAGTGAGCATTAACATCCTAGTATCACCAATTAGGGTTTCACAACCCTATGGTGTCTAAGACCCATATCTCCGAGGCAACAGTAAGGGATCAATGCTTTACTCTTGAGGGTGGCTATTAGTGCCCCTTCCCTTCTTTCTATCTAGCCTTTCCAGTTAGAATCAAGAGCATTGGGGTAGTCTTATCAGGCTCACACCATTTATCCAACTCAGGTTGCACATTCTATATACGATCTAGGACTCATACCTCTCATCGATAGCATGAGTACTAGTCTTTACAAAATCAAAAGCGTTGGGGCGGCCTTATTAGGCTCACACCATCTATCAAACTCGAGTTACACATTCTATGTACGGTCTGGGACCTATACCTCTCCTAGATAACACGAGTACCAATCTCTACAACTTCAAGAATACTCGGGCAACCTTATCAAGCTCACACCATCTATCCAACTTAGGTTACACATCTCTTCTAGATAGTATGGGTACTAGTCTCTATAACATTAAAAGCGTTATGGTAGCCTTATCAAGCTCACACCATCTATCCAACTGGGGTTACACATCTTGTATGCGGTATGGGACCCACACCTCTCCTAGATAGCAGGGGTACTAGTCTCTATAACATCAAAAGCGTTAGGGTTGCCTTATCAAGCTCACATTGTCTATCCAACTCGAGTTACACATCCTGTGTGTGGTTTGGAACCTATACCTCTCCTAGATAGCATAGGTACTAGTCTCTACAACATTAAGAACGCTAAAGCGACCTTATCAGGCTCACATTGTCTATCTAACTCGGGTTACATACCTCTTCTGGATAGCATAGGTACCAGTCTCTATAACATCAAGAGAATTGGGGTGGTTTTTTCAGGCTCACACTGTCTATTTAACTCGGGTTACCCACCTTGTGTGGAGTCTGAGACCCTTAGCTTTTCTTGATAGCACAAGTACCAACCTCTACAACATTAAAAACATTGAGGTGGCCTTATCAAGCTCAAATCATTTATCCAACTCAGGTTACACACCTATATGCAATCTAGGACCCACACCTTTCCTAGATAGCAGTAGTACTAGCCTTTACAACATCAAGAAGTGCTAAAACCAACCCTTCTACAACATTTCCTACTAGTCCAAATGAGGTTACACAACCTTGTAGCATCTATGACCCACTTCTTCAAGATAGTAATGAGTGTCCAATGTTCCTAAAAAGAAGAACTAGGAACACATCCTAAAGATCCAAACAATGAAATTTTCAGGAACACCATCCCCACCAGCGTGGCCTTGATAAAAGGAGTATAAAAGACACCCTAACTAAGGTTACAACTTAACTGAGGTCAATCCGAAGTCTCTTTAGCCTTATGTCTCCATTTTTCTCTAAAAAATGAGCAAACTTGAGAGACTTCGAAGTCTCTTTAGCCTTAAGTCTCCATTTTTCTCTAATGAGTTATGGTTTCTCAAATCAACCTTTCTTAAGAGGTAATGCAAGAAAGTCATGATCTAAAATAGGGTTATGTCTTTTTAGCTGTCCAACCCCAAGTTAGGTTAGGATACACCCACACCCAACTTTATAGTAGGTCCGAATACAACGATGTTCAACTCTATGTTGGGCATAGACATGTCCACAATCAGTCCCATATTAGGCCTGGACGCACCCACCCCCCACCTTATGTTGGACTTAAACGTGTCCACACCCAACTCTACAATGGACCTGGCTACATTCACGCCCTGTTTTCTCCTGGGTTTTGGGCTTGGATTGAGCCCAACATCCCTCAGAGTAGGTGCATAACTAACAAGTTTCTCTACACTAAATCCCTCATACTCTAGGTCTGGGTTAGTAATTATGATACACATCATATCCTATTAAATACGAGCAAGTAGCCCATACTTATATTAATTAGATGTGACGGCACGAATAATAGGATAAAATTATTCTAATGTTACAAGATTACATCTCTATTCCTACCACATTGTATAAAGCAAGTCAAATAAGATAATACAAAAGGAAGCATGAATATACACAGGAAAGGGGTTGGAAACCTTAGACTCAGAGACAAAAACACTCTCTTTGCTTCTTCTTCCTTCTTCTCTTCTCTATCTTTATAAAAGCTTATTATTACTTTCATTAATGTTTCTTGTTATATAAAAAATACTTTATATTGATTTGATCTTTGCAAGTTCCCTCATCAATATCCTACCAGACTTTGTACATATATTTATTCAGCAAGAGCTGATCTTCCTCTGGATAAAGATTTGTCCAAGAAAAAACCTGAAATGAAGGTCATTAAAAACATCCTAAAGGAAATAGGGTGATTTCAAGGAATAATTCACCTTATAAGATTCCCTGTAATTTTATAACCTCGTAAAAACTAACCTAAACAGTACCTTGGTTGGCTCAAGCAATTCTACTCCTTCCATGCTACTTGTCTCTACTTTATGGAAATTGATCGATGATTGAATCTGAAGGACACATTTTTGGTAGTGTTGGATAGTCACGAGTTGCATTGCACAAGTTTGCCTTAGCTCATCGTTTTTATTAAAGTTTGTCAAAAAAGGATGCTAATTATACAAAGGCGAAGTGCACGGGAAAATAATGTCCTTGGAAATTGACTGCTAGCCAAGTAAGCCAACCTGTGATTATGCTATGGATACAAGTTACAAACAAGCTTGGCATGGCAAAGAAAAGGCAAAAGAATCAAGNGGGGGGGGGGGGGGGGACTTCTAGAGAATTCAAATCCCGGCACCATTCCTCTATTGTGTTGAAGTTGTTCTATACTGATTTTCCTTACCAACAAAACATTGATCTCATATGTATATATAAAGCATTGTTACAATTCGTTGATAGATGCAAGAATAAGTAGCTAAAAATATGTAAAATTTACTCAAGCTCATGAAGGAATCGGCAAAACTAATAATTAAAAAATTAAGATTAAGAAAAATCGTATCCAAGTAGATAATTTAGGGTTAAACTCATATGTCATTCATGAAAGGAAAGTTTTTAACTAGAATAAAAAGATAATGTAAAAATTAGTCTAAAAACTTCTCCAACCTGAGTATCATTCTATAAATGAATTTATTTTTTTATTTTTTGTTTTTAAATTGATATTGGTTAGTGAAAAGGGATTTTTTGCCCCTTCCATCAAAAATATCCATAACCACCTTTAAGGTAAGAAGTCTTAATTTGATGCATGTGAATTGGTGATGATTTTTTAGTGTTGGAGTTTTTGAGATTATCAGCAACGAATTTACAAGGATAACGCTTGAACTTGACATCTCTTCCCTTTTTACTTTGAAAGGAGCACCACCAAACTATAGTGAGTGATATCAATGATGAATTTACACACCAAACAATTCCATCTCCATTTCGATTGATCAATATATGAATCTAATCCCAATTCCAAGCCTCCCTTCAGATTTATGCAACAAATGCACGTGGTACAGTACTGTGTAGAGGCAGAACAAACGGGCCACCAGCAGTTTTCATGGATTGATAACCCTACCTAACATTAATGCCAATTTATTCTATTTTTTTTTAGTTGTGCATCTTTATGATTTAAAAGTATTTTTAAAAATATTAATTTTTTATTATTTTACTTTAAATTAATATTTTTTAATAATTTTAAATTATTATGATATATTAATATAAAAAATAATTTTTAAAATAAAAAATATTATTTTAATATATTTTTACTTCTAAATATCGGAAGACTTTATCTAGATGAAGTGGATTTTTCATAAAATAGACTCCATCATGCAAACAACAACATCCTCTTCCCCGTTAACAGAGGGCCACAAATAGATGTCATCGCATGTCAACTCATGACCGACAAACCACATTAAATAAAGTTGGCATCATGCACAATTTCTCGACAAACAAACTGCCCTGTCTTGCTGGGATACACAGTCCGATTAAGGTTGTGCATTTCTAAATATACAGTTGAGGTTTGCCTTATGGGTCCAAGTGCCCTTCTCCAGAGGAGAGCTGGACAGTCACAATTTACGTTTTGCATGCATTCGACAGGGATAAAGGAAAAGGACACCTTGAAAGATTCAAGGGACTCTTGGGAGATAGTGCAGAGAGGAGACTTGGTAATCGAGGCACACAAAGTAACTTCTAGAGAGAGAAAAGATCACTAAGATGAAGAAGCAGACAAAAAGCTTGTTTACCCAAGGCATCCAAAGCTTTAAGCAAAGTTACATTACAATTATAATTATATATACTTGGAAAAGCTAGGGAAATCACTGTGTCAACTCAAAATATCTTCTTCTTTTTTCATTTCTTTCTCAAAACTTTTTTCCAATTACAGTGTTCAATTTCATAATCAATTTGTCAAAAAAAAATTAAAAAATATAGAACAATAAAAGATCAATGTGTAAAATAAAGAAAAACTTTGTGATTAATCTAAATTTTGATAGAAAAAATTTTCTTTAATCCACCTACTTCATGTTTTCTTGCTCCACAGTCCCTTTATTTTTTGTCATTTTGATTTTAATCTAAAAATTTATTTTCTTAACATTCTAATATTTGGACCTGACAAAAAAAAAACATCGCTTGAAAATATTAAATGAGCAAAAAATGTTAATGAATAATCACTTTCATCAATGAAATTTGTTGTTTTTTTTAGATTAATATGGGTGTTCGGGCCAGCTTGCGCGCACCATGACTAATCTCACGGGCCCTGAAGTTAACGACCATGTAAGCCTCTAGTGGTCATCATATGAGCAATCAAGGACTCGAACCTGAGACCACAGAAGGAGCAAACCCTTTGATCCCAAGTCCTTACCACTTGACCACCACCTAAATGGTTAAATTTGTTGTTATTTGTGTTATGGGTTGAATGAGTAGATCAAGTATAATTTAGATTTTTATTTTATCTGGTTGATTTTCATTTTTATATTTGTGATTTTAAGTGTTTTAGGATTGGTTAGTAATTTATGAAAGTTTTCATGATGGTTTTGATTTGTTTTCAGATAAAAATAATTTTTAAATAAAAAAAAACCATTCTCTAATTTTCCAACCAGCGAAGTGAAAGGCCATTTGTTACTGTAGCCACCTATTATTACAAGTGACCTATCTATCACCTGCTTAAAAAAGAAGCATATGACACTCCTAAGGGTAAAAAAAAACAAGTCATGGGCCTAAATTTCAATTCTAAGACATATATAGGCCCTTTCATTAAAGTCATGGTTATCAGTATAGTTTTTTTCTTTCTTTCTTAACTTCATTCATGAACAATTGTTTAATTTTAATTTTGATTTTATAATTTTTTTGGTTTGTTTTTAATATATATTTATTATATTTTTAAATAAATATCTTGGCTTTTAGTTGTAACTCAATTTTACAAAAATATTTTAAAAAAAATATAAAAATAAAGTTATTATTCTAGTAAAGTTCATGACTTCAAATTTAACAGATTAGATAATAAAAATTAAGATTAATATAATATATCATTATTTTAATATTAAAAAAAAATCTTTGGTTTGTTTTTTTTTTAAAAAAAAGAAAGCTAAACAATCTTTTTACTGTTAATTTGACTTTGCTTTTAGATCCATTAAATTTATTAAGTTATGATAAGATAAATCCTAAAAAAATTTATATAAAATTTGAATAGAAAAGTTTCAAGATTATATTCTTGGAATGAATTTAATAACATTATAAAAGAATTTCCTCCTACATTTAACATTTTTGTCTTTCATGATTAAAAAAAAGAAGCTTCAGCCCAACCCATAATGTAACAAGCCAATTTTCTAGTTTAAGAACTGGAGAATGACTTGGACGCAATAACTGCGAATAGAAAATCCACATTTATATTATACTTGAATATTACCATGTACATGGAGAGCATCCAGGACATAGGGAAACACGGCTAAACAAGCCTTCTGTCAATGGCCTAATATTAACAAAATTGTTTCGTGGATTGATATAAAAGATGCGAAGGTTCTTTCCCAACTACGGTCCACGCGCTTTCTGCATTCAAAATGGCCATGAGAAAGACGAAGACAAGCTGCCCCAAGTCACTGTTCGGCAACACATTCCAAGACCCCACAACAACCACTAAGTAGGAAAAGCCATTTTTATGATCAGATTTTTACTCAAAAGAATCATGATAGTGGCCTGCACCAGTTCATTCTTCGATGTTGTAGGTCCATGCTTAAGTTTTTATCAACGGTTTACCTTGGTGTGGAGCTGAGAGAGATAGACCTGACACTGTATAACAGTTTTACCAATCCTAAACCCAGGAACTACGGTGAATGCCACTGGTGGATCAGCTTCCGGTGCATTTTCTGAAAGAAGTGCATCTTCCGCAACACATTCCATGTAAACTTCAGAGAAACGACACCCTCTACGGACTTGAAAGATTGAGGCTTCTGGGTCGAAAGAAAAGGCCAAGCAATGTAGTAGCCAGACCCGCCTAGCCATTTCAACAAATATGGCAAAAAAACTATTGTCGGGAAATTCACCTGAATTCACGAGGCTTCTTTGGCTCAGATTGCCTAAAAAGGACGTTTCCATCTGGGGGTGAATAAGTTGCAAATACTTGGCGCGACAAAATTTTGCAAATGTTGATTTGGGCTTGAGGGCAATGTATTCAGTTGCGTTCGCGGATTTCAGTTCAGTGAATCTTCTGAAAAACAACTGTTGCTGATTCTTTTTCTCTGGTAGAGATTCTTCCTTCAGAGAGAAATTAGGCAAATGGAAACCATCGAACATCTCTCTGCTAACAAAGCTTTCAAATGCAAAACATTTGTCATCTGCTCTCCAGTAGGCCACATCGGATACAATAGATTCAGCGGCCGCATCGAGATCCCAACCAGCAGATTTCATCTCATCAATCATCAACTTGACAAAGCTTCGAATGGACTTGTCTGTATGTCGTAGAACTGTAATGAAATGGCTGGGACTTAAGCCTGATTGCCGTAGATTGCCAGGCATAGATAAATGTCCACTTTGATTTAATCTCTTCTCAAGTAATCGGTTTTGTCTATTAGATTCTTCCATTCTTTCTCTTAGATACATGATCTCGGACTCCTTGAGCCTCAACTGAGACTCCAATTTCTTCCCCATTATCTCATAGATCTTTGAAAGACTCTTCTGCTCCTGAATCTCAGCCAAAACCAGAGAGGTATCAGGAGAAGGATCAAACTGTTTTTTTATGTAGCACCGCTTCAAATCAGACAGATTCTTCAACTCAGAGACTACCAAATGGTCAGCTCCTTGAATCCCATCAGCATCATAAGGAGACTGAGCATACTGTAACTGAGCATATGCAGCTTTTACAGATGATAAGCTAGCAAACAGTTTGGCAACAAGTACTTCCAAGGCCAAGCTTTTTTCATGTTCATCGTCATCATTAATGTCAAATGATTGCGGCCGGCTAGCTGCGCTTTTATGGCGATGCTTGTCATTCTTGACCTTTACTTGGGCCGCAACTTTCTGAACCCCTTCAACAGGAGCAATCCCACTTGCTGCTCGAAGATGAAGAACTTTGGCTACAGTGCGTGCAAATTTACTCTTCCTAGGAGTCACGGCGGATGGTTTTACTGAATCCATCTGCAGAAATTATTGGAAATAGCGACAATTGCAAAGATGGTAAGAAGATCAGATAACGGACATTATGCGAAGGGCGAAAGGTTAGTGCAAAATAGATTTGAGGATGATGATGGTGAAGATAATGGAGTTGAAGCAAACAGAAAAGCAAAAACTTCAGCACCTATGTCAAATTTGCTTTCCTATTGAAAGAATAAAGGAGTCGGACTTTAAACGCGGGAAAAAAAGAAACTGGTGGAGAGAAGAACAGAAGCGGCGGCCAATTCAAGGACACGCACAAGAAGACAAGTTGAAAGCTTTATATGCTTGACACTATTTGTAAACTAGGCATCTCGGTAGGAATGGATAATTTATGAATCTAGCTGAGAGAAACATTTGGGGAATTAACAAAGTGATAGCACTTTCCGTGGTTCTGCATAATTTTGTGGTTATTCCATTTCTTTTTTTAGTCAGGTCAAGTGACACCTACTATTCAATTCAACATGGGTAGGCCAACCACGTTCTTAACCTAATATAATACAAGTAATCCTTCAAAATATCTTGGAATCCTATCCTCCAGTAGGAACTAGAGCTTTTGGATCGTATCACGCAGCATTGTTTAGGTTGCACTTGGAACAATCATGCCTTCATTCTAAACAAAAAGATATCAGACCGCGATATCCAATCCACTGAAATATCAGCAAGCGAAAATCCACTGATATAAAAGCAAATGAGATGTCTAAGAAGAACGTAGCAGAGCTTCACTCGCAGTCACAAAAATGCTAGCAAGTGGCAAATTTACGAACTTTGGGAGTTATTTCATGCGCACACCCCTAAATACTTTCAAATTTTCATCCATTGAACTCCATGTTCATGAAAACACCACAAAACAATTTACTCTCCATGGATAATGACTGTGTAAAAGTTCATTTACCCAGAGTCCTTTTTCAACATGCAAGTTAAGTGCAAATGCACAACCAAAATTCCCTTTAAAAAATGAAATTACGAGTCGCAGCATGAGATACTTTTGGCTTAACAAGAAAGGCCTTGATAATATAAACAGAAGAACAAGCGATATAATGTTTCGTGAGAATTGAAAAAAAATGCATGAATTTCCTTATCAGAGGTAAGACAAGCTAGTATTGTCAATAAATGGATCAATTACAACCTCATTGACAACCATAATACACGAGAAACATTTACCTATCAATAAAGCTAATTTGTAAATGATATATGGGTATTAATTTTGCCAATGAAGCACACCTTCACATCACATAGAACCATTGCATCGGTGGATCTAATCCAACTAATTTTTATGATTGAAAAACATGTCAAATCAGCAAAATTGAACTCCTATAACATTACTATCGTTTGACTCCATAACAGTGAAGTTAGAGTCGCATCCATGCAAATGAATAAGTTTATGACAAATTTCCATTACATAATAATCATAGCCCTTAAGATCTTACACGACATACACATCCATCTTGTTGGGCTTATGTGATATGAGGATCATTATTATATGACAGTATAAGGTATTAAATTTCTCAAAATCCAGAATTTTGGGACATTTATTTTTCCAATTTCATGAAATAAATACCTATGATAGGTAAGACAGGCAAGCCTTGTTCAATGAGGGTACCCCTCAAGTATTATCTATGCTAAGGTTTTCTCAAGTCCTAACACTTGCATCCCAGGCCCCAAATGTCTCGACTAATTTCTGGTTCTGGGGAGGCCCCCTAAACCTGGGGAACCAAATCTAAAATCCACAAAAAAGATGATAAATAGTGGATAAAAAATGGATCATTGTTCATCCAAGAAAAGTTGTAGTGGATCTTGGAGCTCCTTTTTTCATAGAAAAAACATGCTGCTATTTAGCATAGTAACTCATTCAGAATGTCTGAGTTGCACTCCTCCCTCTGACATGAAAAGGGTGAGACACATGAATTGTTTCTGGTGGAGGATTTTTATATTTTTGTAAGAGACAAACAAACTCCGGTTGTATCTAATACTATATCCTTCACACAAGAGGGCATAATAATAAACACACGGATATGTGAGGCACGTGCATGATCACTGATGCTATCAACGTGGCAAGCACGTGTGTACAGCAACCCCAGAAAGCACAAAGCGGGTGCACATACATCAGCTCAACACGGTAAACAATCATCACATTATAACTCATGGAGTTAAAGCCTGTTTGTGTCAATGAAAACGGAATAAATACTATACAACTACTGAAAGTATCACGATAAATTATCATACCTTGAGAACCGTGCGAGACTTTGTCAAATTGTCTTCATAGGGACGTACGCCTCAAGAAAACACAAAGGACACCGCCTCTTGCCGACCCCTGCAAAGTCTAAAGAGACTAAACCCCGCAATTAAACCCCAGATATATATAAAATATATAGACACGTTATGAGGAGGAGAGGAGCGAAAAAAAAGTCTCAAAATTAACGATAAAGAAACATAAACTGCGTCCCTCTATTTGAAGTTATCAGAGAAAACAAACAAACAAAAATAGGAAGGGGATCAAAAATAAGGGTTCAGACAATAGCAATACTTTTGAGCTTAAAAAAATGATAAACAGAGCTCAAAGAAAGAAAACAGAGAGGGAGAGATGCATCAAAGGCCAAAACCAATGATTTTAAACAAGAAAAAAGAAAAGCAAGGAAATCAACAAAAATAAATTGAAGGACGAAAGAGAGACAAGCTTGAAACAAACACAAAACAAGTTCAAAGACTACCGGTGATCCCACGATAAAACTAATGGAAACTATCAAAAGCACCAACCTTTGCTTTCCAAGACAACAGCAACTAGCACCCTTTAAGCCCTTTAAACCATAAAGACATCTAAATACACATACAGTATCTTATAACTGACTGTTAACCTACCATATCAGATATGCGGAAGCAGGAAACAAAACCCAAAATGGAAACTTGATCAAAAACCAATTTCAACCTTCAAGAACTTACCTTACAAAGAGAAAGAAACTCTTCAACGCCTTGAAAATATAACAATTACAATATTTTAGCTAACAATCATTCAAGAAGCTGAGACTTTGTTAAATCTCTATTGCCATTTTAAAGACAGAAAGGATTAAATAATAAAGAAGAAGAGCAGGAAAAGAGAAAAATAAAAAAGGAGAAACTCTGGGGGAGAGAAATCTGAGGCTGAAACTGGTGGGGCTAATGTGAAAAGACAAGGGAGGACACAGATTGGAAAATGTCCGACAGGGCAATGCGTTGGGAATAAAAAGAGAGGCCTGGGTTGGGTCGCTTTCCACGGTTTATCTACTTCAACATTTTACCCTTCTTATAGTGAGATATTACATAGCCGTTGTGGCAGGAAAGCTGTGGAGATTTGGGAGGAATATGGGGATAGTATGGGTATTTCGATGAGATAGTTCTGAGGAACATGGATCTTACGCCAGGGCACAACAAATAGACATGGCAGAAACGAAAGGTCGGCATGAGGCTTCGGCGATTTTCTTATGTGTGAATATCTGGACTGTTTACAGATGTGCAAGTGATTTCCATGATGAACAAGTGGCAGAGAATTAAACTTTTGGTGGCCCATAATTGACTGATTTTTAGAGAATTGATGGGTCTTGTCGGCTTTTGATTTTCACATGGGTGTTAAAATATATATATATATATAT
>SRLM01000153.1:0-354392 GCA_015708895.1 Populus ilicifolia | reverse complement strand
ATTTAAATTTAAATGTAGATTAATAAAAATTAACAATATAAACTTGATTCATGAATATTTATAATATCTACAAAGAATTTAGTCCAGTTTAATATATCTAACTTGTTCAAATAAATAAAAATAAAAAAAATAAAATTTATAATTCATAATTCATAATACATTAAAAATTAAGTTGAATATAATTATGGATTCAAATTCAACTTTACTGTATCCTTGAATTCCTCTAATTTCCACCGTAACCATTGACTAGCTGGTTCTTGTGAAATTGAAGATGAAAAAAAGAAATATTAAGTTTCTAGATTTTTTTTTTTTAATTTTCACATTTGGGTCTTTTAACTTTAATTTAATGCTTAAGTTGCTCATTTTAAAACTGAGATTTTTAACAAAATTAAATTGTTTTATGATTTTAATATTTTATATTATGGGTTGATAACACACTAACACCTCGAGAGATAATTGAGAATTATTTAATAAATGGGGATCTAATTGAAAATATATTTTATTGGAGAAGTCCATCAAGAATTGGATGATAGTTGATGGACACATATACCTATCGTGTTCTTTGAAGGAAAACTACCCTTTTCCTTTTCCAGTTATCTTAACATTGCTGGCAATGTCCTTAAAAAGATAATAAACAAAAAGAAAACTCTTACATTAACCTCTATAATAAGTGATGGATTCATAATTCATTCATGGTCTTTGGTATGAGATTAATATTCAGAGAAAAGAATACTAAGAATGTAAAAGTTAATGATAAAATATTAAGAGTATGAAATATCCTAAAGGAAGAGATGGAATAAAAAATTAAAAAAAAAATGAAAGTTAAATTTTTTGAAAAGAGAAAAATGCAAAAATCCAACATTTTCCCACCTTAAAAACCTTCACTCCTCATTTCTCATGCTAACATTTAACCTCTTTTTTTGAGTCAAATGTTAACTGTTTTAAAAGTTCCCTCTCTTTCAAATATATATATATATATATATATATAGATTGTCAAAAACTAGATGGATGATTTTCCAAACATTTATCCTTATATCAAACATATGTTAAGGAATATGATTAAACTAAACTTCAAAATTATACAAAGTTATTTTTCAAATTATTTCTTGATCTAATAAATAAAGTGGTTGTCAAAACTTATGAAAGGATTACATTGATTCTAGCTTCTTCTTCTTTTCTAACATTTTTGTTCTAAGTTGAATTAGTAAAATATAGAAAATCAAACTAACTTGGTGGATAATTACAAGTTTTCCTTCTCTTAAAATATTTACCAATAGTCAAAGTGGGCAAGCAATAAGGCCTCATATGTCTTTTGCTTGTAATATTGATAGCTTATTAGAATAATATGAGTGTGAATTTAATATTATGGTAGTTTTTATAGTTATAATTTTAAAAAATTAGTTTATAAAAAATTGTAAATTATAGTTTTTTTTATAAGATTTTAAAAGCGAGTTTTCAATAGAATCCATGTAAAACTACTATCTATATTAATTAACTAAAAACTTTCAAATATATAATTAGGACAAAACATAGAATCTATTGTATAAATAAACAAAACCTCACTCTATTTATCATATTTGAAATAGACAAACAATTTGATTAAGAAAAATTCATTCAATCCTGATCCTATATTTAAATTATAGTGTATATATTAACTAGAAACTTTCAAATATAAAATTAGAATAAAACATAAAATGCGCTAAGAAACAAACAAAACCTCAATAAACTCCTTTTGTATCTCATCCACCCATTCTTCTTTTTAATACATAATGATAAGTATCATTTAAGAGGAAAATGGGTTTGCAAGATAAAACTAAGAGTCGAATGAAACACTACCTTTCTTTTATCTTTAATAAAAGTCACTTCCACCATAATGATACATGTTTTCTAAGAAAGCCTTTAGAAAAAAAAGTAGAAGAGATTTTTATCCATAACCACACCAAAAAAAAATCACAATAAAAAATATTGAATGGACCATCACTAGTTTGATAATTTATTGGTAAGTCGCGACCTCAAATGACCTCAAGTTAGGGTGAAGTTCATAATTAGAAAGATAATTGAGTTGAATTATCATGATCTTCACCAAGTTGAAGTTTTTTCTATAACCTATCATGTTTTGGATATCAAGCTCTCGAAGGAATTAATCGTGCACAATGATGAATCTAAACACTTACAACAATCTTATTAACTCTTATGAGTATGTTTAAAATGTGAAGAATTGCTTGAAACTGATCCTCTAAAATATGAATACTATGTATAAAATACTCCCTAGTACAATCAAGGAGCGACCAAGTTTTGGTGCTAGAGCCTTGATCCTAACTATAAACCCTAACCAATCATAATAATAATTTTGTATATGAAAAGTATTTATGGTTGAAAAATCAATAAAGCTAGACATATATGGTAGAGAATAAAAGGGTAAATTCATAATTTGAAAAACATAATTGTGTAAGGGATGAAACAAAAAAGATGTGTAAACCCCATTTTAAATAATATGATTATCAACCAAAACTAATAAAAAATTAGAGGAAGTTTTTTTTATAGGAGATAGAAAATCCTAGAAAAAATTAGCGAGAAACCTTAGATGAAACAATATAAATCTATATGTGAGAAATACTAATGATAAAAGATTTAACATAAGCAATATATGAGACATCAAATGAGTGATATTTTAGCAAATAAAGGAAAATTCCCACACCTCTTTTATTAAAGCCAATGATATCAAGAGTGGGAGAAAGATAGAGGTTTTGCAAAAATTTCTTTTTTTTTTATTTCTCTTTTTGCAAATCAAATGAGATAAAAGGGTAGTGATTTCCATATATAAAGACAAACCTCACTTCAGAACTTTAGAGAGAGAGAGAGGATTGAGAGCTTGGGAACAAAAAGAAAAAGATAGCAATAAAAAGAGATGAAAGGAATTCTTAGAGTTTTTGCAAAAGTCTCATTGTTTTGGGTTAATTGATAATGATAAGATGTTCTTTTCCTATTAAATTCACTGTTCTTTTTATTTGTTAGGGGGGTTGAGAGTCCTCTAAAATATAAAATTTTAGAATTTTTGTGTTTTTGTGCATGAAAAATATGAAATTGAGTAATTATTGGCTAATTATGGTTTAGATAACATGATTAAGGATTCAATTGAGAAAATTTAAAACCAATTATACAACTTAAGACACTAAAGTGGCTGGTTATGAGTAGGAACTTTAGGAATTTGAGTTTTTTTAACTAAATTTGGATTCATTATAATGCTTAAATTCAATTTTTAACATTGTATTGTGAATTACTAAGAGTTTAGTTATTTTTGTTATATATTGGAATGATGAAAATATGAAAAGTTGGCTAAATTGGGTGGGTTCTCGGTGTTTTAAATGATGTTGCTATGCTTAAACTTGATTGGTATGATGATGATAATATATTTAATTTTGATGGTGATTCATATAGAATAAATTATTTGGTATGAGTTATGTTTATTAATTATAGAAAAGTGGAGGTACATAAATTTATGGAAATATATAAGTTTTGATGTTTCAATGATGTGTGAGATGTTTAAGTTTGACTGGAATCGTTGTAATTTGGTTTGTGGTGTGTTGAGCTATTATTGGTGTATTATAGAAGTTGAATGTACTTAAATTCTATTAAATTGATGATTAAATTGAATCCCCTCCATGTGTTTGATAAAAAGTTAGACATGGAAATTCATGAACAAAAAATCTAGACATATAGACATTAAAATTTGTTAACGAAAAGTCTAGATATTGAGCTTAATTGATAAAATAGCTAGGTATTGAAATAGATTATATAAATGGTTGATATAAAGCATGTATATTTAATTATATTATGGAAAATGATTACATATAATGTTTTGACATTAAATTAGGCTATGGAATTAGTTGACAAAAACTTAGATATTAAATGAGATTATGAAAATGAATGAATTGATAAATAAGAATGATAAAATGAATAAGAATAAATAAAATTTATAAACAAAGTGGATAAATGATGTTTAAGAGTAATTGTTATAATAGTTGGAATAAATTGGGTGTTGACTTGGATATTTTCTTGAATATTAAAAAGGGCATCCAAATCAGAACATATTATAAAAGGACCTAGTGTAGCAAGAGTATCAAGTAGGTTTTTGTTTTTTTATTTTATTTTAAAAATGTTTTTGTTTAATTATATAAATGTGAATATAATGTGAGTAAGCAAATGATATATCAATATGAAAAAAAGAAATGAGAAATAAATGAAGGTAAGCAATTGAGAAATAGAGATTAATGTGTAAATATGATTTTAATATGAGAAATGAGTATGAGAAAATGATGAGTAAATAGAGTACAATGTACAAGTATGAAAATGATGAATAAATGAAGTGTGATACACAAACATGAAAACAGTGAGTAAAATTAAATATGTTATATGAATGAGAAAAATAATACCTTATAAAATATGTCTTCAAGAAAAGAAAATAGTATTAAATGAAATATATCTTTGGGATAGGAAAATAATACCTTATGAAATATGCCTTTATAGTGGGGAAATTATATCAAATGAAGTATATCTCCAGAATTGGAAAATAATAACTTATGAAATATGTCTTCAAAGCAAGAAAAAATGATTTGTATTTAATTATCCGTAATGAAAAAGAATATGATTTGTAATTAGTTAATCATATTAACAAAGACTAGGGTAATTAATAAATCCATAATTAAATTAAAGTACGACTTATCATCATTGAATTTGAATAATGAAAATGGTCAATCCAGGGTAAGATTCTTCATCTCTAAAATGAATTTACAAATCCAAAATAGAGTAAAATATGAATCATAAATAATGAATTGGATTAATGAATATTGTCATTCTAAAGTGAGGGTTATGATTATTTAGATAGATTAATAAATTTATAAGTGGATTAAAGCACAAATTAAAGGTATTGAATTGAATTAATAAAAACAATCAACTTAAAGCAAAGGCTATAATTACTAAAGTGAGTCAATGAAATAAATATTTAAGTATTGGATAACATAAAAGAAATTGTTTATGCGTATATGGAGTTGGATGAAATTGATTGGTAATGATAATGTATGCTCAACTATTATCATAAAAAGGTAAAAGAAAGTGATATTAAATGCTCTAAACTATGAGACAGAAGTTACAGATAAGTGTTACAATTTTAAATTTAAGTAAAATCTTTAGAATTAAGCATGTTAAGGATACAACTATGTTTGTAATATAAAGAAAGTATGGTTGTTATAAATAATAATGAGACTAGTGCGGTAGGACAAGATTTTAAAAGCTTCATCCAAAAATACTACAATAAAAAGAATAAAAAGTTTGGTGGTATATCATGTATAAGGAAGTAAAAGACATATCTTTTGATGAAAAGAATAAAACCAATTATAAGCATAGTATAGTTGAATGTACCTATAAAAAGGTTAGTAGCATTCAAGATTGTTATAAAGATGTTAATGATTGTGATATTGGATAAATATACATAAAGATATTCTTAAAATTATAGAAAGCTAGTTTGATTAATAAATACAAATATGCTTATCATGTATTATATTTCTTTATATGCTTTTACAGATGCATCTTATCCACCACAACTATCATATTATGCTCTTAGTTTATTTGTTTTTTCTGTATTAGTTAGACTTTGATATAAACTAAATTTTGTTAGTAAAAACCTTATTACATATTTACTTAAGTTAAGAACACCATGTGGATTGTATAAAACTTATGAAAAAAATAAATTAATATTACATGCTTTTGAAACAATGTTATAGTTTTTGTTATAATAAATATGAAGTATGTATAAATATGCATATTTTGTTACCTTTGATTAAGAAAACATGATGTGCGGACCAAAACATATCGTTGTCTATATAAGATAATTTTGTGATCTTAAGTTTAAGGATCATTTACACAATTGTTATGTGAGCCTTTCTATAAACATATATGATATCTCCATATAGAATACATATACAGGTTAGTTTAGTGTACATGTGATGTGATAAACACTTATATATTTGTTTCAAATATCTTTTATAGCTTAACTTACGAGAACAATTGTTTCCTTTCATATAAAAAAGATCATATTATGTACTAGAAATATTTAAGAAAAATAATATGATATAATTAGAATTTTATAATTATAATAATTTTATAATTTTCTTTCCAAATATTTTTATCTTAAGGACTTTATCGTTACTCTAGATTCATTTATAAAATATTTGATTCAATAATTAAACACCAAATAATATTAAAAATAAATAAAGATTTTATTTATAATACATATGTTTTTATATGAATAAAGTCAATAGTATATGAAATCAACCAATTAGCTATATAAAATATTCACTTACACTTTTAACTTGGACAAGAAATGAATAGAATCAAAACATCCTTTGTTTGCCCTATATAGCCAATCATCCTATAATAGGCCTTGAGTAATGTCACGATAGAAACATCCATGCGCATCTTATAAAAGTTTTTAAATGCTACAACTATGGTCTAGTCATCAGATTACAACTTTTTGTTACATAACTATAAAGGTCTGATGACCTTTTTAAAGAATTCAGTTAAAGAAAAATTATACCGATGTGAAAACATAAATGTGAGGAAGTTATTTACACTTCTCCTTTATAGGCGTTATTAAGTTAGCAACTAATTAATTTTCCCTCAATTGGTACTTTAATTAAGTAGCTCAAACCTAAATCTACTAAGAGAATCAATTTTACTAAGAAAAATAATGATGTTATAAAGGTTGTCTAGTTAAAGCCCTTTTTTTTCTAATAACTTTTCAAGATACTCCAACACCATTTTAGGGTTCCAGCTTGTCCTACCCATTATATTCTTCAATCTATAAGCTACTTGATAATTTATCATACTTAGAAAATAAAAGAAAATGTTTTAAAAATTACATGACTAAGAATAAACATCATTTATCAAAAAATAATAGAGTAACCTAAAGTTCTTTTTGAAACTCTTAAAAGGTGGTGACAACAACCCAAATACAATCAGAACAATAAATGGTAGAAAAGATAGTGGTAGTAAATGGATTTCTAAAAACAAAATTTTTTAAACTATAGAGAAAAGTGGTGAGAAGAGTAAGAAAGAAAGAATAATGAAGAATAAAGGCTTTATATAAGCCTTTCCAGGTGTTCAACTATATAAGCAGATTAGCTAACTTAGCCAACCAAGTATTCAATTGTTATTACCCCATCCAGTTTTGGTTAGATAGTTCCTTGTTTCGTTTATGACATGGAATCATTTATGATTTATTTCTAAATTTTTTAAAGTTTAGAGTTGTTGATATCCTCACATGCGCTTGCATGTTAACTCCTGGTCTCTCAATCACTTTTCTTTTATACAGCCTTATTTCCCAAGATATTTTATCATAATCATACCTTTAAAAAATTACAATTAATAAGATGACTTCTCACTCAAATAAAATAGGATGTATGTCATTTAGGTAAAGTTGCAAGCCTTTTCAACACACTTCACCACCTTGAATGAAATTTAAACATGTAACATTAATGTCAAAAGGTTAGGCAAGGACTTCATCTTCATGCCATAATGTCATTAAGACTTGGAGGGATAAGAAATATATTTAGAGATACAAATACATCTAACAAAGAAACCTACTCAACTTTATATTAGCACCATAAACAATAAGAGACTCGTGTAACTAAGACAACTTATCCACCCTACCTGGATAGCATAAATATATATAAATGACATCTAATTGAGTTAGTAGGGATCAAAGGAATATCCTTTAGGCAACATTAAATAAATGCTACCTATCTCATATATAATTTTACTCAGCATTAAGGTATGCCTATACTAAATGGTTAATACCTATAATATTTTTTTACTAAGTAGTTTTATAGGCTATTATTTAAAATATAGCTTTTATGATTGATACCATAATGTTTTTCCTCTCATACTACTGTTTTTATACAAGTTAATATGACTTATGACTCATGACTATACAACGTTCATAAGGCCATTAAATGAAGGGGTTTTAATCTCTCAATTTATATTATATTCTTTTTCAACCTTTATTCTTTGCAAACACATGCACATAATTTTTTTTTATTTCAAAAACCTTGTTTTTGTGTTGACTTAATCATTAAAGAATTTTTATAATCCACATGGAATACTTGTTTTTTAAATTTATAACCCTTTTTAATGAATGACTAGTTATTTATATCTAACATAAAAGCTTGTTTGTTTTTGAGAATTTATACACTTATTACTATATATATATTATAGAGGTACAGAAAAACTTTTAATATAGATATTATGAAGGATCTCTTTAGATATGTATATATATAAAAACTCCATGTTATATTTTCATATACTTACTAGAAAAAATGTTTTAAATAAAATTATGAAAAGCCATTAATATATGAAGAGTTAATCTAAGTTTATAACCTTAGCAATAATCAAGCAAGTTTCCCAATAATTTCATTTGATTGAGCAAAATACAACACAACACAATATATCCACAGAAAAAAATTGCATCCCAATCACAACAAATTTAAAATGTATTTTATTGTGATTCTTATAATTTAAAATTCTCAACAACAATTCTAAAATCTTCAAACAATTTCAAAATCATCCTGGCAATAACACTTTCTTTTTTTATAATTAAAAAACAAAACTTGTATCAGAGAAATCGTTAATTTTTTATACGGTGCCGTAACATGGCATAACATCTCTGCCAATTGGATCCCAAAACTTTTTTCTTATGATAAAAAAGACATGGGTTCCATCAAATAATATAAAAATGAAAAATATCAGTTTTTTTTATGGACAGAATAAAATGAGAAGAAACATGCTACTCACGGCAGCTAGTCTACACATGTATGTCGCCACGTAGCATGGCCGGTTTAAGACTTAAGAACTTTGAAAGCGTAAATTAAACAGAGATAACGAAACAAGACCCCGCAAGATACCCACCATGATTCAGCAATGACCATGAATCACGCGTGGAATGTGGCTGTGGTCAGCTGAGAATTTAATTCTACCAACTACATAATACATCCAAGAGACAAATCAATCCCTCTTAGAGTGTTGTTTGGATCATGATGTGTACAGCATGATTTCTCCCATGTAGGTCAAGATCTAAGAAAGCAATATAAATTAATGATGTGAAAATGACTGCCATGCCAAGTAAGAATGAAGAAGAAATCTCTCTATGTTGTTCTTCTTGTTTTATTTATTTTTTATTTTTTAATGTCATTCCTAGAAAGGGTGTCTCATGGGAGTTTCTTTATGAATATAAAAGGGACACAAGTGAAAAATGTACTGCCATGATTCATGAGTAAATGCATGCATATGGTCTGAGGTGGGATCCTGTTGTTTACTACCCCAAGATTTTGCTTGGATGTATGGACCCATGGTATGTCGTTGAGTTGGATTTTATTTTTTATATAAAAATAATATTTATATTTAAACAAGATAAAAAAATTTATAAGTCGGATTATAAACTCACTGAACTAAATAAATTAATTTTATTTTAACTGAATTATAAAAAAAATAATGACAACAAATAATTAAAAAAATTGTGATTCCAACAACTTGGAAAAAGATATTATTTTTATCCTAAAAGAAATAAAAATATAACTAAATTTCTAATCAATTAAATAATAAAAAAATTAGATGTAAAAAAAAACCTAATTTAATTTAAGTTAACATGAAAATCCTCTAACTTAGGTGATAAAGGCTAATTTAGCTAGAGCTAACCTTATAAATTTGAAATTGAAATTATGAGATGAAGATAATTTAATTATAAAATCTTCACATTTTTTTTTAAATCAATGTTGAGTTATAAAAAATAAAAAGAAATTAAAAAAAATATAGATAAAAAATATATTATTTTGAAAAATTACATAATTCAATTTATAATCAATAAAATATTAAAAACTGAAATTAAAAAAAATCAACATTATATTATTTCAAAGAACAAGAACCCTGAGTTTGTATGAACGTGTTTTTGCAAGGGATTTTAGTTTGTTGAAGCATAAAAACTCTCCTCTCACATATGCAAGGAATTTTAACAGATGGATGAAAACAATTTCCAAACCTAAAGGTAAGAAACCTTATTAACAAAACAACGGGATGGCATGGCATCTGTTCGTATAAATATTAAACCAAATTAATATATTTTAATTATTTTATAACATTTTATGTTATTAATTTTAACCTTTAAAGTGTGGTTTTTATTAGGTTTTAACTTTTAGTATTGAATAATATTAAGTCGATAATAAATTAATTTTTGTATTTTTTATTATATAATAAAATAAAAAAATTAATTTAATTTAGTAAAGTTTATAACCTAAATAACAAGTTTAAGATCTTGATTATGATTAACTAATTTTATTTTCTTTGAACATGTCAAACTAACAATGTAGCAATTTCTAAACTATTTAATTTAAGATATTAACTAAATAAATAGTTGGTTTAAAAGTTTTCAAGTTGAGCCAATATATTTAGTTTAATAATAATATTAAATAATTTATATAATCTAAAAATTATTTTTTTACAATTCAAAATAATTTTGGTACAAGCCACAACGAGAATCGAGAAATAACCTAGGTTCCATCCAAGCTGGCTACCACAGAACATTTAAGCTTTTTTCCTGATAAAAAAACCCTTCCCATATCTATAGTACAGATAGCATGGTAAATTAAAATAAATAGCTTTCGTGTTTAATGAGCTTTAATTGATGACCATGTCTGCTTTTTAATTGGAGAGCGAGTCTACAACGTAAATTGCAGGGAGTCGTGTAATTCTTTTCGGGCAATGCTACCATAGACAAGCTATTCAAGACAAGTTCTTTTTCTGTCGTCATCCTCACGGGACGATACAACTTAGCCTCCTTTAATTATTTTCGTATTTTACTTTTCTTTTTCTTTTTTTAATTTACGTTGTAGTAGTTCGTAGTATGATTATATAAGGTATTTTCGGGCCACATTTGTGTTCCAAGCTTGTAACATGGTCTATCCACACTGATGGTTTGATTTGTGAGCTTCACGAGCATGGTTGAGCATGCATAGTTGTATAGTTTGATTAACAGAGTGCTTAAGTTTTTTTTTTTTTTTAATTTGCTGCTAATCGTATGTTGGCCTAACCTACCCACAATGTGGTGCTAAAAGACTGTATAATTGTCTCTGAAACAAACTTATTTTCGAACAGGAATGATTCCACAACAATGATTTAGACGATAGATATCAATCTGGTTTTTGTCAGAAAAATCAGATTTATCTTAGTCAAATAAATTAAAAAAAAAACTATAGTGTAATTAATTTGTTTGCTTAAAAGAGGTTATTCAAGATGACATCCAGTTGTGGGGTTAAAAATTTTTAAATGAGGAGATAAATTATAAATATTATATATTATATATTATATAAACATGTATTTTATATAAAAAAAAATTAATTTAAATTTCATGTACTAATTTATATCAAGTAATTAATTTAAGAATATTTTTAAAATAAAAAACTTATATTATAATTATGTTTTTCAAGTTTTTATATTTTAAAATTACTTAACAATGACTTCATTATTAATTTTTATAAAAATATTATTTCTCAGTATATACGATGAATCTTTTATTCATCCATTTCTAAATCTTGTAGGGACTAGTCAAATTATTAAAAACAAATTATTTTACACAAGTAGATTAAATATAAATATAAATATTTTTTTTATTATATCCCTAATTTTTTTTAGTTGTTTAGTACTTTATTTGTATCACTAGTATGTTAATCACAATTATTTTTCATATAAAATTCATAACAAAATACATATTATTTCATTAAAACTCATTTTAATTCATATTCATGTACATATAATCTTATATATAAACATATTAATTTAATAGATCTATAAATTATTATATTATTAAGAAACAAAACTAAAATTAAACAATAAAATAAATAAAAATAAATAAATGAAACTCACCTAAAACATTAAATATAAAGTATAAAAAATTACTTACTTAATCAATTAATAGTTTAAATTATAGAATAAAAAGATGTAAAAACAATAATTCAAAAAAGATTATTAATTTATTATATTAAAATTTTAATATTAAATATATTTTAAAAAAATTAATGTGCAATTGCCCTTTTATTTTTTTATTGTGGCTCTGTATTAATGATATGATTATCTTTTTAGTTTAGAGGTTATTTATGATGTGGTTATATAAAAAGAAACACTCGAGAAAAAGTTCTGGCAACCAAAAAAAGCCTAGAATTTAATATGCTTTGCTTTTAAAATTATGAAACTGCATTATCTATGCAACATGACATATTTTTATTAAAATTATATATATATATATATACGCGCGCGCGCGCGCGCGTAGTTATGTGAGTTTTGCGTGCCGAAGAAGTGAAAAAAAGAAGAACTGAAGTACACACAAAATTAAGCATAAAGCTTCAGCGCCATGGCTGGTTTGGGATATCTCATGTTCATCAAAAAGTTATAAAGAAGTACAAATTGCGTATCCTCTATCTATTGATATTTTGAGGCACCTTTTGAAGTTTTGGTCGGTGATATTAGTGGAGTTGTTACTTTATGATTTTGTAAGCTTTAATTTCTAGAGCATATTTCTACTTTTATAAATTAGAAAAAGAAACACACACATTGAAATTAAGTTTCTCATAAAAGCAATAAGTTATGTTAATTATGTTGAGTTCTTTAATATTATATATTTAGTAGATACAATAAAAAATTACTTGAGAGTTTCTAGAATTTATATTTATTACTTACAGATTTAATGTTCTTAGCTTTAAATATTATTTTAAAGGTTAGGCTGTTATAAACTTAAAAATATCTAATTGTTTAATTTTTAATGATAATCTATATAAATTATCAGTGATTTTTTTTTAAATTTATATTTAAAAAAAAGAAATTGGTATGTTTAAAATGTTAAGTCTTCATTATGTTACTTTCATAGTTTTTTCATCTAATAGACAATAACTCAAAAATAAAAAGCATAGCTTATTATTTATAAAGAAATATAGAAAAAACCTTATAAATTAAAAAATATATCAATTTGTCCCTTAAATAATATTCATATAGTAATTCAGGATAATTTTAGAAATTAACTGAACCAAGTCCTTACTTGATTTTTTTTAAATCTAGAAATATAATCTATGTATTAAATATATTGTAGTCCTTATTTTTTAAAATATATTTTAATTAGTCATACTTAATTAAATCATCCTAAATTAATTTTTTGACTAATGAGTTTTAATTCATATGACTCATTAGGTTCTTAAAATATAAATATAAATTATAATTAAATAAATTAAATAATTTGATTTATTATCAATTATACATTTGATTAGTTTATATTTGAAGATCAGGTTCATAGTCTAGGAATGTGTCATGATCCATCAAATATTAGATAAGTCATTAGTGATTTAATTTAATCTTTCAATAATTGGTTTTTCAGTGTAATTAATATCCTTTCTTCAATAATGCTACGATTTAACATTAAATCATGAAATATGTCTACCATGTTAAATCATGTTTGTTCTCTACATAATAGTTATTAATCATTTGAATAAGATTTGAAACTCTTTTCAAATCTCATTACACATTGACGAATGATTTCTCAGTCAATACTATTTGAGAATATATAAAATATTTTTTCTAATTCATTTAGGGTGATGAATCCTCTCTTGGTCACATAAGTACTTTCATATAGTTTATTTTATATCCAATGTCTACCCCTTTATAATCTCGATTAAAATAATATATAATAGAATCAAAGTATAATATTTTTTATATAACATAATTTAATGATCTCAAATCTAAAGATTATTTACGCAACCATCAAGTGAGCCTTCTCATAAATATAGATTATCTCTCCATATGAAATTTTCATGTGGGTCAGTCTATTGTACATATCTTATGAGAAGCACCTACATATTAATTTTAAGTATACTTTATACCTGAACTTATAAGAATAGTTGCTTTCTTTCAGGAAAAAAAATATAATAAGTATTAGTTTTTATAGCTCTAATAAATGTTTAATATTTAAGAGAGCATTGACTATAAGCATTTTAGTAACAATACTTTGATATAATAGGAATATCATAATCATAACAACTTTATAAATTTTTTTTGTAAAATATTTTTATCTCATGAATTTTATCTTTACTCTAAATTCATAAATCAAGTATTAAATTTATTAATATAATATTATATAAATATTAAAGATAAATTAAGTTCTTATAATAATAAATATGTATTTACATAAATATAATAATATCACATGTAACTAACCTATTGACTATAAGATATATTAAACTAACAATTGACACAATGAATTAATAGGATGTTAAATACTTAACTATAGTTTTATATGTTTCTTAGTTTCTACTTTTATTCTTAAATATTTTAAAACAATTTTTTTTTATTTTAAGGAAAAAACAAGAAGTTATAAATTTTTTTTAAATCAAATAAAATGGCTTTCCAAAATGAATAAATTGCAATAATTCCTTGAGATATTATAAAATTAAGAGAACCATAAAAAGTTGTAAAGGTTTGACCAAAATACACATGAATAATATTAGTGTCATTATTTAATTTCAATCAATTTTGCTTTAAGTTTCTATTTTTAATATTCTTTCCAATTTTTAAAATTTTTTAATTTAATTATTTTCTTTTACAAGAACACTTTTTTTCATAATTCTTTTACACAAGGCACTATAAATTTTAAAACTCTACTATAATAGTGTTCTATTTCTTGACTTGCACTTCATTACAAAAAAAATAATATTAGTTTCATTATTTAATTTCAAGCAATTTACTTTGAGTTTCTGTATTTATTATTCTTTTTAATTTTAAAACTTTTTAATTTAATTATTTTCTTTCATAAGGACTATTTCTTTCATGATTTTTCTAACATGAGGCATTATAAATTTTAAAACTCTACTAAAATAGTATTTTTATTTCTTGACTTGCACTTCATTACAAAACAAGTTATTCATTCTTCTATAAATACTCAATAATATATTAGTTTTAATTGTGTAAATCCATTATGCTAACTTTTAAGTGTTTCACTCCTTGTAATCCAATTATCTTGTTACATTGTATCTATTTATTATGATAATTTCAATAGAACTAGTTATGTTGGCAAAACTTTTTTCTTCTTTTAATATGAGAGCCTCTCAAAGCTAACATTATAATTTTTTTTAGACATGTTTCAACATCATGTCATCTTTGTATTTATTTAATGATGCTATTAGCTCCTTTTACTCACTTAATCTCCTGTATAACTCTACGACTCATTCCCTCATACTGACATCTTTTAAATTTAATAGCCCAAATTACCTAAGATGACAGTTACTTTTTTAGTCATTCCTTAATAGCAATGATCTCTTAAGATTCATGGAAGGATTTGAACCAATTCCAATGACATTTAACCTTGATAATTCTTCCAATCCTTTTTATACAAACTATTATAAAAAATATCAAGTTTTGTTAGGAATTATATTATTATCTATTAGTTCAAATCTTCTAGATGTATGGTTTAAACACTTTTAAACAAATATGCATTACTCTTAAAACATGTTACCAACTAGTCTTACTTCATATTGTTCATATGAAGCATCAATCACAAACCATTACTTAAATGTATCGTACTTCTACTTATTTAGAAAGTGCAAAAATCATTATTGATCAACTAGCTATTGTAGGAAACCTGTTAATGATCAAGATTTAATATTTATTTTCATGGTGGTTTGATAAGGAGTTTTATCCTTTTATTAAATTTTATGATTTTGCTTTAAAGGATGAAGACTTTGCTATTGAATATTTTAATGTTAAATTATTAAGTCATGAATCTTTCCTTGATAGTTAGCATAACACAATAGTCTCCAATACCACTTTTGCATTTTCTACTTATAAAAAGTCTTTTTTTAGACACAAGAAAATAAATCTAGTTCCTATTATTGCTCAACCATCTACTTATTCTCCAAAATATGTGTCCATTCATAGTTTTTCTACTACTAATTTTAAATCTATGCAACCAACTTCATTTCAACACTTTATTGACTCGACTTGTTTATAAACTTTCTGATAGAGTAGGTTATGCTGCTATAAATTGCTATTGTAAATTTGACTTTTCTTATCAGAGTTATCATTTGCCAAGAATTTTTGCAGCAATGGTGGTTGAATCTAATACATAGTTTGAACATCAAATGTAGTATGTAGATAGTGGTGTCAATGCTCACATTACATCATATATTTAAAATCTCACTCATTCATTATCTTTTAAGAAAGAAGAAACTATCATTGCAGAGAATGACATAAGTTTGCTTATTAAAAGTACTAGATCTACATCTTTGTAAATTGACCAATCTAACTTTCACCTATCCAATATTCTTTATTGTCCTCATGCTTCTACAAACTTAATCTTTATCCATAAATGTTATTTAGATAATAGTCAATACTTTATATTAATTGATTTTGATTTTTTACTATGAAGTATAATAAGACAAATTGAATACTATTTTAAAGGCATATCAGATAGCTTCAGCACATACCTAGTCTTTCTCACAAATTGAATGGTCTTACAGCAACTTATTGGTGGAAAAACATCTAATATGCAATGGCATAGTCAATTTAGGCACCTTTTCTAAGTTGTTATCTAATGTCTTCCATGTTCACATTTGACTTTTCCATTATTAGATGAAAATAAACCATTTTTTTAAATTCCTATTATCCTTTTGGCAAAAGTAAAAAATTGCCTCTCAATAACTCTATTAGATAGTCTATAAATCCTTTGATTTTAACATACTCTAACCTATGGATTTCACCTTTCATTTATGCTAGTGTTTGTTGATATTATGTTCTATTTGTTGATGATTTCTTATTATTTTCAAAATTGTATCCATTACATAATAAATCAAATGTCTTTCCTACATTTCTAAAGTTTAAATCTCATGCTGAAAATATGTTTTCATCCTCCATTAAACAATTTTAGACTAATAATAAAGGGGAAATTTTTTATCAAAAAAACTTTATGAATATCTTTCAAAATCTTGCATATATTATTGTTTAACTTGTCCCCACACTTCACAATAAAAAATATTTTAGAATGTAAACATCATCATATTTAAGAACTAGATTAACTTTATTCCATCTTAAATAATGCTACTAGGTAGATGTCTTTCTTATAACAATATATCTTGTTAATAGAGTTTACTAACTGAAGTTCTTTAAAATTAATGTACATTTAAAATACTACATGTTAAACCTCCAAATTATTCTACATTATAAAATTTTGGTTGCTTTTGCTATCATTTTCTTATACCATATTAGCCATATAAGTTAGCCTTTAAAAGCAAATAATGTATTTTTCTTGGTTATTTCAATAACCAAAAGAGTTATTATTGCCTAGACTTGTAAAATTAAAAAGTGTATATTTCATGTCATGTTCTTTTTTATGAAAGCACATTCCAGCAAGGAATAATAATCCTTTCTATTAAACTCTAAGTAGTACTTTATTTGCTGGTAACTTCTGCACTTTATCTAATTCAATTGTATCCAATACTTTATTGTCTAATGTTTTATCTTTAGAGTCCAATTCTACACATTGTAGTGTGAGAACATCTCCCAATAAAACTCAAATACATTTTCATAAAAATCAACTCCTTATACTATCTCTAGAGCTCACTGGTTTACCAATCCCACTATCTTCTATAGCTAACCAACTTCTTGATTTGCATTCCAATTCCACCTCCGTTAGATTTTCATAACCATTGTGAAACTATCATGCCTTATACACCAACACCTCCACTTGATATCATTATATGGTAAAAAATTAGTCACTATAAATTACTTTATTATCACTATCTTTAACAACTTCAAATTTGACACGACTCTTAAATTTAGCTTTCATAATAGATAAATACGCAACCTTATTATGATCATTTCTATATGAAAAAGTGTATATATAATACATTTATTGGTATTGTTTTGTAAAAACAAAAATATTATGAATGTTGCAAAGTCAACCTCTTTTAATTATTACAACCAAATCATGGTGAGGATTTATTCTAATTTCTCTATTAGTATTATACCAATAATATTGTACTAAAAACATTATATCTTCTAACCTATAGTATTACAATTCAATAACCTCTTGTAACTTGCTATAATAATCAAATTCAAATTTATTGATGTTGACTATATATACAAACTCCTACTATTATAGGTCTTTATCACTTCACCATGTTATTCATCATGAAAGACATATCTATTGACTCCCATGTTGGACAATTAATTAAATTCATAATCAAAGAAAAAACATAACTTTATATAAACTTAGGATTTACAAATTAGTAAATACTTATGAGTGTTTTAAACCATAAGGAAAATTATTCATCTTGCAATTGGTAAATTTAAGATTTACTAACAATTAGATTTTAAGATAACAATAATTAATAATATTGCCTATAATGAAGTTAACTTAATTTATTTTATAAGAGAAAGTTATTTAAAAAATATATAATTGTGCAATTTACTTACTAAATAAAAGTTTTCAATTCATCATATTTAAGTAGCATATAATTATATACTTGTTTAAATTTGATGTCTTTTAAATATTTAATCCTCGCTACATTCTTTAATAATGGTCATTTAGGATTGTAAAACATTAACAAATTCTCACTTGAAGGCAATTCACCAACATTATTATATTTTTGAACGAGTTTGATTTTTGTTCTGAAGTGACACTCAACATATTATGAGGTAAATATTTAAATCTCTTTAACAATATAAGCCTTGCATATTAAAGTTTTAGCGTGCACTTTGTTTTTAATATTTTTCTTAAGGTTAAATAAATGCATGTATGTAATTGGAGATGAATAACTAAATGTTAAGAAAAACCAAAGGATAATTACTAAGAATGCATGTAATATATAACCTCTCGAATGGATATATTTATCTATAATATACAAGACCTCTAACTTTTACCTTATACATTAAATGAATAGGTAGATGGTTAATTGAATCGAAGAAAGAGGGAGAAAAGATCATTTTAAATTTGTAAATTATATTAATAATTTTTTTCAAGTTGATTCATGTGTTGAATATGCAACTTCATCAAACAAATATCTCTAAAAAAGTTACTAATCTTTATGAGTGCATCCTATATTTTTTTTGACAATAAATTTCTACAAGCAATTGGAATGAGTATTTACACGGACACATGATATTCATGACTTTTCATTTTATATAATCTGCATTTCTTTATATTCACTTCAAGAAATCACATACTCTTAAGAAATCACATACTCTTAAGTCATTCATAAATAATAAGATATGCATCATTGCTAATACAAATATGGCTTTGGGTTTTGCAATACGAATCTCATCATTAATTAACTTCATATTCTTATAGTCATGATACAAAAATATATCCATATTGGCTTTCATATTGTTCTTTGTTTTCCCTTTAACATCCATGATTGTGTTAAAAATGTTATCAAACACATTCTTTTTTATATGCATAATAACCAAATTATGAAGGATGATACTAGTATTTCCAGTAAAAAAAACTCCAAAAAAATACTATACATTACCTAGTATGGGTCACCAAAACCAAATCATTTTTGCTTACCAAAATAAAAACTAAATGTAATGCCCTTGTATTGAGAGAATTCATTGTACTCTTTTTCACCCAACAATACAACATCTCTTCTAGTTTTACCTTTTAAAAAGTCCTTTTTTTTAAATCGATGATGACTTGGCAAGAACCTCCAATAAAAAAAAAATAAAGAAGTTTATCACCATTTATTAAGATAAATGCCTTATTACTATCCATGCAATATGGACAAACTAATTTTTCATATATACTCTAACCCAAAACCATCTCATACATAAGAAAGTCATTTATAACCCATATTAAAGTTGTCTTTATTTAAAGATTCTATTTTCTTAAGGTATTATAAGTCAAAACCCTAACTGACTATAACTTATTCAATTCATCAATTAACAATTGAAAACAAACTTCTATATTCCTGACTAGGCATGATCATATATAATAACATAAATTCTAACTTCAACATATCTTTAAGGGTTAATTATAAGCTATTAGAATGACTAATTAATAAGAATAGAGTGCAACAAAGAATATAAATGAATTAAATCCATTTGTACACAAGGCAAGATATATACTTCGTAGTTCTATTAAAAATTAAGGATGTTCCCTATTAAACTACTTTAAAGCTTCAACGTTAGAAGGATGAACTATGACTCCATCTAACTCATCAAGTGAATGATGTCATTACATATGTTTAATAGTTTTTGGAGACATAAATAATCTTTATAGCTTAGGAATAATTGAAAAGTATCTTAATTTCTTATATATAAGTGTCTTTCCTCTATAACTAATTGTTTATACTATACATATTGCTAGGTTTTATACTCGATAAAATTTACAAATCACCATTTTATAACATCAAAAGTTTGGACACATTGATATTTTAGTATTTTAAGCCAAAAGATTTCATCATGAATTTTGTAACATAAAAGTTATTTTTTTAGTTATTTCCTTCAAGTAACATGTTTTTCACTCATTTCATGATCCTATTGTAATTGGCCTCATTTAAACCATAATCTAACTTGATAGTAAATATTTATCCAATGATCGATAATTTATAATGAGTTGTATACTTATTTCATAATGGTTTATAAGAATCTTTCTAAAGCTTAAAAAACCTGGTTGCATCTATATTCAATTCTTTATCTAAATGGATGTCACGTAAACTTTTACATGAATAATCTTCATTCATTTTCATTGTCTTCATCACCATACTCCTTTAAAGATGACTATTATCATCTGCAAACTCTTTTATATTGCTAAAACTAGAAGTGGAGCCAACTATCATTCTAACATGATTTTATAAAGAATATAAGATTTTTTTGGGAGCAAACAAACTCAAGTATTTCTTGACAATTTTTTTTTTAAGTAGATACATTGTCACAACATCTTTATGGTGGAACTTTTTACTCTTACATTTCGTACATGGACATCTAATTTCACTTCCATTAATATTCTTCAGATTAGAAAGTGCAAATTTATAAAAACCTTAACCTCTTTACATAACTCGAAAGAATCTCGAGACATCTAAGAATAATAATTCATTAATTATAAAACCTATATAGAATATCAATAAAGATATTTTTTTAATAATGTAACTATCAATTCAAAATTTAATTTTTTAAATGAATTCACAATTCAATAACAAATTAATATTTTTACACAAATTCAATTTTGCATCAAATGTGAACTAAACAATAAAATTAACAATAAATAATTAGTAACCAACTAATTATCCATCATTTGTTCAATTCAAACTTATTAAATCTAAATTAATACATTTTAATTATTATCAATTTCATAAAAATATCAATTTCTCTAGATTTACACAAATTTTTAATTGAACAATAAAATTAACAAAATATAATTCATACTCATAAAATAACCCATTATTATTTTTAATTATAACATACCTACATTATAAAATTAAACTCAATCTCATAAATTGACAAATGAAATCAAATTTCCACAAATCATAAAAGTCCCTAACATACAAATCACATATTTATGCAACAAAATTCTCTATGAAAAAAGTTGTAAAACACTTAAATATACAGCAACCAAACTACAAATAGCACAAAATAATTCAATAAATTATCATAAAATATAAATTTGTTACAAAAATGGATAGATTTGCGTATTTGGTAAAAATGAATAGAATTGCTTATTTGATACTGCAAAATCTCACGAGAAATTAAGCCAAGAGATAGTTGTTGATACTATTTATAAATTTGCTAGCAGTTTGGGGTGGTTAGATTTGTGAGGAAATGGGCGATGGGGCTACTATTTTTTTAGGCAAGTAAAAGTAGAAGAAAATGAGGAAGGAGCAGAGCTATCTAGTTTTATTTTATTTTATTTTATATTTAAGGAATGTTTGTTGCATTTCTTTTGGAAAACACTAATATGTAATATTTTTGATAGAATTGCCAATGAAAATTTTATTATTTTCTCTATTTTGTTGGAAATTACCAACTAAAACAATTATATGGTAATTTCCATGAGAAATTATCAACATAACTTTTTTTATTATTATTTATGTCATAAAGTACAAATAAAATATTTTCTTTTGGTATTTATTAATTTTTTAGTAGTGAAAAATCAAAATAAATTCAAATTAAAAAAATTAATCTCAAATCTACCATCTCGGTTGATAGTAAGACCAATAGATGCCTCAATGAAACTTCGCTCATCTAATGAACAAGAAAGTTGATCATTTGGAATGTATAAGGACCAAGCTTTATTTTTTGCATCAATTTTGAAACAATCATCTATTTTTTTTACTTTGATTCTTTATCTTTTAATCTTGCTCTTTGTTAACAATTTAAAAGCAATTGACCATTAGTTTAGCCATGAAATGATTCAATTAAAGGAAAAAAGTTTAGATATCAAAAAAATAATCACTACTACTTCAATCCATATTGAAATGTGAGAGGGAGCATGTATAATGATTAGAATTACAGTATTTTTCCCAAACAATTTAAATTCTTTTAATAGGTGCTTATATTTATGTAATTTAGTTATAAAAAATTAAATTAAATTTGGTCCAAGTGGTGATAATTTAAAGCCATGGAAAGAAAACCTATAATGATTGGAATTACAGTATTTTTCCCAAACAATTTAAATTCTTTTAATAGGTGCTTATATTTATGTAATTTAGTTATAAAAAAATTAAATTAAATTTGGTCCAAGTGGTGATAATTTAAAGCCATGGAAAGAAAACCTAAACATTCTTGTTTACAGCAAATGGTTTTCAAAGGTAAAATACATGGTAAGTAGAACACTCATCTTACCTCCAAATTACAATGCGTTAAATTTCAAAATAAAGAAGCATGTATCAGATCAGAAACTAAACGTGGGATTTTTTATTTTTTTTGAGAGGTGAAAAGGTTAGAGAATGGATCATTTGCTCGCATTTATGCTCCAATTGCTATGAAGAGTAAAACTGAAAATGAGAAGTGAAACCGTTGACGCCAATTAGATATACAGACCAAAGCAACGAATGACAGGAAAGCTGTCGTTGTTGTGACTCGTGGAGGATTTACCAAACACGAAAGGCATTTCCAGACTTACAATATAACTTGCTTGTTAAGATTAGTCATAGCAATGACTGTTGTGTGTGTGTGATTAAGACGCCTCCACTATCTATACTATCTATAATTTATTTATGTGAAGAACTAAGCCCTCCTCCCTCCCTTGAAAACAAAAGTCGCAGCGTTGGTCGATGCGAAGGTTGCTTCGGAAGTGTGGCCTTAGCCCAAAATTCATTTAATTCAACCTCATTAATATATATATATATATATATATATATATATATATATGCATGCATGCTAGGTTAGATCATATAAGATGACTTTAAGGAACTAGCAACTTCAGTTTTTTTGTTATGTAAAAATTAAGATGCTGCTTGTCTTCATTTTTTGTTTTTGATTTTTGATTTTTAGAAACTAAAAAACTGTTTTATGTTTAATATTTATTGTTTATAAAAACTATTTATCTAACAAAAGAATACGAAGAAAACATCATTATACAACCTTAATTTTAGAAATATAATAATATATTATTAATTAGAAAAACTTAGAAAGAAATAATATTGAGTGATTTAATCATAAATATTAAATGGTGAGGTCTTAGCTGCAGTTTGCATGAAGGTGAAGGTTATAATGTTAGAAATATGTTTAACGATGAAGGTTGATGGGAACATTTGATATCAAATTGAAAATGGGGTTTTAAAATTAAAACTTTATTGAAAATTATTTTCTAACAAAAGTTCCTTAACATGAAACATAAATGCCATAACTTGCTTTTTACCTTTATTTTTTAATATATTTTAAAAAATAAAAATAAATGCCAAAACATATGTATTCAATGTGATTTGATCAATTTGTGGTCATTTTATAATTTTGACCATTTTACTTGTCATATTCATGTTAACAAAAAATTTAAGAATAAAAAAATAAATAAAAAATAAAAAAATATCAAAAGAAAATAAAAAAAATTAGTGAGTATGACAATAATTATGGAAAGAGATAAAGGCATAATGATAAAAGTAAATAGATAATAAAACATTAAAAAAAAAGTAGAAGGTGGTAGAAGAGAAGAGAAGATAAGAAGCAATACAAAATGAAAAGGGATATAAATAGGCTTGGCCCACACCATGGAAAAAGGAATGAAAAAATAAAAAAAAAAAAGAAAGAGAGAAAACAACTAGGGAAAAAAGAAAAAAGTGAGAGGGAGAGAGGAGGAGGAGGAAGAATTTGGGAGAGAGATAAACTCAACAAAAAATTAAAAAGAAAAAAAGAAAAAAAGAAATTGAAATAGATCATCATGAAAGAGAAGAAAGAGGTTGCCTAAGTTTTTTTTTTTGTCATCAATCAGCCATCATGTTCACCCAATGCAATCTCCTCTAGAAATTAGAACCAATTCGACCACTATACTCGCCACAAACTTAGTCATAACCCTCCTGGGAAAACAATCTCTTTCTCTTAACCAAAACCAAGCTAACAACACTAATAACAACCCTCCTCTTGTCAACCACAATAACATCCACTAATGAAAGAAAAATCCAGCTGCAATAGCTCTTTAAAACACATTTAATAGCAACAAAACCCATGAAAAAAGAGAGAAGATTAATGACCGGTAAAGGGAGATGAAAATGGCAAAACTTCTCAGGGCTCTCTCTCTCTCTCTGGCCTTAAGTGACATGACAATACATTATTGTATAAAAAAAATACGAAGGGTGGCACTCTTGACCTTTTATATGACATGCCTTAACAACATCGGTGCATGTTTTCACACGTTAGTAAAAGTGGTGACACATGGATCTATGTGTTAACACTACCCTTATTGTCATCACTTTTTCAACCTAGTTCCAACAGCTTCTGATCAACCTTAGCGTTTCTCAAAGTTTAATTATAGATTACAAAAAAAATAATTTGAATAATTTTTAATGTATTATTGATTTTTATATATATATTCTTGTAAAATATTTGAAGTGTTGGGTCCACATTATTATATAGCAACTCTAGAAAAATAAAGCCATTACAGATTTAGTTTTTAAGGAAAAAGGCTGGAATCAAATCCCATGATAAGCTTGGGAGGATAAGTTGCAACATGTTTATTTGAGGCATAATTGTTTGACCTCAATATGAAATTTTATGTTTGTTGATTCTATTTTTGACTTGTTATATTATGTGTTAATAAATTTAATACACAAGTTTATTATGTATTAATGATCTTAATATTCACAAAACTACTTAGGATAAATGAATAATCAACGGATGTTGCCTTAAAGTGTTGATTGGTGGGTTATGAAATTGCTTAATATATTATATTATTGTATTTAAGATGTCTTCAAAATACTTTTCCTGCAATGTTTTTCTATTTTAACGGTTTTATTATTCACAAAACCACAGAGGATAAAATAATAAGAACTTAGTGTTATCTTAGGGTGTTGATTGGTTAGTAATAAAATTGATTAGTAAATATTGTATTATTGTGTTTAAAATATCTTCAAGATGTTTTTTCTTGTAATTTCATTACATATTAAGAATTTAATAATTTACTTGTTCTACCTAGTATAAATGAATAAATGCAATGTTGTTGGATTGATTGGTGGGTAATGAATCACTTATACACAACATTATTGTATTCAAAATGTTTTCAATATACTCTTCCTTTCAATTTATTGTGTATAATGGTTTCATTGTTCATCAATCCTAGATGCAATAAATGAAATGTTATTGAATGTTGTTCTAAGGTATTAATTAGTGGACAGTGAAATTGCTTAATATATTATTTTATTATGTCTAAAATATCTTTGAGATATTCTTTTATAAAACAATATAGATAAAAAAAATCCTTTAATAGTGTGGATTTTAATTTTCTATGTTGATGTTGATATGTGTGAATTTATTTTTGGTTATGATATCCTTCTTTGATGTGGTGAGAAAATTTAGGTTGGATTAATGTTATTCCACATATATCCATTAAGTGTGAATAGTGGCCTGTAGATCCATTCCAATCCATATAATCTTAAAAAGGCTCATGATTATAAATTGATTACCATCCTCTTGGGTACAATGATTGATTAGTATTTAAAAGTATATTTTTATCAAGGTTTTATATTATTATTTTGTATTTCAAGTATCAATAACTCTTTAACTAAAGCATGTTTTATAATAACATATCTAATAATATAAGATACCTTTAATTTGTGGTAAATGTTCATCTCAAATGCAGGCCTATCACATAAAATAAAAAGATTGATTGATAAGTTTAAGTACTGAAATTGAAAAGATAAAAAGATGACCAAATTTAGAAAAGAAATGTTAGTGCAGTTCAAACTAAAATACTGTTCGGTAATTGGATCATATTTAGAGTTGTAGATCTTGGATTTAGGTTTACTTTATATGGTTAGAAAGGTAAGATATAGGTCTACAATTTCATATGGAGGTTTGGTTTTAAAAAAGCAAATTTCAAGTTCAAATTATAGCAACAACGAAGCAGCTCGAACCTGTCCTACAACCTAGACACTGTTCAGTGTTCAACCCATATCTTGAGTTATAAAAGTCTAAATGACCTTAATTTTATTTTCTTGAAAAGCTAAGATAATTTTCTAGAACTTTTATGTAAAGGTCTCGTTCAAATTATGATGTTATCAATGACATTTTATTTAGACGAGAAAAGATAATGATTGTCACCAAGCAAAAGTTGGCCACCCACTCATCAATTAGTCATGAAATCAATAGTTTTTAATTTTGTCCTATAAAAGAAGGCATTTGTCATGCATTTAGTCATCTTGGTTTTCAAATCAAAATCATGTTCTTGCTTTCTCTCTTTGTATTTTTGTAATGTTTAAGTTTTGATTTCATTAATATCTTATTTATGTCTTTCATTTATTTCCTTTACTAAGTTAACTTTATCTTATTTATGTTCTTATCTTCTTTATTTATGTTTCTTTCTTTCATTATATTTAGCTAAATTTATTATGTCAAGGTGAAAAAGTTACATTAATGGTGTAAGAATAAGTATAGTATAAACTTAACATGGACTTTAATGTTTGATACTAACATGTTTTGTATTTGTTATCTTGTTCACTTTTAATACTTTGCTTATTAATGTTTAATTTAGATTTATGTTGTATAACACTTAGTACAATAAATACCTGGCACTTTCATAGTCCAACCATATGGTACAACCTATACTTGTGCTATGAAAGAAACTTAATTTGCTGTTAATATAAGTTATAATCATGAATGTCTGACAATATTTATAAGTATTAGCATTATTTGAATAAAATAACTAATGTAATCATGTTAACAAATTATAATCTGATTGGAACCTTCTTTATGTATGGTTTTTATTTGAGTAATAAGAATTTATATTATACTTGTTTGAAATACTCTTAGTGGGTCCTCTAACCTTGACATTTATTGTTATAATTGTTTAATCCTTACATTGATCTTTCATCTCAAAGTTCTTATCAACTTCTTTTTCTTTTTCTATTATTATTACTATTATTGTTATTATTGTTTTGTTGTTATTTATAATTTATATAATTAACCTCTCTATGGTTCAACCCGGCCTTGCTGAGTTATTTATTACTTCAACACTCCTGTACATAGGAAAAGATATCAATCTTTTAGTCATGTTAAGTTTTTATGCCATTGTCAGGGACGTAAATTTTTGTATAAATTATATTATTTATTTTATTTTCTCTTTTCACTTTTCATGTATCTAACTTTGTTTCATTTTCTTCTTCTTTTTACTTTAACACTCCTACACTTGGGAGAAGACATCAATCTTTTGATCATGTCAATGATCATATCCTAAAAGTGAGGATTATGTCCTATTGCTGGTTCCAAATCCCAAATCATTTCCATAGATTTTAGTAGTTTCTTACAACAAACATGTATATACTAGCTTAGGCTAGCACTTAGCATGTAAGTATAATAGATATCTTTATCATAAAAAACAAACGCGAAATAGCTTACTTGAAGTAAAATGTAGACATGATTGCTATCTTTCCTATTAGAAAATCAACGTTTTATTTAGAATTTTTGAAGACTAACTAGGGTTTTCTATTTACCATACAATTAGATAGTGACCCTTTTTTTATAAACTTTTTACATATAGTTTTCCGAGAAGTCCATAAAATAATTAGCATGATTTAAATAAATTATGAATAAATAAAAAAACTAATCTTTAAAAATGCTTCATTAATATGTTTTTTTAATCCAAAACTTTTTATTTCACGTCAAGGAAATTAAAAAAAATTATATAGTTTATTTTACTCAACTTACACTTGTTAGCGAGTTTAGATATGCTTTCGACATGGAATCAGCTAATATAGCCACCTCGATGTTTATAAAAAAAAAAGAAGAAGCATAGAATGTCTAATAAATTTTTTTTTCAAGGTCAAGCATCCCATACACATTTATAATACTAGAATATTTTTTTTCTAAGGAAGTCAACATTTTCAAAAAAAATTTAAAATCCATCATTTTACCTCTATAGTTCTAACAAAAACAAAAAAAAAATAGTTAAAAAACAAAGCTCTTATATTTTGGATAAGAAAAAATTAGCTGGATAAATTAAGTCATAACAACAAATACCTTTGTTGAGTTTTTTATATCTCCAATATGTACTGGAGAGTGTTGTCAAAAATCAAATCACTTTGAAAATCTTTTGTTCTACAACAAATCAATTATGCTAGTATTGGTTATCAAGAACAACAAAACAAAGAGCTAAAATTGATACTGTCATGGGAAAAAAAGTGTATTATTTAAGAAAGAAATTGAAATTAATATCCTTAAGGATAACACACAAAGATGCTTATGTTCATAAATATTCAAAATGTAATGGAGCACAAAGAACAAAGAAAATAAAAGGAGATAATTAACAACAAATAAAAAACCTAAAAGGTGGTAGCTATTTCATTGGAGTGATGTTTATTATGCCATTTTCATATTTAATTATGGATTAGAGTAGTGATATTTTTTTTTCATCTTGATTTTTTTTTCCATCCTTGAATTGTGGCATTGGTGGCTAATTGTTTTAAACTTTTATGGAATGATGAGATTTAAACAAAAGGGACTAAAGTGAAAAAAGGGAAGAAAATATATGGCTTTTTAAAAATTGGTGTGAAAAGTTGGTTTGAGTCCTTTTAATTTTTAACAAAAACATTTTCACTCCTTTTAGTTTTTGAAAGTTAATTTTTTTGTTAAAAACTTTATTTTTATTTTTTTAATCCTAAACTTAAGAAAAGAGAGAGAGTGTTGTTGGATTCTGATCAAGAAGAAATAAAATGTTGGTTGGCGTTGATTTCAACTACAAAAATAATCGATTTTGATCTCAACATGTTTCTTTCAATGACAGAAGTTCTAATGATCTGTAATTTAACCTTTCTCTTAATGGAAATAGTAGATTTGGGCTCAATTGGATTCAAGTTATTCTTTGTTTATAAAATAATTTATTGTTAATTTGAGCTCTTATATGGGTTTATGTAGGTTTCTTGGATTTTTGTTATTTGATTTTTGGGTAGAAAAATGATTTAAATAGGTTTTTTGGGCAAGAATGTTGTTGGTTCAAGTTTTTAGCTATTTGAGGTGGCTAACGATCGAACCAGAGACAATGTGTTGTATGCTAGTATAAATGACACATCGCTTAACAATTTAAATAAAAAAAAGTTGGATGGGCGGATGACCCATCCAAGCACAAAAAAATTAAAAAAAAAATAGACAGACGCGTTCAGTTTAGCCATTTAAAGATTGTTTTTGGAGAAAATACACAAATAAAATTATTTTTTATATATTATGCCGAGAATTTTTTTCTCGTTAACTTAAAAACAAGCTATTTTTTTTTTAGTTTGTTTTTTCATGTAGTTATACTAATCTCATAACTTATGTTGTGAGTTCAATGAGTTGACTCAATTTTTTCTCTTTTTTAAAATATTGGTTTCATTTTTCAATTGCATCATTTGAGATTAAGAACTAGCCTTATTATTATTATTTCTTTCTATTGAGTAATCTCATTCTCATGACTTAGGTAACTGATTTGATATGTTTACCCAGATTTACTTGGTTTGCTTTTTAGATGTTTTTTTTTAATTTTTTTTAGTATTTCTCTTTAACATTTTGGTTAATTAGAATTGAACTTTCTAATTTATTTTGATTTTTTCTATGAATTTATCACAATCTAATGACTCAGGTCATCTATTTTTAGGGTTAACTAGGTTTAGCACAGGTTGATATAATATATCATTGTCTCAATTTATATAGACACACACACACTGTCTCAATATTTTAAAAATATCTTGTTCTATATATATATTAGATTTTGAATTCATGATTTTTTTTTTGTAAAAAAAAATATGTTAGCAATATTTTTATATACTTTATGATTAAAAGAAATAATTTGACAAATGGTGAATTGTAAGAAAAGGTACCTGTCACACCTAAATGGTAACTAAGCAGCAGATAAAGCTATGTAAAAACCTTTCCTTTTCTTGTTAAAATAGTGGAGCAATTGCCTTTTTTTTAAAACAAAATGGCAACACCCCATAACTGTCTTAAAATTCAATTTTGATCATAAATTCGAATGGTCATGTAGAAGATAGCAAAATTAGAACTAACTTAAAACATTAAGAACAAATAGTATATTAAATCAACAAGAGATATATGTAAACAAAAAAATTTATGATCAAATCAATGCTGGAAAACTCAAAGGAAAAAACCCCCGAAGAATGTAAACTTAAAATAATCTTGTAACATTTGCAAGGACCGTATACATATACGAAAACAATTTTATGTCATTTCTCAATGTTAATTTCAAAACATTTTACACAACTTCTTTCATCTCAAACCAAACTAGTTTTTGCAACATGTTGTTCAAACCTAAATATTCCAACACATTGATTCATATAAAGTGAACAACACAATACAAAGCATAACAAAAAGTTCTAGAATCAGATGAACTCAATCACTTATGGAACTTTCATAGTAAAGAAAAGACAACATCTAGTTATTCAAGAGTATAAAAGCAATTAACTCTATCATAGATGATGTTGACATTCCTTTTCTTTTTGTTCTTGGTGGCTCTCCACCATCCCTTGAAAGAGAAGTATGTTTCTACTCTTTAACTCTTTTTTATCATATATTGATTGTGTCATCAACATAGACCTAACATGGTTGCAAAGGTGATGAAACCAACAACAACAATAAAATATTACTTATTATTGTAAAAAAAATAACAAGGGAAAACTTATTGTGAAAATCCATACTATATATATATATAAAAAAAACATATGAAGCACACAACAAATTGGCATTAATTAGAGAGTTAATTTATAGCCAACCAAAAAAGACTAATTATAGGTGTATAAATAAATAAAATATTAAAAAGAAAAGAAGAGAAAATGAAAGGCATATAACTAAATATTAGTAAATCTTAAACAACAATTGCAATAACACATAAGATTAATGAAAATCAACGCAATAACAACAAAAATGTTCAACATAAATAGACAATGGACATAAACACTAAGCAACCATATAAAGAATGGAATAGCAAGGTTGTAATCATCGGCGTGAAACGAGAAGAGGACCTATTTACATGAAAAGGATAATGCAACAATATTGGACATTGCTAGAAAGAACCAAATGTAATAGAAATCAAGCCCTAAACAACAAACAACCAAAAAAAGCTACATGAATAATGGTGCAGAAGAAGTTAAAGATAACAACAAACAAAGAAAAGATATAAGAATTTTAATAAGTGAAAAGGACAGCAAATGTGAACTCTATATTCACAGGTTTTATTTTTTGTCTAATAAATAATTTTTCAGGAGGTTCATAAAGTCTTAAATAAACCAAAAACCTTACCTCAACTAGAAAATAAAATAAATACCTAAAATTACAATGGAAAGAAATTTGAAATCCAAAAATAACAAGGAAAATAATAAAAACTATCAAAACCAGGGGCTTAAGGGCAAGATTTTCAAAAATCTAAAGACCTGATAGTCAAAGTAGTAATTTTATATAATTCTATATAGAATAGACTCTAGAAACACCTGTAATAATTTGAGTGTAATTTAACATTTTAATCAAAAGTTATGGCTCTTTTGAACCATTATTCTTGTTTGGCATGACTAGATCTTTTTTTGAACCCAAACCTGTTCTATAGGTTTATAAATATTTCTATTAAACCATCCATGTAATTTATAAAGAAACAAAAGGAAAAACCATAAAGATTGTAAGGTCAAATAAAGGTAGTAAGTATTAAGATAAGTACACAAAAACATTATAAATGTCAAGTCTATTTGTAAAGTTTCTTGAAGAAAAGGGTGTTATTGCATAATCTACAATGCTTGGCACACCAAAATAAAATGTTGTAGCTAAAAGAAGGAACCGTAGACTTACAAACATTATAAGGAGCATGATTAGTAATTTTGATATACCATTATCCTTATGGAGTGAAACACTAAGACAACTATGTATATTTTAAAAAGGATTCCATTCTAAGTTGTATCTAAGACACCATTTGAATTATGAAATGGATGGAAGCCCAAATTAAATCATACACATATATGTGGTTGTCTTATTAAGGTAAGGATTTATAATCATCAACTAAAAAAATTAGATCCACGAACAACTAATGGTCATTTTATTGGTTATGCAGTAAACTTTAAAGGATAAAGGTTTCATTATCCTTATCATACTACAAAAATAGATGAGGCAAGAAATGATAAATTTATTGAAGTTCTCAATTTTAGTGGGAGTGATTTTTCTAAAAGGATAGAATTTTAGGATAGGTTTTAATTGAGTTCTATGAAAATAAAAGATAATTGGTTATTGTTTAAGAAAATCATTTAGATAATTTTGAATAATAACCAATTCAAAGGCAACAAGTTCAAGAACAACTAATTCTTGATGAAGTAAACTCATATAAGAAGATTGAATTAAAGAGAACTTTAAAAACAAGAAGACCAATAATTTCTAATGATTATATTGTATAGCTTTAAGATTCTAACTTTGATGTTGGACTTAAAGATGACCAATTCATTTTCAAAAGCCATGAATTGAGAAAACTCTACCATATGGTATAATGTCATGAAGGAAAAAATAAAGGCTATATCTAAAAGTCAAATTTAGTACCTCATCGAATTACCAAAATGATCTAAATTTGTTAGTTGTAAATAGGCTTATAAAACTAAAAGAGATGCTTATGGTAATATCAAGCGATATAAAGCTAAACTTGTAGCTAAAGGTTATACTCAAAAGAAAGGAATAGAATACCATTAAATCTTATCTTCAATTTCTAAGAAGGATTTATTTAGAATAATAATGATATTAATAGTTTATTTTGATTTAAATTTATATTATATGGATGTAAAAACAACATTTCATAATGAAAATTTGGATGATGAGGTATATATGAATCATCATGGAGGTTTTTGTGATGACATAAATTGTCACTTGTTTTGTAAGCTAAAGAAATCTATATATGAATTAAAACAAGCCTTCTAAAAATGGTATATTAAATTTTGCAATGTTATAGTATCATTTGGTTTTATTGATAACATTGTTGATCGATGTATATACTTTAAGGTTAGTGGGAGCAAATATATTTTTCTTGTTATATATGTAGAAGGTACTCTGCTCACAAGTAATGACTTGGGTTTGCTACATGAAACAAAGAAATTTCTTTTCCAAAACTTTAATATGAAAGATTTTGATGAAATCTTATATGTCATTGGCATAAAGATTTATAGAAATAGATCTTAAAAAACATTAAGTTATCTCAAAAAATCTATATTGAAAAGGTTTCAAAAAGATTCAGGATGTCAAATTATACATCTTCAATAGCACCCATTATCAAATGGGATAGATTCAATTAGAATCAATACCCATTAAATACATTGGGAAAATAAAATAAAAGGCAAATGAATAACATTTCATATGCACCTGTATTTGGCAGTTTGATGATGTATAAATATGTTCAAGACCTGAGTTGACATTTATAATATTAACGCTGAGGGGTTCTAAAATAATCTAGGAATAGATTCTTGAAAAATTATTAAGAAAGTTATTAAATATCTACAAAGATCTAAGGATTAAAAGTTGATTTTCAAATATATTTATCACTTTAAGGATATTCAAACTTGGATTTTACTGGTTATATAGATATAAATTTTTTTTAATTTAGGATACATTTTTCTTCTTACTAAAAGAGTATCTCCAAGAAATACTAGGTAAATAATTGTTGTTTTGTCTACTTTAGAAGAAAAATTCATTGCATGCTATAAGCAAAGACACGTGATTTGAATAAGAAATTTTATTTTTTATTTTAAATTTATCAATTTCATATCAAAACCAATAAAAATATATTATGATGATTTAGCTGTAGTTTTTTTCTCTAAGAATAATAAAAGTGAAAGTCAAAACAAGCATATTGACATAAAACATCTAATTGTAATAGAAAAAATAAAGAAATATAAAGTGCTTATTAAACATATTAGCACTATGCTAATAATTGTATATCTCATCACCACCCAACCTCATTTTCCCACCTTTATTGTACAAATAATTTATTTAATGATTGCATTTAACATTTCACTAAACAAAAGTAATTAATATTTTAATAATGTTATATATCCTTTATTAAGATACAATCAAACACTCTTCCCTTAACACTGAATTTATAATTATAAACTAGATATAAATAATTATAATTGTAACATCAATTGAGTATGCATTACTATGAGTTTATAATGAGTAATATCATTTATTTATTTTTAAAATTAAAGTAAAATAAAGTATCAAGAAATAGCACCGCATATCTTAAATTATTAAAACTTACAACGCACAAGTTTCTTGGATGAATTATTAAGAACTAGTCTCCAACTGTTTTTTTTTTTAATAGAACTAGTCTCTAAATTAAATAGTGACCATTAGATTTACCCATATCATTATCCTAACTAAAATAGCTGAAAGGTTGAAATGAACACAGCTCATGGGCTATTTAAAAACTTTTACTATATAACTCTATATCCCAGGAAAGAAAAAAAAAGAAGCATCAAGGGTCTTGATTTAGCGGTAGAAGGAACTTGTCTCCTTTCACTGCACCAGGGTTCAAGTCCTAGCGTGCACGTCTGTCACCCCTGCGGTGCCTTACATGCCTATTGGGTTTGCAGGATATTCAGTGGGCCGTGAGGATTAGTCGTGGTGCGCGCAAGCTGGCCCGGACACCCCACATAAATAAAAAAAAATAGAGAAAGAAGAAGAAGGTTTCGTAGTTTGTCCGACCAATAGAGTGTATTAAAACCCGGTTTATATATATGGTATTTAAGTTACTTAGCGATGCTTTGATTTTTTAAATTTTTTTTTGATAAATATCAGTTACGAATAGCAGGGTTTTTTTTTATATATAATTTCGATGAAGAACAGTTCCTTAATAATGCCTCTTTGAGATATTTTTGAAACATCATGCACAACGAAAGCTTCATCATGGTGTAAAGACTAAGTGCTGGGCAATAGGTAGCCAGCAATAATGGTGGTATTATTACCAGAGAATATACTCAGGGGAGCATGAAAAGTTTTGAAATTTAACCTCCTTTTGCTGATTTACCTGCCGCATTTACCTCGTTCTTTATGCGTGCTCTTTCTGAAAGGCCATGTTTAGTGTTTTCGAAACCAAACTTCCGAGGCCAATTGCTCCTCTGCACTTCTTAAAATAAAAAAAATTAGCAAGATAATATATTTTTTAATACAGTTTAGAATAACATCATCTAAAAAAAATTAGCAAAATAATATAGTTTTATCATGTCCCACTTTAAAAACAGGGTATGATCAAATTTCAATTTGTAATCGTAATTGATCGATTAGTTGAATTTAGTTATTTTAATTGATCAATTATTTTATACAAAATCATAATTTAATAAAGTTTTTTTAAATATGTTTTATAAGTCAAAATATTCATATTTATTTAATTTGTAGACATAAGAATAAACTCTAATTAAAATTTCAAAAAATTATTATTTACATAATAATGAATGATTATAAATAACATGATATAAGTTTATTATAATTAAATAAAAATTTACCATAAATATATTATGTGAATAGCCTAATGAATGCATTTAAAAACTAGTGGAGCATAACTAGATCCAAGAAGAGGGTCTCATCGTATTAAATCAGAATAACAGTTTAAAATTATTATAATTTTTTATTCAATGTCATATTTAAATTTTTATAAGAGTTTCTGAAAATTGTTTTTTCTTCAACAATATTTCTACTCAAACCATTAAATTTTTAGATAATAAAAATCTTATTAAGACCCTAATTTTGATAATTTTTAGAATTTTCTTTTATTTTTGAAACCGATGGAGTGATTTCATTGACCATTATAAACCAACAACAATTTAAATAAAAAATAATATAATTTAATTATATCATGCTTTAAAAACATGACAATTATTAAATATTATTATTCTAAATCACGATAAATATCTTAATGCACTTATATACATAGTAATATTTAATAAATATTATGCTTCTAAATGCAACATGGCAGCAAACTGTGTTATTTCAAAAAAAAAAAAATTGCGTACATGTTAATTCCCTAATTTGTTTTTAATTTATGTGCTAATTACCAAATTTGTGCCTTCTTTTCGGGGCATCATGCCCGTTTTCCGTCACCGCATGCGCATAAAAGGAGTTTGATTTGATAAGACAAACTTTAGCCGAAGATACAGTGAATGAATTGCCAACTTATGATTGCAGCTCTGGACGCACGAATGTCCCATCAAAAGCATGGAATCCTATGGATTTAGGAAATTTGTTAGTACTGGGATACCAAGGATGCGTGCCTAAGATTCAATAATTGGACCAAATAGCAACTGTAAATGGCTCATGATCTCCTTGAAATGTTCTTAGATTCATATATCAGCAGCTAACTTTATCGCAGCAGTAGTATGTGCCTGCTTCATTACCCTCGAAGTCATTTGGGGAAGAGAAAAACAAAAGCATCCACCACTACCAGAGTTTAGCTGGATGTTTACTAGTTCATATACCACCGGTGATATGCCCGCCCTGCTGAGGATGCCGGTGCTTATTTCCATGCGTTCGGCAAAGCCCAGTTAGGTTATAAGCAGAGGAGCAGACTGCAGACCCTATTGTCAAAAAGAATTTTCCTCCTTTTTGTTATTCAAACACAAGTCAATTATTAAGCCACCCCCTTTCCATCCATTTATCATTATCTCAACCGTCATCAATGTTTCTTTGTAATATTGGTTATTTTGAAAATGAATTTAAATAATATTTTTTAATAATTATTTTTTATATTAATAAATCAAAACAATTTAAAAATATAAAATAATAATTTAAAAAAATCAAGAGAAATAGAATCTAAAAGCCACGGGTAACAATAACATTACAGAGATTAATCTCAGCTCATCCGCATAGTTTTTAGACTTAGTCTGGTGACCAGCTTAGTCTAGACTTAGTCTGGTGACCAGCTTAGTCTAAGATTCGAGTTTCTAGTCCAAAACTCAAGTTTCGGTTTTAATTGAGTTGTCTAGATTAATTGTTTTAAAAGAATCAAAATATTTTTTTAATAAAAAATAATAAATTATAATTAAATTTTTGATCGAATCTTACCACCAACTAAATTACCAGATTAAACTGCCAAATCAACCAAATCTTATTAAAAAAAATTTTAAACCATTGAATTTAGATCAGATCAGATTTCAAATATATGCTCCGTAAAAGTTTTGCTCCCGTAAAAGAACCACAGCTATATGTATAACAGGTCATATGTGGTAGTTATAAAAAGAACATCCACACATGAAGCATTGAACCACAGCCAGAATTTTAGCGCTTTTTAACTTTACAATCCAAGCATGTATTTTAAAAAAAATTGAAATTTTTTAACTTTAAATTAAACTTTATATATATATTTTTAGATTATTTTAACATACTACATTAATATCAAAATAAATTTCAAAAAATAAAAATATTATTTTAATATATTTACAAATTAACACTTTAAACCATGTTTTTAAAATTTTTGAAATCTTTTTTAACTTCAATTTAATTTTTCACATATATATTATACCATCTCAAAATCTTGGGATTTTAAATTTTAATTTATTTCCAAACAAAAACATTTTTAAAAAGTGCAACAGTAGGATTAAATCAGAGCCCTGCAGCGTCAGCATGAAGTAGCGTTGATGAAGCTTTCATCAAGTCCACAAATCCCAGATCATTACTTTCAATGGTCATTGGCAAGTTTTAACTGGTAAAAAAATTCCCCAGGTTCACAGGGCCTAGAACCAGCAGGTATCCACGGTTACATAAGAGACTCAGTAAAGGGGTAGGGGGAGTGGGATAAAAGAACAAGAATTCAGTTTCAAGGTGATGCATGTCAGTACTCTTTAACTTCGAACCAACTACCCTGATATCTTCTAACGTAAACTTTTGGTGTCAAAAGGGCCTTATATACATTCTCCGCGCGCACCAAAATTGCAGGGGACCTCGTTGCTTCCGCCATCCATCACTTGATTTAGAAACCGAAGAAGCCAAGTTCGCTAGCCTTTTCCTTCTCAAAGGTCTCAAAGTACTGATAAATTATTGTAACTGCGAGTAGTATTCCAGTTCCTGAGCCGATAGCTCCCATGAAATCTGCCAACACTGTCAGTGCACCAATGCAAATGCCTCCAAAAGCTGCAGCAGTGGGTATGTAACGGTTCAACTCTTTCTGTAAGTTTGACTCGCGATGCCCGGGCATAACCATTTGTTGTTCCTGCATAACCAAGCCATGTTAATGAACATGTGGATCTGATAAAACCAGCAGATTATCTACACTAACTGAATACCCGGGCATAACCATTTGTTGTTCCTGCATAACCAAGCCATGTTAATGAACATGTGGATCTGATAAAACCAGCAGATTATCTACACTAACTGAATACCCGTGACTCCCTGTAAATTGAACTTTCTTAATTTACGAGAAAACAAAAACATGATGAGATTCGGGTAGTGCTTGAGGGCAGGAGCTAATGGGCTGCTAGAGACAAAATATGACATTAATCCTGTCAATATATTTGAATGATGCAATATATCACAGCTAGCAATAAAAGACATCGTCCAAACAAACAAGGAATTTAATTAATGTAGACAAATTTGTTTTATTTGAAAATACCTGCAGATAGCCATCACTATTACTAGCTCGCTTCAGATAAAGAAAAATGCAGAGAAACAGTCAAAAACTTTTATCCAGTGTTACCATGTTAAAGTAGACAAATCAAGCCAGGAAAAACATATACTGCTCAATTTCACGAGAGTTATTACTCATTTTTGTACTTTGCTGTTTTATTTTCTAATTATTTCTTTAATTAATATTTAATTTATTTCATTAAATTAATATTCTTTAATTGATATTTAATTAATAATTAAAAAATTAAAAAACTAAAAAAGGAAAAGAGTATTAGAATAATAAATAAGAGCAGAAATTCTCTTATATCCACTCCCTTGACTACCCAAATTCACAAAGACTTCAGGAAACTTGTCTCAAAGAACGGACTAAAAACCTAATGATAAGAATTCAGCCTGAATAAAGGGTAAATTTGAAGGATTATGCACCACGAAAGTCACCCACAAAAGCCACAAATATGTGCTGTGCTAGAAGCATAGTAAATGTTATGTTCACCATAGAACATATGAAATAAAAATGCCCACATACCTTGAGCTGCTTGGCTACATCTCTAGCAGATGATCCAGATACTTCAATCCAAGTTTTTGAGAAGAGAGCACACGCTGACAACATAAACACAAAATAGAAAAGTGCATGGAAAGGATTTGCCGCCATATCAGCTAAGCTGCAAAAGATTAGTAAGGACAAGTTAGCTGGCGATAGCATTGCCAACAGCAAAGGGTTGGGAAGCAATTACACGGCAGAAAAATTATTCATGAACCAATACAAGTGCAGATATACAAAATAATAAGACAAATAATTATGGAATAAAAAAATAATCTTAATCACCTTGAGGGTGCAGTGATATAATACGCAAGGCCACCAACAGGGACAAACTGACCACCTGAATATTCAGATTCCTTCCATTTTCCCAAAAGATTCACAAGGAAGTTTCCACTGTATCTCCTGTACAGCAACTGTAAACAAGCAAGTTAACAGAAGAACTTGAAAGCTAAATTTCAAGCAGAACATAAAACCATATAACCCTCAGTACCTGGGAGATGAAGTACAGGTTCGATACAAGAGCAGACTGCAAAATAATGGGCATGTTAGAGGTGTAGAACAGCTTGATTGGATATGAACCCTGCTGCCCACGAGCATTCTTTGACCTCACAGGTAAAACCACACGGAACCCTTGGAAGTAGATGACAATGAGAAAGATCAAGACTGTAGCAAGAAGATTTGTCACATTTGGAAGATTCTGCCGGTAAAATGCCTCTCGGAGAGCACGAACTTTGTCTGTTCGGGTTATCAGCAGATGGAATAAAGCAATGACAGCTCCTTCAAATTCAGCACCACGCCCACTATTGATGGTGGTTGGGCTAAATGCTTTCCAGATAATGTTTTCACTGAAAATGAATGACTCTTTAAGTATCCAAATTTTGGTAGAGATGTTAAAGATAAACTCCCCAAAGCACTCCAATCTCAGAACAATCAACATAGAGAAGGAAATTTCAAATGTGGATCCATAAACTAAAGAACGGAACTCACCAGATATTGGTTGCTATGAAAAGGGAAATTCCAGAGCCTAAACCGTATCCTTTCTGAAGAAGCTCGTCCAAACATATCACGATGATCCCAGCAAAACAAAGCTGAATGATGATAAGAATGGCATTTCCTACCCCAAGTTGGCCAACACTGCCATACATCCCTGAGAGCACATATGCCACTGCTTCACCAACAGCTATCAGGATACCTAGCAACTTCTGTGCACCGTTTCTGGGACAAGAAAGCACTCATCATGACAATGTAAAGAGCCCCAACAAATTGCATTTTCCACATAACATAAAAGATAACACCCCTTAGTGTATGTTAGCATTGGAGAGCCTGAAGGAGCACAAGTATTCATATGAATTGAACATGATCATCTTAGAAATTGAGTGAAAAATGCAGTTCAATTAACTGCAAAACATCAGCCAACAAAAATTAATAAACTACCATAATTTATACATTTTAAAATATGATATCAAGTAGCTGATATCTCTAAGTGAATTTTAGACATCTTGCAGCATTTTCCTAGTTCATTGTTCACAGAAAAACCATTAACATAATCTGGGATTGGGAACCCACTGGTAATAAGCAACGAAACACCAGCAATGCCACGAGGGTGGAGATATGCATATTAAGATAATACATAGAAGAAGACACTCTACAAGGCCCCTATCACAGAATGTACATGGAAGGCAGAGCAACTTCCACTGTAATAGCAATCCACATGAATTTAGCCGCACAAAGATACTTACAATAGTGCACGATCTTCACGGACGTTGTTGTCCACTTCAATGATCTTTGAGCCAGCAAGCAGTTGCATTACTAGCCCAGATGTCACAATTGGAGTGATACCAAGCTCCATGACAGTACCACGGTTGGATGCAAGAATAACACGCATCCAATAGAAAGGATCCGCACCGGTTGTCGAATGAATGCCATACAATGGGAGTTGACTGCACACCAAGAAAATAAAAAGAGCAATCACGGTGTATATGACCTTCTCACGAAACGGAATTTTTCTGTCAGCACTCTGAACTTCAGGAAGAAATGACAGAAATGGTCTGACAAGATGAAGCACCCTAAATCCACCTCCCATCTTTCTTTCTTTTTGCCCCCTAGCTATTCAGCCTATAACAAACATAACAGCAACAGATAGATTTAATTAGCCAATTAATTAATTAAATCAGGATGATAAATATCACATAATCAACAATAAAAATAAAAACAATATTTACTCAAAGGGCTAAAGATTTCAAAAATCAAGCTTAATATGAAGATCCAATTCAATCTCAAACAGCCCAAACCAACAGATCTGTATATGCATGCATCCATCAAGTTATTTGGTAGCTCTCTTTTTGGATGCCGGGAAAGCAAGACAAAATTTCATGTTCAGATCTCTTAAGAAATGATAATAACAAACGTGTTTCAGATCAAATTTTATCACACGGACTCAATAAGATTGGATCGGAAAAAAAATTATAAGAGCAGATCATGAGATCGGAGAGACTAACCGCACCGTAGAGAAACGGAAACTATGCGGGTTGAGAGAAGAAGGCGAGTTGCGAAAGGTGAAAGGTAGTTTTTTTGGTTTTAACGTTAGGGTTTTGATAGGGAGTAACCACGTGGGGTAGAGGCCACGAGGCCACACGAATAAATGAATGACACGTGTTACGTTACGTGGATATAACTTATGGGGAGGCGGCGTCTTCGACTGACCTGGTTTATCTGGTAAAAATATAGCTTATGTGCTCATAAATTTTATTTGTTTAATTAGCGTGCTCAATTGTTTTAGAAGTGCAGGAAAAAACATAGAGGAGAGGGTTTTTTTTTAAAAAAAAAAAATTGAATACCAAATAAAAATAGAGTAATATTTTATTAAATAAAATCTTAAAAATATTTTTAATTAATTTCAATTAAAATTAAAGACTTACCGAATGGGCATCCAAAACATATATTTAATTAATTTAAATTTAAATTGAAAAAAAATAAAAAAAATTCAGACATGCTTGATTTTTCTAAAAAACTTTTTTCCTAAGGATGATTATTTTGAAGAAAAAAAATGAGACAACACGTACAATTTGACTTTTTATTTAAAAAAATCTTGAAATAATGTCATTTGACCGAGTCTGGGTTTAATTAACAAAAAAATTAGATTATGTAGTGTTTTTCACTACACTTGGATTATAGCATACTGAATTGTAATAGTATTTTTTCTTTAATTTTTTCAACTTGGATTATTTAACTTTTTTGTTTTTAATTTGACCCTTATGTATTGCTATAATTAGAGATTATGCTTGATAATTTGTATTGATATGTTTTTTATAAAGTTATTAAGTGTCAAAAAAATATTTTAATATTGAGTTAATACTTAATTTTGTAAAAACAAATAGTTTATTATTTATAAAAATTTAAAATTAAAAGGATAAAAATTGAAAACTAGGGGAAAATAAGCTTTTCCCACCCAACACAGTCCATTCAAGGCCTTTTTATCTCCAGCATAATCTTTTGTATGCATCCCTGACGTTTATATGTATTAGCCATCTAATCACATGCACTTTTATGAGCAACCTTCCTTTCGACATGCTCACTGTTAATCTTTCTCTATGTATTTTTAATGATCACTCGATCAACATGCCTATCCTTTTCTTATAATGTTTTTTTTATTCATTTTCATTTTATAGTTCTCTGCCTACACAATTATTAATAAGTTTTAATATCATATAATTCATGATAAATTATATATATATATATAAAACTTTTAACCGATACCTACCTCATCGTGCAAGCACCAACTCTAAATATATAACAAGAGTTGTTTGTAGATGATTTAAAAGTAATTTATCATTGTATTATAGGTTATTTTTCAAATTATTTATTTATTATTTTTTATAGATATTGTCATTCAAATAAAAGAAAATATTATCACATCAGAAAGTTTAACCTAGGATGGTTTTACTATAAAAGAATATGAAAAAAAAGGAATTAATCATGTGATTAAAATTGAATTAGTTTCATATTTATTAAATCTTTTAAAGAAATAAATAGGGTGGGATTTGAGTTCATTACATAAGGATATTTTCCATATTTCCGTTAGGTAACAAAAGGATATATGAAGATTGATTTTATATTTATGGATAAATTATTATACTTGTAAGAACAGAATAGAGGTTTGGCAAAAATATAAAAACAAGTTCAATTATATATATATATATATATATCCATTCATTCATTTTTTTTTTCAAAATAAGTTCCTATTCTTTTAATTTTGACATTATAGGTCATGTCGTATAATAATCCGTTACATTTATATATTTATTTGTGTAATGTTCAAAATTTTAATGCAACAATGGATTACGAATTACGTAAAAAATCTATATAATAAATCATTAAATGATTATTAATCATGTTAAGGATCTAATTGTAAGAAAAAAATCATCATAAAGACTAAATTGCAATTTTTATAAACTTACAATGACAAAATTTCAAGTAAGGATCAATTTGGTTAATACAATAAAATACAGAGACTAAAATAAATCTCTTGAAAACTACAAGGACTAAAATGAGACTTTACATTATATTAATACGGTGAATCATCTTATTATATTATATTAATTGTTTTTATTGCATTAATGGCATATTTTCTCGAAGAAGATGAACCCAAAAAAAATACCACAAAGGTAAATAGGATAACCAATGAATAGTATCCACGGCAGCCATCTACAATCAGACTACATTAATGGTGGAGCCCAGTGTAGAACATCTCAACCAACCGTTTACTGTGTCCTCCTCCTCCTTTCACTTTCTATTTATCTTTTTATGGCCTCTAAAAGAAAAAAAAAAAACAAAAACAAAGCACATGCGAAGAGAAATGGCAGAAAAAAGAAAAGAAAAGCAAGTAAATGTCCTTTACTACTCACTGTTCGGTGAGCTAGCTAAGTAACAGCTACAACGCAGAATGTTGCCAAAAACAGTGTCAGTTCCGTTTTTCTTGATAATCTAACCAGTAAACTTTAGTACCAGTGAGAGTGCTGCTAACAGCAGTTCTAACCTCTCTCTCTCTCTCTCTCTCTCTCTCTATATATATATATATATATATATATGAGTGTATTTTGAGGTGGATTTGTTTGAAGAGAGAGAGCTATGAGAAGATCCCATTCCTACTATACTTTAGTACTAGCAGTTCTTTCTTTAGCTTGTACATTTCAGTTCCAAGCTCATGCTGCTCCTCCAGGTTTTTTGTTTTTTTTTTTTATCCTGTTCTTTTGGTTACTTTTGATCTGTTTTATTTAATGGGGTTTGCTTATTTTCTTTGATTCTTCACTCATTTGTTGGTTTTTAAATTTATTTCCGTTATTTGGGAGCTTAGCGCCTTTGGTTAAGCACTTGTCTTCTCTTCTCAAATGGACCACCACAGTGGCATCCTTGAAAACACCCCAATCAGGTTCACTTGAATTACTTGTTTTTTTTTTTTGTGTTTTTGTTATTTCATGATCAAGCTTTATGATAATTTTGCGGCTTGTTGTTTTGCTACAGATGAGAATGTTCTTCAATTTGAGGATGGATACTTAGTTGAGACTGTTGTAAAAGGAAATGCAATGGGAGTGGTTCCTTACAAAATCCGCTTATCTGAAGAAGGAGAACTATATGCTGTCGATGAAGTTGATAGCAACGTTGTTAAGATCACTCCACCTTTGTCCCAATGTATGTATGTTTGGTGCTTTACTTTCTTTTATTTTAGTTTATTGATTTTAAGCAGTGTTTGAATTCTGTGAAAATCTGTCAAGACAGCCAACATATTGCTGAAGTTATGGTTCTTTATAGTTTAATATTCTGGGACCAGAAAATAGCAGACAAGTCATTCAATTAAGCATAATTCTACTTTGCTGCAAACAGACATGGAACTAGATGTGTCAATGGGCCTGCTATTGTTGGCTTTCTCAAAAAGTAAAATGAGATTAAAGAATTCTTGTTTGTGCATTTGCTCCTTTAATAGCAACTTAGTTTACGTTCTAACTCTGCGAGATCAATATGATACCCGCTTTCCACTGAGTGAGAAAACAGGAATTCTATATGCAATTAATAAATGAAGACTTCGATTTGAGCTATAGAGTTCGATGGATTTTCCTGTTTTGATCTCTAATTTTACTTCTTATTTTTGCAGATAGTAGAGCAAGATTGGTGGCCGGCTCATTTCAGGGTTATACAGGACATATTGATGGAAAACCAAATGAAGCTCGTTTTAATCATCCCAGAGGTCTAACCATGGATGATAAAGGAAACATATACGTTGCTGATACTTTGAATCATGCCATCAGAAAGATTGGAGAAGCAGGTATCAAGAGTTTGCACTAGATGCGAAGTTGTAAATATTAGTGTTCTTCCTTTTTTTGGTGCATGCAAAAATGATGCAATTCAACTACATATATGTTGTGTTTGGCATTGCCTGTGTGAACAAATTTTGAGAAGTAGCTTCTCCAAAACCATAGTTTTGGATGTCTTTAGTTTTCCTACTGATCATACTGCATTAATAAGTTATAACCGAACATTTTTGGGTTTCTATTTGTTCCCTGCTTACCTTTAATGGTCACAGCTAAGAGTTCTTTACTTTAAGTCATGGTTTTGGGTTGAAAAGGCCTGTATCGTAGCTCAACTCAATGCCATAATTACTCACAAGGGGTATACTTCCATACAGAGTTGCAGACATGTGATCAGTTTTGACAATCTGTGACTAGTTATATTGGTATAGTTGAGTGCACAAAAATTCAAAAAAATCTTGATTGTCAAAAGTTGAATATTTGAGTGTATATGGTGGAATAAAGATATCAACTTTGGAAATTATTTGCAGGTGTCACAACCATTGCTGGGGGGAAATCTAACGTTGCAGGTTTTAGAGATGGACCCAGCGAAGATGCCAAATTCTCAAATGATTTTGATGTGGTGTATGTTCACTCTACCTGTTCCTTGTTAGTTGTTGATAGAGGAAATGCTGCACTTCGGCAAATCTCCCTGAACCAAGAGGATTGTGATTATCAGTCCAGTTCGTTTACTATGACAGGTTTGATTCCATATCATTTGTTACCACCTTTTCTTTTTTAAAGATGGTGCAGTGATCAAGTCATGTTTTTGGTTTATAGTGTTAGCTTGCTTGAACTTTAACTGGAACAGTCCATTTGAATCAAGCCTGGAACTATTAATAGAACACAATTTAAGTTTTGACTTTCAACTTTACCAAACTAGTCTCTAGTTCGACCTTGGCATGGATAAATCATTGATAACAAATGTGTATTATGGTAGTTGATTGCAAGGTAGGTGTTTAGTTTATTGTAGTGAAGAGTTATACACATCCAATCAATAGAGTGCACAGGGGAGACAGCAATAGAAAGCAATAGACTAGCTAACAAAACAAGGTGTTGGAATGTTTCTTTGATTGTCTATGCCATTGCTGCACTCTGAATTTTTCTTTGCATGATAGAATCTTTAGCTCAGTGTCAAGATATGCTCAATTTTCACATAATTTGCAACACCACCTCGGACACAGGAAGCTAGTAAAAGATAATGAGCTGTGGAACCAAAATACCTACTCTGGTGTAGGATTTGGTTGCTTCATGCTGTTTAACCTTTTCAGTTATACAGTCAATGATCCCATTGTCATTAACTCCTGTAGAAAGAATGTGGAATCCATGATTATTTTTCAATTAATGTCACTTGGTCTTTTTTGGATACAAGTTATCTCCCAGGCATGTGCTAATGATCCTAGAAATGTGAAGAATGATTTGGTTCAGAAACCAAGAAAATGATTGCATTTGGTTTCAACGTTAAATTTCCAAGTCTCATGCTGATTGCCCAAGGCCCCAAGCATCTCTCCCTCTCCCAACCCAGCTTATTTTTATGTTTTTACAGCAGGCATTTTGTTTTGTTGTAATATGACTTTGTGAGATAAATGGAATTATACACCATTTTACATCACTTGGATTTTGAATCCATTTGGGACTATCCCTTACTGACTGAAGCACTTCATGAATCTTTTGGAAGATGTGCTTATGGTCGTTGGTGCTGTCCTGATTGGATATGCTACGTGCATGCTTCAGCTGGGGTTTGGGTCTTCCTCCTCCTCAAGAATGGTATCATTCTTACTTTTGTTGGATTTCTCGTGATTTGTCTGATTTCCTCGAGATGGTTAAACTGGAAAATTTAAATGTGTAATTATTTCATCCTCACGTGTTTTCAGTTGCTTCATAGTGTTCTTCCTCTTCAATTCATCTTGCCCTGTTAGCTAAATCAAATGTTATAATGCAGCAACAATCTTCAGAGAGTGAATATAAAGAGAAATCAAGTAAGGAGAAACCGATTCCTATCATGGACAACATGAAAGAGGAGCCCAAGTGGCCATCTTTTGGACAGCTTATCATTGATCTGTCTAAGCTCGCTCTTGAAGCATTGGCTGGTATACTCCTCTCTTTTATTCCTTCTTGGTACAGACCAGGTGGAGCAAGAAAAGACCTCGCCCCATTGAAAGATTCTCTAATTATGCCTGATGATGAAGTTGAGCCTCCATCAGTTCAAAGGCAGAGTACTCCTGCTCCTGTATCTGAAAATCGCCAGGTCCATACTCCAACAACAAGTGACAAGTACTCGGAAATGAAGCCACTGAAGATCAAGTCTACCAGTTTTAAGGATCCTTCTCCTTTGAGCAAGCACCGGTCTTCAAAACAACAAGAATACGCAGAATTCTATGGATCAGGTGAGGTTCCTTCTCATGGCAGGTCAAAGAGCCACAAAGAAAAATCAAGACATCGCCAACGAGATAAGAGTGGAGAGGTAGTTTTCGGAGCTGTGCGGGCTGAGCCAAAACCTGCTGAGATGAATCCTGTAGATTACAGTAGTCCAAAATTCAACCATTACACTAACAGAAGCAAGTATGGATCTGACAGTTTGTACCGATTTTCATAGTCTAGTGCTCTCAGTAGCCAACCCTTGCACTCCTGCCTCGGCTCTGCTTGTTTTTTCGCTCCAACATTTTTGTACCCTTTATGTTATGGCTGTCATTGAGCTAAAAGTCTAATTCAAATGAAACCTTGTAAGCATGTATTTTTACGTTAGACATGCATAAAATACCTCAGGATATTTCCCAAACTGGCTGCTGCAACATAATCGATCTGCTGCTGATAGGGAGCATTCGACAGGGGAGCTGCTGGTGGTCCGGAAGGAGGGAGCATGCATTCCTCCTCCTGGAAGCATATATCTGATAGGAAAGAAACCGTGCAAGGTTTGAGCATCTTTAGAGTCCATAACTATAGTTGGATTGCGTAGCTTCTGCTTGGAATCCACCCAATTGTTTTTGTGTTTTCATTAACTGAAAGACAGATTAAAAAAACTTGAAATTAAAAAAATAAAGAGTATTGTTTTTTTCTATCAAATGCATGCACTTAAAGTCGGTTTGATAGTAAAGTGTTTTCTGTTTAAAAATATTTCTAAAATTAAAAAAAATTATTTTTGATATTTGTTTATTAAAATCATCTAAAAATATACTTTAAAGTAAAAAAAACTAAAAAAATAATTTTTTAAAAGCACCTTTAAAATATGAAAACAACTATACCTTTAAAATTTAATTATTTTTATATTTTTTTAAAATTTAATTTTTTTCAATTTTTTTAGTTTAAATTATTTTTTATATTTTTAAATCATTTTAATATACTAATATTAAAATTAAATTTTAAAAATTAAAAAAAATGCAATATTTCAATGTATTAAAAAAATTGAAAAACAAATAATTTAAATAAAAATACTTTATAAAGCCTAAAAGACGAACTCATCTTGCTGAACTGACAGGACTGATGTCTGGACGGTTGCATAAAACAACAAGATCGAAAGAGCTGGTGCTGATGTGAATCGAACCTTTGTCCCAGAGAGATTTCAGTGTAAGCATGTGATGAAAGCCAGGCAAGAACTCTTTTTGCAGGGTTGGTCATTTCTAGCTAGACGCGGCAGATACTATTCACGTGTACCTTCACTGTGATGCGCTGGTAGGTTTTCCCGTTGAAAAGACACGGCAACTCAAACTCTTCCGAGGTGAACTCCCCACCATCATTTTTTATTTTAATGATTTTATTTCTCTTTTTTTTTTGCAACAGTAAGAAATATTCTTTTTAACTGAAACTAAATTAAAATTAATTAGAGGGTGTAGTGATTTGTTTTTATTTTAATTTGATCTTTTATGGATGCCTTTTCTATTGGATTCGTCATAGTAATTTGTTTTTACTGAATTCCAAGCTTGAAAAAAAATTGAGTCACTTCTATTTGCTAATATAAAGAATTGATTTGCGGGCTAATATAATTTTTTTTATTTATTATTTTTTTAATTTAATTTATTTATATTAAATTTATTTTGAACTTGACATGATAATATGTTTTAATTATTTTGATACAAGGATTGTGCAACATTGAGAGAAATTTCTAATACTTCGTTTTGTAAAATAAAATAAAATTTGAGTAATTTAAAACGATTAAATGTTAAAAGATTAAAATCAAAACTAAAATAAATATTAAAATTAAATGTACAAACAAGACAAAATAGTTGGACATGCTAAAATATAGAAAGTTTTTATTATCTTCAAATGGCAAGTGGCAAGTGAAGCGTTATATAATAGTTAAACATCATCTTTCATGATGACACTAAAAATATTTTGAAGTGATATTCCATATATATGGTGAAGCCGTGGATTATTTTTCCTTCTTTATTCATTTATCTCTTTTTTTTTTGGGTTTTGTGCTGACTTATCAAAATTTAAAGGTATTCTGATATTTGTTTATTATATATTTTTTTAAATTTGATAATTATTTTTTATTACTATTTATTTTTTATTTTTTATTTGTTTTCAATTTCTTTCCTTGTTATCTGGTTTCATGTAATTTTTTATGATAAATTTAGTTCTTATTTTTTTATTGTTATTTTTTTATCACTTTCTTAATTGAATTTTGTTTTCAACTTCATCCATCAACATCTTATGTCAATTTATTTTTATTTTAAATTTGATCATCATCCTTTTAATTGTTATTTGTGTTGTTTTAAATTATTTTTGAATTTATTTTTTTACTTAATTTCATATCCCGAGATTTGATTAATTAAAAATTTTGCTATGTGATTTTGTAGGATTTGTCTTTTATAAGGTTAGTCGTGAGGTCATGACTAGGGTCATGAATTTTAAAGATTAGATCGGATTGATTTTGGTTATTTTTTATGTTATTTTTATTTTTAATATTATCCTTTAATATTTAATTAGTTAAGAATTCATCTTCGTGTTTTATTTTGTAACTTTTCTTTCTATAGGGTTATCTTGATTATATATCTCAAGTCAGAAATTTAATAAGTTGACTTGAGTCATTTTTTGTTGTTTTTTATTTATTTTTTTCTTCATCTTTTACTATTAAATTGTTTGATAATTGAGTTTTATATTTTTATTTAATTTTCTTTTGACGAGCTAAGATATCATGATTAGGTCACAAATTTGGTATGCTAACTTAAGTGGGCTGGGTAGGGTTTTTTGACATGTTTTAAATTTTATATATATATATATATTATTCAACTTTTAATTTTGCTAGAAATTGAGCTATGAGGTTTTTTTTTCTTTTTGTTTTCTATAGAATTATCACATTCTCATGTAATTTTTGCTTCATTATCAAATAAAATCATACTGACCTTTAAAAAGTATTTGGAGAATATCTTTCTATGATATTGATAAACATTCAATTTATAAGTTGATCATTGTTATTTTTTTATTATTTTTGTATTTTTTTATTATATTATTAAATTAATTNCTGTCTCTTATACACATCTAGATGTGTATAAGAGACAGATATATATATGTTTAACTTTTTCATAAGTTAGAAAAAAATTTACCCCAATCTGTGGCATAGCGAAGCCACTTATCTAATTAATATCTACATATGATCTCATGTACGTATACACCATGCTGGTTTCATATATTTTCATGAATGCTGGACTTGTGAACTTAGAAAAGAGGAAAAACAGAAAACCTTTAATGACCAATCCCTTGAAAACAGAAGAAGTGAACAAAACCCCCAGAGAAGATAATGCTAATGCTAATTTCACCACCTAATGAATCTCATAAATTTATTATGTGCAGGGTATCGCTGTGTTTGAGATAGCCTAATTCTAACACAAAATGTTCTTGAGGTTCCGCAGGTTTTAATCATGGGCATATGAAAAAACTGAGCTATGCTACCAAAAAGCACAGTCGCACAATCAGAGAGAAAAGAAATCCTAAGGCATGAAATACATGATCTGATAGAAGAAAATTCAGTCTCCAAATCCTTGTTAGCATTGCATTACTGGATTAAGAGACCTGAGCAGCAGATTAGTTAACTAGCTTTCACAACTTTTTGCCCAGAAATGCTCTATACAAACATTTGAATTACAATTTGGTAGTCAGTTTTAAGATTAAAAAGAGAAAAAAATAGTAAAAAGTAGAAATCATGCCGGGGATATCATGATCATGAGAAAACGATTCGCACTCCCCGTGCATGCATTCTTCCATTTTCCAACTGATGAAGCTCATCAATAAGAGTAAAATAATGATTACACAAGTTACGGTAACTCCCTTTTTGAAGTTGCAGTGTCCAATAAAGATGGAGGTTATGGCTAAAGGGATTGGCTAGCAAGCTGTACAATGCGTGCAACGGCAACATGAAGGATTCGCTAGGTCCTTAATTTGCTCCCTCGACCTTCTTAATTGGGTTTTCCAAGATGGTCAATCCGTGAAGTTGTCTCTCTTCAGCTTTTATCTTTCTTGGTCAGGTCAGTGCGGTCTGCTTAGCGAATCCTTTTTTATAATGTGGTAATAGATCAGTGTTTTTTAAAAATTTATTAAAATAATATTTTTTATTATTTTTTGAAATTATTATATACATCAAAACATTCTAAAAATAAAAATATATATAATTAAAAAAATATAATTATTTTTACAAAAAATCTTTCCAATCATAAAAACTAATAAGATCTTAAAGTGTGTTTGTAAATGTGGTACAAATAAGGGACGAAGTTAGGTACATCTAATCATATAAAAACTTTTTTCATGAAAATTAATTTTTTATTTTTTATTTATATTTCCAAACATACTCTTAGTATGACATGATTAAGTATCTCAAAATACAAATTAATTATTTTTTTAAAGATAAGTATTTGTTGCCAAGTTCATTATTTTTCATTAAAGTTTAAATCCTTCTTCACTAGGAAAAAAATACATCTTATGTATCTACTGGTATATTCATGAAAAGTTCATTTTTTAGTATTTCATGGAATTAAAAAATTAATAATATCATGGAGACTATAATTTCTAATAATCTCTTGCATGATTCAAACCATTTATTAGTTAAATTAATCTTCAAGAGCAATTAATTATTTCAAAGTATTAAGAAAATGAACAAGTATATAACAAAATAATAAGTATATAGTCTTATATGGTTTGACTAGATGATCGGTGTATATTTTTTATTAAACATTAAAGTTGAGCCAATGAAACTAAATATTAAAAACTATAATTTATCTTAAATCTATGTTTAAGATAGATAAGTTGCCTTAAGTATCTTTAAATAGATGATAAATAAATTTGATATTAGTGTGTGACTTTAAAGTAATTTTTTTCTAAATAATAACCAAGCCTAATTTTGTTTGTATTAAAAAAGTGATGCTTTTAGCTTAGATATAATAGTGGCATGAATTAAAAAAAATAAAGAAAAGTAACCAAAGAAAAAGAATGATGGGAAAAGTTGTTAGTGAAAGTTAGTTAGTATATATTATCACTAAACACAAGGGAATAAAGGTAATTGAACAATTGAAAGGATTATTTAGTTTGTTGGAATGATTATATAAATTAAAGCATATGATGTAAATAGAAATAAAGTTTTATGAAATATCTTTTTTATAATTTTTACAGAGTTCTTTCTCTTTTCATTTAACCTACCTCTTAGTCTCTTATTCTTATTATACCAACTCTTTGTTAAAATGAGTTCTTAAAACATTAGTATTAGAGACTTGAATCCAACATAGTTATAGAAGAAAACATCACCTAAAAATAAAAAAATAAAAATAATAAAGTTAGAGTTTTAAAAGAGTATGGTGGCCAATTGGATGAAAGAATATAAGCTCTATGTCAAGAATTGCAAGATTTTGTAATTGACAACAAGAGGTTATAACAAGAAGCCGAGAAGGATAAAAAAAAAATCAAGCTAACACTAGGGAAATGAGTTGCCTAAAATAGAATCACATTCAATATTAAACTATGGATATTAATAAAAGCCATAAGGGTATATATAAATTTGCTTAACCAAAAGTAGAGTTATGTACATTTTATGGAGATAATCCACGGTGATGGATAAAGAAATGTTGAAAGTTTTTTAAATTGTGTTTTACTCCAATTCATTAATGGGTGGAAATAGCTTCACTTTACTTAAAAGGTAAGACATAAGTGTGATTTGAAAGATTCTAAATAGGAGATCATGACCATACTAATTGGAAGATATTTATTTAATCTATTTGTATAAGATTTAGCAATAGAAATGATGTGGTGAAGAAGTTTAACAATTTGGTGCATGATAAAAGGGAATAAAAGTATATTAAAAGGTTTGAGGAGCTAAAGTTTCTAATACATACCTTGAAACCTTTAGTGCCAAAATCATACTACATCTTCAACTTTATTAGTGGCTTCAAAGATGACATTCAATTAACATCACAGATATCACTGATACAAGAATTTGATCAAGCAATGTAACATAAAAAATCTATCTCAACTATGACAACAAGAAACATAATGATACTTAGAATATCTTATTCTTTCAATAATAAGAGACCATCAGCTAAACTTTCTTTCAACACTCTTTACAATGTAAGAACTAAGATGACAATAAAAAATAAATGAAAACATGACATTATATATGATGAAAAAAAAAGTTAGGTTTGTGTTAGAAATGCAAGGAGAAATTTGTTTCAAGTCACGAATGTAACAAGAAAAACTTAAATATAATGAATGGTGCAAATGAAGAAGGTGATGAGTTTTTAGAAGTAAAAGAAGAAAATGGTGATGAGTTTTTAGAAGTAAAAGAAGGAAATGAAATTATAACTAATGAACATCAAGAGGATGAGTATGATTTATCTCTAAATATATTTGTTGATAATTGTGCTTATAAGATAATAAGAATAACAAAAATTATCAAAATAAAAACTTTATAATTCTTGTTGACAATAATAATACCCATAACTTTAAAGATAAATATATGGTTAAGGAGATTATAAATACCATTGAGAAAACTATTATATTGGTAATAACTATAACCAATAAAAACGTAATGAGTTGTAATGTATTTTGTCCAAGATTTTAATGATTGATGTGTGAGCATGAGTTTCAAGCAAATTTGAGAGTCTTAAAGTTAAGGATGTGTGACATGATAATTTAGCTTAAAAAAATCATTGAAGAGGCTAGCTTGTTATTAATCAGAGTATCTAAAGTTTAGAAAAGTTTGAAGAAGGTGAATATGGTTTTATAAAAAATTTTCTCAATTGAAACTAAAATGGAATTTAGGCAGAAAGGAGTGAATCTTGTGATTAAGGCTCAATATTTGAAGAACTAAAATTTAGTTACCTTTAATAAAGATCATAAAATTCCTTTGATTCCAAGTGTCGAGCCAATAAATATAAGGTTTTATAAAAGTTCTTTCATATGTAAGGAGAAAATTAAAAGATTAGTTAAAAAATTCTTTTTAATGAGATAATCTAACTCAGCAGTCGCCCATTTTATTATTTAGTATTGTTAGTTAATAAAAATTACTACAACTTAAGGTTTTTTATAGACTATATACAAATGAATAAGTTTAATATAAAAAAATAATTTTCAATTCTATTGATAAATGACTTGATTAATAAGTTGCATGGATCATGGTATTTATTAAAATTAGACTCGAGATCATTAAGTAAGGATGTATGCTATTGATATTTAGAAGATTGTCTTAGAACACACCATATGTATTATGAGTTCAAAGTGATGTTATATGGACTAATAAATGCACATATAATATTTCAAGCGTTAATAAACAATATGTCAGAGTATTTTCTAAAAAAATTTATATTGGTATTTTTTTTATGATATTCTAATATACAACCTTATATTTGAGTTGTATGTCAGTCACCTCAGAATAACATTGAAATTATTAAAGGATCACCACTCGTTTACCAGATAATCTAGATTTATATTTTATGAATTACAAATGAAATATTTATGGTATATTTTACTAGTTAAAGATGAAGCAATGAGAAATTGGCCTATTCTAAAACAATCAAGTAGTTCAAGGGATTTTAAGGTTGACAAGCTATTATAGAAATTTCATAAAAGGATTTGGAATTATAAATATGCCCTTGACTGAATTGCTAAAAAAAATAATAAAAAATCAATTGGAATAAGAATTAATAAATAGGTTTTGAAAGATTATGTGATGCATTAGTATTGATATTGTTTGATTTTAAAAGGAATTTAAAACTAGAAATTGATGTTTGTGTTATAAAAATAGGAGTAATACTTAGTTAGGAAAGGAGACCATTGGCTATCTTTACTAAAATTTTGTGTTAGGCATTTGAGAGTGTTTATATATAAGAAGAAATGTATTGTAATTTTAATGATAGTTAACAAGTGTAAATATCATATGGAGTATAATCAGTTTGTTATCAAAATTGATAATGAGAGTTTGAAATACTTATTAGTTTAGAAAAACTCATTATTTCAAGCTCTTTATTGAAATAAGAAAGAAAAAATAAGGTTGTTGATGCTTTGTCAAGAAGGATGATGACCAATAAAAGATTGAGAATTGCCGATGTAAAAGTTATAAAAGGCTAAGGTAGCTGTAATGCCAATTTAATATCGGTATCAACATGGTATAAGAAGATCATAGAAACCTATAAATATAATTTCCAACTACACGAGATCATTACTATGAAATTAATTGGTCCTTACAAATGATCTAAGTATATTTTACAAACGAAATACTCAATATAAAAAAAGAATTGTGATTGGAAGATAAGGTGATTTAGAAGAAAAAAGAAGTTAAAACAGTTCATAATTCTTGTATCGGAGGTCATGTTGGAATTCAAGGGTCTTATAAGAGGTTTAAAGCTATGTTTTATTGGCCTTTGATGGAAAAAAAATGATGAAATAGCTAGTGAAGGAGTGTGTAAACTCTTACAATCATTGGCAAACCTTAAGGAGTTTTGAGAGACATTAAAATAGATTTTGTGAAAGAACTTCTAAAATCTAAAGATAAAGATACTGTAATGGTGATTTTGGATAAATTTATCAAATAAAATCAATTCATCAGCTTATCACATCTTTTCACTATAAAGATGGTAACTTAGATGTTTTGAAATTATTTTTTTAAGTTCCATGGATTACCAATACCTTTATAACTAAAAAAGACATGATGTTTACTAATTTATTCTAGAAGAAATTATTCAAATTATTATGAGTCAAATTACTCACAAGTTTAACTTATCATTAATAATCTAATGGACAATCATAAAAGATGAATCAAAACTCTAAGGGGTGTAACTCAACTGGTTAGGTTTTAGATTTATTTTCTAGATGTCATCAATTTGAGTACCACAAATCTCAGGACTACTTTATATGTTTATTAACTTTAGAATCTCGAAAGATTAGTTAAGATACATGTAAGTTACTCAAATACTCATAATTATATATATAAAAAGGATGAATGAATTCTAGAAAATATATTTAAGGTGAACGTCTATTAATAATTTTACACAATTGTACTCATGGTTGGCTTTCACATATTGGTCTTATAATTCCAGTTACTGTTCTAATATAAAATCAAGTCATTTCTAGACTACTTAGACCATGTATGTCTATCTACCTTTAACAATTAAAATAATATTGCTAGATGCTTTTGCTATAGCTGAAATTGGGAAATATTATAGAAAAAAGAAGAGATTTGTAGAAATAATTGGATTTGGCAAGAAATATAATAAAGCAAGTGGCTGATAAATGGAGAGCATGAAGAGAATTTGTGGTGGGAGATTAGGCGTTCTTAAAGCAGTAGTCTTATAGAGACATAATAATAAAAAGAAATAAAAATATTTATGGATCTAAGGAGGAATATGAAGCTGGAACTACGTTGTTGTGGTTCCTATAAAATCATTCAAAAGGTTGCAACAATAGCATATAAACTGTTGCTGCCAGCTCTTTCTTTTCTTTTCTTTTTTTATTTTTTAGAGAGTTCCTTCTTTTTTAATTCTTCTAACTCTCAATCTCCTTTTCTCACTTCACCGACTCCTTGTTAAGAACAAGCTCTTAACGTATCTTACCTGAACTAATTGAAACACAATAAATTAATGTAAAGATAACTCGATCAGATAGAAGGACAGGTTGACATTAAAGTGTGGCTTCGACGCTTCACATATATTACAAAATTTTGGTTTCGAGTGTTGTCCGAGATTGGACATGCAGGGCTGGCTCTACCATAGGATTTGTGAAATTTGCAATTTTCAACAAATGAAAAGCTGATTTATCTCTCTTTATATATATATATATATATATATATCACTCACAACATCAATCTATCGTGATGAAATAGAAAATTGGAGAGGATAAACAATGGAGGGCAAACATTCTTCTTACACGTGTAATTGATTGGCTAAAAGAGCAAATTACTAAAAAAAAAAAAAATCAAATTGAAGAGAGTTGATGTACCTACTTTTTTTAAAATCCAATGGGTTTAATGATTTTTTTAAAAAAATTTTATTTAAAGATGAATTAAAATATTATTTTTTATTTTTTTTAAATTTATTTTTCATATCAACATATTAAAATGAAGTGAAAATATAAAAAATAATTTTAAATAAAAATATTTTTGAAAAATGTTTTTAAATAAAAAAGTAAACAGACTTTAAATATCATTGGTTATATCACAACTTTTTTTTTCAAACAATAGAAATAAACGTAAAAGAGTGATTTTATTCTCATTGAAAAAATAATAAGAATATATCTATTTTTAGAAATAATTATTTAATTCTTTCCCCTTTTTTTTCCTACTCTTATTTAAAAAGTGCACAAAACCCACTAAGTAATGAATCACAAAATTACGAAAAGCCCCCTCCGAGCTAACCAGCTTCTCGCCCTTGCTTCTCCACTAAACCCCCGTCTCTCTCTCTCTCTCTCTAAAATTATCTTATAATCAGGCAATGATAATCATCATCATCAATAATTATATACCATCATCAACGTCATCTGACGACTCTCACTGTAAACTAAAATACCAAACCCCCTCCCCCTCTAAATAAATAAATATAAACATAAACCACTAATTTCTCTGTCTAGGAATCAGCAGAGACCAAAGAGAACTTCGTTTTGACTTGCGTTTTAATGAAGCCTCTCTAAGAGCTCTCTCTCTCTATCTCTCTCTTTCTTTTGAGGTGATTGTTTAGTGTTTACAGCAAATTCAGAATGGGATGTGCTGGATCCTCACAAGCTAAATCAGACGGTAACCTCTTTCTCTCTCTAATGATCTTTCTTCCTTTTCTATTTGTTCGCTTGGTTGCCGAGAAACCTTAAGAAAATAATTGTAATTACCCAATGTTTGTTTTGGATTTTTATTATTATTGTTGTTGTTGTTGCCGTGAATAAGAAAAGAAAAGAAAAGAAAAGTAAAGAAAAGGGCAGAATCTAATCTTAAATGTTTTTGGACGTTATGTTTTTCAAATAATAAGATTGTTAGCTTTCTGTTTTCTGTATTGTTATTACAATGCATGCCGTGATTTATCAATCTGTTGAAAATCTTTTTGGTATTGTGATTTTATTTTTTGGTGCTGAGATTTTAATTTATAGTGAGTGATTAAATGATAGATTTCTCAGTATTAGGATTTCAATTAGGTTAAAATGGTTCTGTATGGGATATCGGTAAGCATATTGAAAGAGAATTATTCAATTTCCTGCTAAATCTATTAACCGTAAAACAGAATAAAAAGCTAAAGATTTCATTCATTTCGAAACATATTCAAGAACTACTACATGTTTGACTGAATGCTATGGTTTCATTCTTTTTCTTTGTATAGATTTGTGATTGATAAAATCAAATGAATAGAAGAAATGAGTGTCATTTGTTATCGGTTTGAGAGCTTGGTGCAATTTCAAAGGGCTGTAGATGAGTGGTTGGGTATATTTTTAAAGTCTGTTATCATCGAGAGATTTGAGTCTAATCATTGTTTTAAGCGGCATTCTAACTGGCTTCAAATTACAGTTATAGGTGTGTGTTTTCTTTTCCATGCGGGGATATAGATTTAAGATGATGGTATTACTATATAGACGTAGTAGTTGTATATCTACAAAAAGTGATCGCTGATTCAATTCCAGCTTAGCTTCCATTTATGCTAGCACGGAACAACTTAATTACCTTTTTTGGTTAAAAATGTGCTTTTTTTTTAGATCTAATTAGAATGTTTTGTAAGTATGTTCTTTTGGCACATTTCATTGCTGGAATAGTGAAATCTTCAATTACCGATGGACTTCTGTAAATTTCTGCATCAGTTTCAAACTTCCTTTAGTTACCATATTTATGTAACCCATATGTAAAAGCATCTTCTATGCTGGCTTTTAAAGTTTGTAATCCATAAAGCTTTTGCACTTGACATCTCTTCACAAGTGCACATGTCTGTGAGACAGATCTTATGTGTCCATGCATTTGGCTGTGCCTGTGTACTCTTCAGTTTGCTTATATTTTCTATGTTTTATTTTGTTTTTTCTGGACTATTCTCTTCTCTGTGTGCGTGTGCGAGTGGTTTTTTTTTTTTTTGGGAGGGGGGCGAGGTGTCTAGAAAACTCAGTTCTGAGGCTAGATAGACAATTAAGGAGAGGAGCAGTGAATTTTATTTCTCGTGCATTTCCTTGCCATCTGCTTTGTTACATCGCAACTTCATGTAAAATAATAAAAACTGGAGCACTCAAATTTACCTGCTGTTCTAAGGAAAGCCCCCTTTCTTTTCTTTACACACATGCACACTTTGTGGTATGTCTTGTGCATAAAGTCATAACACGCCCTTTTCTGTCACTTCCTTGATTCCATTATTAAGGGTTCAGTGTTAGGCAACAGTTGCTGGTGAAGGAGAATGGTGATCATTCTTTATATAATTATGCTGATTAATAGAGACTAATGTTATACTTGTGATTATGACAGGGAACGTGAAGAAAATCAGGAAGCCAAAACCTTGGAAGCATCCTCAGCCTATTACAAAGTCTCAGCTTATGCAGATGCGTGATGAATTTTGGGATACTGCACCTCACTATGGTGGAAGGAAAGGTAGTGTTTCCATGGAATGTTATATCACCTATAGCTCTTCATTAGAAATTTTCATAAACATAAACATTTGCATACTACACCTCTCTTGGGTTGAGTAATAATTACTTGATGAATGAGAAATTAATAAATGATCTTTTGTTGAATATGGATATCTCTGTTAATAAGATATATATATATATATATATAAAATCCTAGAGTGACATTGAAATACAGAATAACAGTAAGCAAGAATTCTCAAGAGCAATTACATGGAGAGGTGAAGGTCCAAAATATTGGAAACCTTAGAGTGACATTGAAATACAGAATAACAAGTAAAGAGCAATTACATGGAGAGGTGCAGGTCCAAAATATTGGAAACCTTATAGAGGGGGGGGATTGCAAAGAACCTGAGAAATTGCCACCATATTACATTGATAGGACTGTGATTCATATGTGTTCATGCATAACTGTCCCTGAAAGCTTAGGGATGAACATAAAGAAAACAATCGTAAACTTTCTGAATTGCTGTGCTATGAAAAATATTCAAACTGGAGAGGGGTCTGATTTGGATGCCACCCATCAGTTGTTACCTACAATTGTCTGTTATGATTCTAATCAGTGTGCGTAATTCAAGCACATAATTATAATAAAACATTACTCTGCTGAGATGAACTTTTATGTTTTGACCTGTAATGAGAAAGGCTGTCATTATGCTGAAGCATCCATGAAGATTTTCAAAAGATTATTCCTGGCTGTTCATTTAAAGATTTACAACTAGCTGCCTCCTTTTCGTGGATATACAAGGAATTGTGGGAAATTGTGATTTTAAGGTTCCACTCTCCTTGATGACAGTTTGGCCATTGGCATTGCTGGAGATGTGCATTATAAATTAGGTTTCCACTCTCTTTAATGATAGTTTGCCATTGCAATTGTGACAGATCTATTTCTACTCATAATATTTTTACATTGACCTGAGTATCTTACTGTTGTTTGCAAGGCCTACCACATATGCTTCTATTATTCAGTCTATATTTAGGGCACCTTCAATTGCCAAAGACAAAAGGAGTAGAAATTAAATCTGGCAATGGCAAAAAAAGGAAGCAAGGAATAGAATCATTTTGGAATCATGAATATGACATATAGTGTTAGTGAAGAATATGATATAACAATTCCTAGGATTTTTATTTAGTGCCAGCCTGCCCCATTTCTGCTATTGTAGATCTTATATTGTCGTCTTAGGTGCTTTAAGAATGCCCTGAGGATCAAGTAAAAGTTGTAACTGGACCTGAATATCTGCACAGGTTACCCCATATATATCACTGCAGGCAACAATGACAAGAACTACTGCTGACTGGGGTCTCTATATCATACACAAGTCATACCAATACTGTACATGTGACAATATCAAACACATGTCAACCTAGCCTGTTACATTCCAAGGCTTCATCATAGCATCATTAACTGCCCAACTGAATCAGCATTTTAACCATTTCAGTGTTAGTAATTTTTTTCTCTCCCTGTTTCCCTGTTCTAAAAAGATAGGGATATGCAGGAGAGGTTACCACATATGAAGTTTAATTGATCGCTTCAGTGGTTAGTAGATGTCTTTCTTTTTCTTTTTCTTTTTTTTGTAGCTGATAAAAGATGGGACAGAGAGGAGAAATTATCGCATCTGAAGATCAAATATTCATAATGCTGTCTCGCCATCTGTCTAGTCTTGTTAAAAGTTATTATGTGTAAGGGTGAAAAGGTTTTGGATCTTCTGGGACAAAAAAAATAATATCCGATTGGCTTACATTTATAAAAAGAAGTCTAAAATATGCTTTCAAGTAATTTATTACATCTAATTCTGTGATATTTATTCCAATTTTTTGGATGCCAGAGATTTGGGATGCACTTCGAGCTGCTGCCGATGCTGAACTATCCCTTGCACAAGCAATTGTGGACAGTGCTGGTGTTATCGTTCAAAATGCTGATTTGACAATATGCTATGATGAAAGAGGTATTTGATCCTTTGGTTACTTGTTGCATAAATTTTTGTGCTCAACATCAAATCTCTAAGAAAGCAGTGATTTTTCTGTTTGCAAAACCAGGATCTACGGATTCGTTACATTTCTGCAATGGTTTTGTAGTAGTTCTGGCACCTCTTGCTAAGAGTATGCTAAAGGCTTCTTATGCCGATAGAGTTTATCATGTGTTGGTTTTTCTATGTATGTGATAGATATTTGATATATATCTTATTTTCATGTTGTCTTCAAAATGTTCCCACAGGTGCAAAATATGAACTACCCAAGTACGTTTTGAGTGAGCCAACAAATTTGATCAGGGAAACTTAAAAACAGAGAACAGAGATCAATTAGCACCGTGTGCACAGGATTGAATGTAAATCATGTATATTATCTCCTATAATGCTTTTCAAAAAGTTGGGTCATTTTATTGCATTTACATTTTCAATTGGACTTTCCTGCTCTGCTGTAGTCCTGGTTTACTTACAACAGCATAACAATTGTTTGAATTTGGTGAAAAGATGTTTTTTTTTTTAAAAAAAATAACCTTCATAGCCAGAGATTGGTTGCTTGCCAGTGGGCGGTGTTGTGGGTGTTCGACGACATTATTGAGTTGAAATTTGTTCTTTGATCAGTCCTCTCAGACATGGGGATTTGAAGAGTTTTCATAGGTTTCTGGATTTTATAGGTGTACAAACTACAAAACTTTGGAACCTTGTAAAGGTTTGCACTTTGTACAGTAAAATAATAATAATCTAAACTATAAAAGTTTCTCCATAACCAGAATAGTTAGCTCGGGCTTATGGAGAAGGATGCATAGAAAACAAGTCTTGTAAGCACGTTAGAAAGCAGCATGGCAGAGGCTGAATGAAGGATTTGGTTTACTGCATTTTAGGAGTAAAGCATTATTGGATTTTCATGGAGTAAAAGCTAATAAAAGACTTGATATTTCTTTCTTATTTTTCCCCACAAAATAGATCATCGGTGTAATTTTGGCATTGCTAAGGTAAGCTTCAGGTTGGGAAAATCTGTGTGAAAGTCAAGACATCACTATCGAGTGTTTATAATACTGGACGATTGTTATGTGCAAACCTCTTTCCTTGATGAAGACAGTTAACTCTGGTCACTCTTTCTTTGCACAGGGTCCCCGGCTTATGTGCCAATTCTTGTTAACATCTCCTTCTGCGTACAGGTCTAATTGCCCCTGGAGCTTCCATTGTGTAGTAGTGATTATAACCGAAGGTTTGAAATATTTTGCAGAAGCGATTTTACGTGAGCAATTAGTAATGATAAAAACAAATCGATTCCCTGCAACACAACAGGTTTCGCACCAAGATCGCCTCGAGTCCCTAATCCTCCGCCCCCAGTGGGTTTGGTGGTCCTTATTCCCTGCTCTGCTTTGCTTCCTGGATTAGATGGAGCTGCGTTTCCTGCTGCTGGAGACTTTTCTTAGTCACAGGTGCCCTGAATGTTTGGCAAGTACTCGTAAAACTTGACCGAGAAGTTCTTTGAAAATGGCAATCACATACACCGACTTGGATGATTTGACGTGCATTCAAAATAAGAGATATTAGCAAACAAAACACTACTAAGTGTGAAAAGTAGTGCTGTACCTTGACAATAGCGGGGTAAGGAATTTTTTCTATTCCGATTTATTAAATAAATAAATATTTTTTAAGATTAATTATTAATTTATGTACATAAATTTGTGAAGTTAATAGTTAAATTTTAATTTAAATATACTATTTAAAATATTAAAAAAATAAATTTAAAAATTCATAAAATTAAAATAAAAATATAAATAAATTTACTATTGAAGTTACATCCTTCAATATTTTGTAAAATATAATTCATCTATAATTAAATACAAATCAATATTGTAATAATCCTTCATCAGAGATAATATAATAATTTTATGTCAATTAAAAAACAAAGTAATTATTTTTTTTCCTTTCAATTCCTCCTCCTTTCACTTAATTCTTTCTTAAATTAATATTTTATAAGTTAAACTTTGTAACTTTATTATGTTATTCTCTGACTTTTCTTATTTTTTCTTGAATTTTTTATATTTTTTCTCTTATTTCTCTCTCGCCTTTTCTTTTCTTTTTTTTTCTATTTTGTTTCTACCTAATTGGCAACATATAAAAGGAAAGAAGAACTGATTTTTTTAATTGGAAAATAATTACTTTACCTTTAATGAGTCGTTTTGTTTTTATTTGACGGTCTTTTATTTTTTATTAGCATTACCAAGTTTTGTTCATCCTAAAATTTTAACCAGATTTTATTCAATATAGTTTAAGATTCCTCGTAAAATTTCAACTCATTCTAATGGTCAAATTGAAAATTACACCCAATAACATAAAACTAGTTAAATTGTGATTTTTCATCAAATTTCTAAATTCCTCTAAAAGTTCTGAAATTTTAATTCAAGCTAAAGCATCATATTAGAAGGTTCAATGCAAATTTTCAGAATTGTTTGATAACTTAATTGAGAATTATAATTTTTTTATAAAATTAATTAAAAAATATTAATAAAATCTTAATATGAACTATAGCTCATTTAAGGTTTTATAATGAGTTTGGAGTGTAGTTGTGATTGCTTTTCAAAGTATTTTTTACTCAGAAAAGTATGTCAATAATTTTTTTATTTTTTAAAAACTATTATTAAGATTAACACATTAAAATAATTTGAAAATATTAAAAATATATTAATCCAATTTTTTTAAATTTTTTTAAAAATATTTTTTGAACGCATTGCTATATGCCTTTTAACATGCCTCCATACTTGGACCTCCAGTCAATGGTAACAATCGTTGATGGATGCGAATATCTTCATTATAGGGAATAATTTAAGTTGCATGTATTTAGCAATGCTTAAATATTATTTTAAATTAAAAAACTAGTTATAATTGGCCTGTAATGTGTGATTCGTGGCATAGTATATATCAATAATCTAGTTTTGAAGGTGTTTAGAATTGTTATGCTTCAACACCCCTTCTTATATATAGTGTAAGTGTCTACCAACATTTTCAATGCATTGAAGGCTAAAAGCTCATTTGTGTCGTCGATGCTCCCAAGGCTCCATCACAGCGACTCCTTGACAATGATGCTTCTTACCATGTTACCTCCCTACTTGAGCAATCTCTTGTTTGCATATACCATTTACTGAATCTGATGATATTATTATCGGAGATGCCTACATCACTCACACTATTCAATCTCTTTCAAAAGTATCTTTATATTTGAAAATGTTTTTTGTTTCCCTAGCATGTAAAAGAATGACTTCAATTTCTCAATATTATATGTCCAATAATGTTTTAGTATAATTCTTACTATCTACCTTTTCTATTAAGAAATTTATGACAAGGACAACACTTTAAAGATGCTAAACTAAAAATGGAGTACATGAGTAATTTTTGTTAGGATGGTTGCTATTAATGTGTAGCAATAATAAAACATGTACAGTCTACCCTAAGAAATAGGGTTGTTATTGTTAAAAGGCTAAAAATAGTAGTTGCATTAACCATTGACAAAGATGGTGCAACTTATGTGCTGCCACCATTTGTGCCATAATTGATGGTCTCTTGTCTATCATTCATGCCTATAAATAGAAGTATTATTTAAGATCAAAATAAAAAAGAGAGTGTATAGCCAAAGATATGAGAAATATAAGACAGAGTGGGCTATCAAGGGCGACCAGCAGTAACTACCATTACAGCATTGCGAAAAGAAAAATAGAGTAAGGTTGAGAGTTGATAAAGAGTGGATAATTCCTTCTCCTCTATTATTATAAATCTTTATCTTCTTATATAATAATATTGGCTTTTCTTGTGAATGTAGTTAATTTGTCGAATCATGTTAAATATTGTATTAGTATACCTAACCTTTAATAAGCAATTATCAGTAAATCATCAATCTGGATTCCTTAACAATCTTTATCTTTATAATTACTTGTTTTCTCTAGTTCAAAGATCTCATTTATTATAATCAATTAGATTTATCTTCATGCTTTTTTCTGCAATGAAACCCCTTTTTTTTTTCTTCTTTTTTCAATTCAACACTTGTCTCCTCTTAACCACTTGAAATAATAATCTATGATATATCACTAATAATTTCACATGATGAATTTTTATACTATGTCAATTTCATTAATAATTTCATTGTCTAGTTTTATCATCTCAAGGTTAAAGATGTTTTCATTAGATTTAAATCTATAGTTAAAAAATAGTTTGATAAAAACATCAAAATTCCTTACCCTAGTAATAATAGCAATGAATAAATATCTCTCACTAATTTTCTTGCCACCAATGTATATCTTATCTCATTATTTCATCCCATATACCTTAATATATATAATATAAAAACACACACACATCATATTTATATTGTTAAAATAGTTCTAGCATTATTTGTTTTTCAATTTAATTTCTGATTATATTTTTATTTTGTTTTTATACTATACTTGGTTTGTATTGTTTGAATTTTAAATTATTTTATGGTTAGATATTTTATTTTTGTTATATTTTCATGGTTGTCTTCTGACAAGACAATTCTTTATTGAAGATTTTTTTTTCAAATTCATAATTTAACTTTTGATTATTAAGTCCTTAACTTCATTATTTGTTCCTTTTTTTTGTTGTGTTATTCTGATCTTGTTTTCTAAGATAATAAGTTAGTTAAATTATTCATGGTTGACTCAAGGTTTTTTTTAAGAAATTGATTTTTTTTACAATTTCATCTTTTAATTTTAAATTATTAGTCCTTCTATCATATGATTTTTTTATTTTTTTATTGGATTATCTTAAGTATAAGTTAGTCAAGTTAACTTAGGATAACTTGTATTTTTTTATTTATAAACTTTTTTTCTAGTTTCTTCTTTTAAAAGTCTTTGTTTTTTATAGCCTAGTCTGGTTGACTTAATTTCTTTTTTCTAGTTTCATCATTTTGAAATAAATTATTTTCTCTAAAGCTTTGCTATTTTTTTGCTTTATTTATTATTTTGTTATTTTGAGAGTGGGTTGGTCAAGCTAATTCAAATTTGTTTGCATTTGTTTTCAATATTTTTTATTTAACTTTAATTCTGTTTGTTGTGCTTTATTTTTAAGTTTTTTTATCCTTATTTCTTTCCAATAGTAGCGGGTTAGTCCAAGTTGACTTAAATTTTTTTCTTTAATTTTTTATAAGTTTTTTTAATTTTTAGTTTTATCATTTTACATTAAATTATTTGCTCTTAAGCTTTATCATTTTATTTTATTTTTGCTTTCTTTCTATTTGGTTATTCCATAAGTGAGTTAGTAAAGCTAACCCAAGTTTTTTTTTTTAAGTTTTGATTATTTAACTTTAGTTTTTTTTACCGATTCTTTTTTTTGAAATTTTTTCATTCTGATCTCATATTACGGGTTGTGGATTCATCAAGTTAACTCTAACTAATTTTTTTTTAAGTTTTTATTATTTAACTTTAGTTTTTTTTACCGATTCTTGCTTTTGAAATTTTTTCATTTTGATCTTATATTACGAGTTGTGGGTTTATCAAGTTAGCTTTAATTGACTTATTTTTTTTTATATTTTTTTTGTTTTCTTGTTTGATATTAGATTATTAAATTAGATTATTGTCACCTAAATATCCTTTATTAATGTTGGAAAAAAATTTGGTCTCACCTCCGGTGTAGGGCTACCTATCTGATTAATATCTAAAATAATTAAAAATACATGAATCTAAAGAATAACTACATCCAAATCATATCAAGTCATGTAAAGGTTTATTTCCCATAATAAACAAGTCCCATTATTTTTAATTAACTTCCATAATAGTTCAGCCCACAGCTCTTAAGCTTACATCTCTGATAATAATGCAATTTTCAAGATTTGAACTTGAATATTTGAAACTTCACACGCACAGCCCACCTCGTAAACTTCGATGACTTTTATTATGCGAAGATGTAAACTTCATCATATCCCTTCCTATAGAAGAATAGAAGATGAGACGCAAATCAGTAAATGCAAGTGCCAAACTATCTTGGTAGCTATCTAATCTCGAGAGTCAATTCACTCACCCAGCTTTCCCGCTATATGTGGAGCTATAATTGTAGATTAAATTGGCGAGAACCTTCCGAGAAGATGGTCTGTTCAAGGACTTCCTAGCTTCACTGCAGCACAAAGCAATCGTTGAAGTCAGTTTCTGTGAGAATATTTGATCATTCTGGCACCTTCTGTGAATTGAAATGAAAGCTTGAAGATAAACTTTGCCTTCATATTTTCTGCTTCAGAATTTCATGAATACCAAAGCACGCAGCCTTCGTAAACTTGTTGTAACATGCATGTGAACTACATTATGGCTCATTTTAAATTATGCATAACTTCAATTCAAGAAGGCAAAAATCCGAACTCAGCACGCATCTCATAAAAGTTTGCAGCATAAGCTAACAACTTCTCAGCACTATAAAATACCACCTGACAAAGAAGATTGCAACGTGTTGGGTAACTAGAATGGCGTCCTCCGAGTGCGGAATCCTTGATGAACCCCATTCAAAAGCATTTTTCTGGAAAGAAAATGGATAAAATGTCACATTTCACTCACTAGTGATGCCATCACTACAACTCTACAAGGAATTTTAAATCTGTAATAACAGTTGCAGATGGACACATGTGCACTATACTATGAGGGACCAATTCTTCAACAAATTTAGAAAATAAATAGAGCTATAAAAATTTTGTCCTGTCATTGCATGTCAAAGCTAGTAAGAAACTGCCCATCTTTCAACCTCACAGAAGAACTCAGACCTTAACGCCAGCTTAATATTTTTAAAACTAAATACATGCATGACAGATCTATGCAAAAGTTCTAGACAATTCATAAAATGTTGTTTTAAAGAAAGGGTAAAAGTACCAGACTCAGCTTAAACGCACGTACACAAAACTTGCTTATATGATGACAAAGTACGTAGCTATGAGAATGTACGTAGTTTTGCATGCATTTTACATGTAGACGAGTAGGAATGCAATACAAAAACTGACAAATTGACTTAAAACTTCTCCTGGAACTACAAAACACAAACAACAGCCTCCCTTTATCCCAAAATAACTTTTTTTAGGACTCGCCGTCCTTCCCAAATTTCCTGAGTATCTGACTCCATATTTCGTACTTCAACCAAAACATACTAGTAGATCACGATAGCTCTAATGCAAAGCACATGATGCAATACCTCAGGATTCCATTGGAAGGCAGTCACAGGATAGCTCCTAGCTTGAACAGTGGAGACATAGGCCTAAATTAGATGTTGGAGAGAGAATCAGAGATCTTCCCGCGTATAGAAAACTACATCACAAAATTAATGAATACATTACCTTGTTCTCTTTATCTGCACTAGTGGTCAAGATATCAAAGAAACTAGATAGATTTTCATCGTCCTGAAACCTTTGTTGTGAGATTCATACTGTTGCAATGGAAAATCAGTTTATAAGACAGAACACTGCACCAAAATTATATATATATACATATATATATATATATATGTATATGTATACAAACAAATGCTCCTTTTTGAGGTATAAAATGCCTTTTAGTGGAGAATCCTAAACAAAGAAAGAAACAAGTGAACGGGTATCATGCGTCCCCATATTTTACCATGCAACCAAAGTCCAAAGGCACTACCCGTTTTTTGAACTCACATTATTGTTATGAATGACTAGGCAATCTGTGCTCAACTTTTTAAGCAAATCTGGAGGAAATCTGCAAGGAAATGTCGATGTTAACTAGCATGATTGGTACCGTTAAGAGTATCATTTTGCTATTTACACTATATATATAGAAACCAAGAACTTACTAAGAAAATTATTGAAGAGCATCGCGTTTGATAAAATATACAAAGATTTGAGAATACTTATACTATCCGGTTCAAGAGGAATGCTTGAACTTTTACCAAACTAACAAGATGGGGAAAAAACACATTGCATATACCTCTGAAACACCGTTCCTTCAATATTTATATTATTCATAAGTTGAAGAGTAGAAGCCTGACGTGCTGCAGTAAATTTTTCCAGAATTTGATTGTCCTATTGTCAATAATAAAAAATAAAAATAAACAGTCATGCTCATAATTAAAAAAAAAAAAAAGGAATTGAAAACGTTGTTGTTCTCAATCATTTCTCAAGTGAAGGTATGTTAGAGTTGTTAGAAATTCTATAGAGTCTGTGATCCTCGTCAGGATTTCAAACAGTCTCTTACATTTCAGGTACAGTGGGCTACACATTACCTCACTAATGATCATTGTCAGGAGTTCAAAGCCTAAGCTGATGGCATACACTGGGAAATGGAAGCCTGCATCATTCTTTGCTAAACTTTCCTGCAAGTTCAATGCGATAGAATCGATAACAGTTAGCAGGGCATACTAACAATATCAGTTTCCTATGTTTTCTTTTATGTATATTTTTTTTTCTTTATGGCAAACTCCCAACATATTTCAAACTTGGAGATGCATGCTCCATAAAATCGCCTTGCAAATCAAATTTTTATTATTTTACAAAATTACCAACCTTGAAAATTGCCTTCACAGTCTCAAAATACGAACCATTTTTAGCCCAACCTCCAGTAAATAGCACTCCATTTACCAGACTGAGCTTCTGCAATGCAACAACATAGAGCTAGCTTGACCACCATTGATCACATAATGGATATAACAAAAAGCCATGCTATCCCTTTTAATGAACATGCACAGAAGTTTATAAAATTCAGAATTTTATATTTAGTTTTTTGCTCTTTTTTTTTTTTTTCGTCAACAAAGTTTTTAACTTCGCAAAGCACACTTAACATCCGATTCATTAAAAACATTCTCTCATTTCTCCCAGTTGTAATGAAATAAATGGCTTAAAAATCTCCCTTTCCATTTTCCAATTTAATCTTATCAGATGACCCAACTCTCTCTCCTTGCTATAAAATCAATCTCTGCACTTCTCCTTTAAGAATCTCGATACCTCTAAAAGAATCTCTTGTGGCTCGTTATAAATCAAGGGAATAACCCTGGAACCAGCCGATTCAACAAACTTAACGTACGACGCCGCAATATACGAGATGTTCGTCGCGTTATTCAGCCTCCCGGAGGCACCGTCGCCCGGATGACTCAACATTCCAATTACTGGCCGGTAATTCAAGTTTACGTCCGGCGCCGGACAGCTAGTCACGGAAGACGAGTCATCGGCGAGTTGACTGGGGAGGAGAATCGAAGGATTGAAAGTTGTAGCCGTTGGTGCTTGAGCTAGGGTTAGCTCTTTAGAGAGTGAGATTAAGAAAGCGAACCACAAGTAATTCCACATGTCTGGAGCAGTAGAGGAGACGGTGGGTTTGAGGTGAGGGAATTGGCGGTTTTATAAGGTTATTTATATGGAATTTAAGAGCAGTGGCTACGTAAGGATGACAAATGTGATGGGGACTATTGGAAACCATCTTATCTTCTTACAGAGTAGGTGTAAGTAAACTGTCCTCACCCAATTACAATTTTCAATTAAAAAAGCATTATCTTTGTGATTTCTTCTGGAATCATCTATAATAACAAAAATTAAATTAAATTAAAGGCATTTCCAACGAACACACATAATTCATTATTCGTCTTTTGATACATTTCATTGGTCACCAAATAATTGATTGAAGGTATAACTGTTTTTCTAATTTTTTTAATAAAATAAAATGACCTAATTTTATTCTATTTGATATTTTTAGAAATTAGCTAAAAAAATTTTTTTATTTTTTTTATTTTTCAAAATATAGTTTAATAACAAATTTATCTTATAAATGAAAATATTTAACTATGCGTCCAAAGATTTTTTGATCTTTTTACTTAGTTTTTTTTTCTTATTATAAAGTTTATCAAAAGCATTTCATTTTTAACAGAGGTAAAATAGTAATTTTATCTTTATTATTTTAATTTTTAATATTTTTTATTAGCTATTTTATAAAAATTTTATTGGTTTTCAATTTCATCATTCAATCTAAGTTTATGGTACGTTAGTTTTTGAAATTTTTTTCCTCATACTTTTACTTTTTGTTTTGTTTTTTTTTTATTAAAGTTATTTTTCTTTTCAATTTAACCATCCACTCAAAAAATTATAATTTTCTTTTGTTTTCATTGTCATTTTTATTCTTTTAATTGTTATTTTTTTATTTTAGATTATTTTGTGTAATTAATTTTTTTTTCTTGATTCAGCATTTGATTTACTTAGGATTGAGATTTATAATTTTTTTCATGTATACTTCTTCTAATCTAATAACTCACATCACAAATTTAAAAAGTTAACCTAGATTAACATCCTATTTTTTGGCCTATTTTCTTTTCTGATTTTATCTTTCAATATTATTTTTTTTAAAAAAATTAGCTTTATAATTTTCTTCTATTTATTTTCTATTAAATTATCCTAATCTCATTATCTAAGTCATGAGTTTATGGATTAACTTGGTTTGAGTAGCCCCTTATTGCTCAGGTTTCATGTCTATAACACTACCTCGAGTTGATTCAGGTTGGTTTTTCTTGTTTTTTAATCTAATTTTTCATTTTTGAAGGTCTTTTTTTAGGTTATTGTGAATTGTTTTTACTAAAAATGTTATTCGTGTACTATCTTTGAAAAAAATATTATTAGTTTATTATCATTGTTTATTTTTTTATCCTCTAGTTAAAATAAAAGCAATTTATTAAAGTCATTTAAGGTTATAAGTTGAGTCATTGGTTTTTTTATTTTTTTGAAACATGCTTACGACACCTATACATCTTTTCTTATAAAAAAAAAATAAAAATACAAACTAACAGTATAGCCCTAACCTACATCAAATGTGCTTCTATGAAATATAAATAGACATAATTAATTTAAAATACTTATTGGAAAAAATATAAAGTTGATGTAGATTAAAACAAGAATCAATTCTTTAGCTTAAAACAAATTATTATTTGTTTTTTAGTTTTAGTAGTGTGATTGTAATATTATTTCTTAAGCTTACTTAATCTCTTTTGTTCAATAGAACAAATGAGAATAAAAAAGAATCAAATGTTGTATATTACTTTCTATTAAACGATTTTTAAAATAAAAAAGTTTTTGTTGACATGTCTATCTTCATAAAAATTTTGTCATGTATTAAATCGGCATAAAATCACTTACAAAATAAGGTTTAAACACCTCTATTCTAACTATCATTTGAGATGTCAGATTCCACAACTTCCAAAACTCAATTCTAAGTTTCATTGAGTGATGGTTAAAACACATCCTTTTAAAAAAATATATGCAACGCCCCAAACTTCTTAATGCAATTTTTACCTTTTCAATAGTTCATGTAAAATAAGAAAAAACATTTATACTATTAAGAGTCCTACTTATATGTAATCACTCCATTTATCACACATGTTACCAATTATACATTTAATAAATGATTCACCCTGTGTGGAAATTCTTTTTATCTAGGTAGGGAATCAATTCAATTAAACAAAATCTTCAAAATAATTTTCCTTACTCAAAACTCTATCCAAAATTTCATTATATTTTAGTAATAACTACAAATATCACCAACAATCCAAACATAACAATTTATGAAATCAATACACATATATAGTCTCATGTATACAATGATCAACTATTTCATCATAATATAATTTTACAAAATATACTTATATACATATATATTTATTTATCTTTAATATCATCATACTCATTTATACAACAATCAATATTCAAGAAGGGATGTTGCTCTTTCTCACTTACAACTTGTAAGCTTTTCATAATATATTAATTTACAACATAAGAGATAAGTATATATACAATACATTGATTTGTTCCATAATTTTTTATCTCTACATTAATTACAAGAAAGATTTGAAAAATAGTCACAAGTTAAAACAAATAGGTTGGATGTATCTACAACACATAAGAGAATAGATTATAAATTAATGACAAACATATTTATTACCACTAATATCTTTATCAAACATTAGGAATAACCACAACATTATGATCTAATTGACCGTATATAAAACTAATACCAACTTTATAATCTATTTCTAACCTTTTTTTTAATAGTAGATCTATTTCTTTTTATCTCACATGACATATCATCATAGTTGACATCGTTCATAGTTTAATATCTTGTCTAGTGGTCTATAAAATATAATCTAAATATACTAGTTTTATTGATATCTCTATGAATAAAAACATGTTAGTAACTAAATATAAAGTATAACCATTACATATAATTGCAGTAATTAACAGTTTTATCATACCCTCTTTACAATTCAACATATTAATCACCCCACTTTGCATCATTGAAATAGTAATCATAATACATTTTTAGTCCTTCAACAAATCGGTCCACCTTTATTAATATGTATAGCTTATCTTTTATTCTACATCATAACTTCAATCTATATTATCACTAAGGATTTGTATAAGGTTCTTTATAGTCTATATCTTTAGGTATACAACACAATGTAACGATAAATATCACCAATCATAATCTAAATAATTTATTTCATACTTATCTAGATGTTTTGATGCTTCATCCAAAACTCGTCCATATAATATCTACCTATTCTCATGTCTATTTAGGACATCATCATGTTCCTTATGACAATCCATTTCTTTATTCTCGATTGATATTATTTGATCTTAGTTCATTCTCATAGACATCGGTGTTTTTTCCAATTGATTGAAAAATTCATAGATCCAAGGAAGGGTATTTGTATTTCATAATTACAAGATGTAACTATTTATAGCCAATACAAAGCCACCAATTCTAATGTTATTTTACCATAAAAAGATTTTCATATATTTATAACCATAAGGATTTACACAATTATTGTCTTCATCAACCATTTACATAATTCAATTAAATACTGACATGACCATAAGATTAATGTCTTCTTCTAAGTGTAGGAGTGTCAAAGTAATAAATAACTCAACAAAACCGGAGTTGAACTATAAGGAGGTGAACTATATAAAATTATAAACAATAAATGAAAAGGAATTTAAGAGGATTCTTGAGATGGAAGATTAATATAAGGATTAAACATGATAAAATAATTGTCAAGGTTAGAGAATCCACTAATAATATTTCAAACAAGTATAATATAAATTTTTATTATTATTCAATTAGAAACCACACATAAAAAAGGTTCCAATCGAATTATAAATTATTAACATGATCTTGAATACATGGCAAACAAGTAAATGAAAGGCATAAACAAGAGATTAATAAAAGCACAACTTAAGCATTATAAAAGTATAAAGAAAGAGAGTGAGAATATGATCTTGATCTAAAAATTAAGATGCTTAAATACATGGCAAATGCATGATTTTATAGGCTAAATTTTGAAACTATTAATTTGATGACTAATTGTTGAATGGGTGATCATATCTTAACTTTGGTAATAATTTTTTTCTTCTTGTCTAGAGAAAACATCATTGTTAACATTGAAATTTAAACATATTATTTTTACAAAAATTTTAGAAATTTATCTTAACTTTTCAACAAAAAACATCAGTGTATTTGAACTTCTATAACTCGAGTTATGAGCTGAACACTAAATAATATATGGGATGTAGGACAAATTTGAACTTCTCTTTTGATGCTAAGATTTGAACTTCCAAGAGGCAGAATTAAATGTTGGACTATACATGAAAGTTTTATGCCTATAATTAGCTTTCCATCTATATAGAGCAAACCTAAATCCAAGTTCTATAACTCTATTTATGATTCAATAACCAAATGAGGTTTCAGTTTGAACTAAACCAATATTTTTTTTCTAAACTTAGTCATCTCTTTATCTTCTTAATTTTAGTTAAACTTATCAATCAATCATTTTATTTATGTAATAGGCTTGCATTTAAAATGAATATTTATCATAAATTAAAGGCATATTATATTTTTTTAGATATATTATTATAAAACATGTTTTAGATAAGGAGTTATTGATATTTCAAGTGTAAAATGATGATATAAGACCTTGATAAAAATACACTTTTAAGTAATAATCAAATATCCAGTTTTTTTGCTAACTAGAATCAATGTCTAAATGTATTAGTCTTTCATCTATGTATTTAAATCTCTAAAAATATCAACATTTAATCTATAAAAATCCATTTCTAATGGTTTATCAAACACATGATAGGTTTCGCGAGGCATGTGATGTCAAGAACAATAGGTCTACCTCCTGAGTGATGGTGAAAAAAGAATTTGAATTTAATCATAAAATTATAATTATAAAGTATATGAGTCACAATTTAGTATTATGGTTAAACCTTTGATTCACGAGAGTTCGGGTAAGAGATTAGTTATGCAAGAGGAAGATGCTTCACCCCTAATACACCCTATATAAGGTAAGTTTTATTGTCGTTTGAATGCTTTTTAAGTCATGTTTTTGTCTATTGATCTTGAATAAGGTTCAAGGTACATTTCCCTTTACAAGGAAGTTTTTATCTTACTGGATTAAATTTTAATTGTTATATGGTCTTACCATTGTATTTATTTAGTACTTTATATCTTTAATATATGAAATTATACTTTATAATATAATCTTATACCTCCACATGTTAAAGTCTATAGTTAAATTCTGCTACTCCAAATATTAATTAAAAATAATAATTGTTGAATGATTTTTAATATTTTGGCTAAACCCTAACGAATAATCATAAACTAGATATGATATCCATTTTGTATTTTTAAAATATATAAAATGATTTTATCTCTTTTACAAAAATATGCAAGAAAAACTTTTCGAATTTGGCCGTATGCACGAAAACAATATTTTTTTTGTTTTTTGATATGAAAATTTATTTTTTTATTTTTTTCAAAGTTTTGTAAGAAACTGAGTATTTTTAATACCGAGTCTATATCTTATAGTATAAGTCTACAACCTAATATTATGAAAAATAATTGGAAAAACATGTGAAGGGCTCACAAATATTTATTAAAATGCTCATTGGAATATTTTGATTTTTTTAAAATTTTTTTTTAATTTTTTAATATTTTTGATTATTAAATACATTAGACCGGACTTGTCCCAACCATTCGAGCTAGGTTAGAATAGGTTCAACTCGACTCTTTAGGGTGGGTCAACATCCTTTACTCTTTTTATAGGTTAGGCTTGGCCAAATTATATCGGCTAGGCTAAAATAGGTTGAACCCTACAAGGTTTGGCTAATTGACAGCCCAACAACTTTTTTTTTAGGCTAGACTTAGCACAACCATTTGAGTTGGACTGAATCATGTCCAGCTTGTTGTTGTTAATGGTATTTTTTTTTCATTTACATGCATAATATGTTTTGCATGCAAATTGTTTAGAGGGTGTTTATAAAAGAAAAATAAGGAAGACTTGTCTGGTCTGACATATGGCTGGTGGTAGTGAAGCCTGCGTAAGCAACAATGTGTGATAGTTATGGACATGCAAAAAATAAGGCAACATTAGCTGATAAAGTTAGGGAGAAAGATTGTTTTCCCCCCTCATCTTTGACCTTAGATTTTTTTTATTTTTAATGCATAGAATCCACCTCTATTTATAAGAGATGAAAGAGAGATATTTTGTTTTTACTAATGTCAAATCTTAGTTCTTGATTCGAATAAAAAGAATCTACATTGTTAACTAAAAGTGGTCATCATAAACTATAAAAGTTGCTAATTAAAGGTTATTTGAGTTGATATTTTAAGACTAGAGTTATGACCACTATAGTGTTAATCAACCGAAAAGGACCATACCAAGATATGGTTAAAAGTCAGGTCATCATGGTGGTGTTTATTTTGTCAAATTTGATGAAAAGATAAAGTATTAAACGTTCTAAAAAAATGGTTACCTATACAACTTTAGGATGTAAAAAATAATGAACAGTAATATCACAATGCCCTGTATGGTCATATTTTTTTTTGTTTTTTACTATTCAAAACGACGTTATTTAAGACTTCTTAGGGTTTTAATTAAGGGTTTGGCCAAAGTTCAATTTAGTCCTCCAACTTTTAATTTCTTTTAATTTTATACAATTTTGCCCCAATCCAACATCAATATGTTCCTTGGTTTTGAATATATACAAATTGATCATGAAATTTTCAATTCTCTTCAATTTCACCCCTAATTTCAATTAATTAAGCCACTAGAATTTGGCATCTTTTTCAAAATAATTCTTGGCTGCAAGTTTCTTTAATTTAACTCTTAATTGATCCTAAACTTCACATTGGTTCTACAATTTCACTTCTGATTTGAACCATTTGACTTGATAAAAATTAAATTTGATCCTAAAAATTCTAATCCTTTCAATTTATCTTAAATTAGGCTTCCAAACTTAATTTCTGACCAATTACATTCCTAATAAAATTAATTTGATCCATTTTAAGTATAATTAAATTCTTACACTTAATTAAATTCTTTAATTTAACTCAAATTAACTCTTAAACATAATTAAAATGTTAATTTGACTCATGATTAAATTAAATTGACAAATTAAAAATATAATTATATCTCTAAGCTTAATTTTTATGCATATTCATCAAATAATAATTTGATCTGACAATAATTTTATCTGACCTTGAGTTTAGATTGCTTCTCTAGTTTTGTGTATAATGGGATGGAATTAAGCTCTCAATTCCATCTAAACTTGTAACGTGATTCTCCGTATATCTAAAATCCTTCCTCAACTAGTTTTTTCTACATTGCTAGTCTTCTTGTTATTATTACTTATTATTTATTTTTATATTTTTTTAAGAAGAAAAAGGTAACCTTAAAAGGAATAATTAGAAATGGTTTATAGCAGTGAATATTGGATTCAAACTATTTTATACTTACCATTTGGACATATCAAACCCCCATTTTCACATCTAAAAGCTATTATAAAACCACATATGCAACCCAAAGATGTAAATTATCGTTACGTCATACACAAAACAATTTCAACACACCATAAGTACTAAAGTATATTTAAGATTAGAACTTCTTACATAACCATTTATGATCACCCTAATGGTTTACAAATCCATGGTTGGCATTAAATTTTTTTATTTATATTCTAATTATATCATTCCAATACATAAAATGTCTAAGATTTAATAAAATTTGTACTTCCTTAACCAAATCCTAATTCCATATAACCCTCACAGTTAAAGAAAAACTAGTTTGAAAATGTGGTTGCGGTTGTTTTTCAAATATTTTTTGATGTTAAAATATATATTAATGATTTTTTTATTTTAAAAAAATTATTTTTAATATCAGCATATCAAAATAATTTTAAAATATTAAAAATATATTAATGTAAAATTAATAAAAAAAATAAAAAAAATTAAATTTTTTCAAAAAAATTTCTGAAACGTAAAAACAAATATAAGCATTTCTTTTTGGATGAGTTATAATCATGACTAATTTTAATTCAATCATCTTAAAAGTTAATTCACGCATGCTATATCATTAAAACATTAAATCATATTATTTATTAAATTTTCACATTTCCATCTTTCTAACGTAAAAAAGATTTATGTAAAGTGTAAACTTTCAGCAATTGACTTTATAAAATTTGAAATCAATCTCAAGTATTCTCAACATTATTTAAAACATCAAACTCAACTCAATCCAATCAAATTTCTAAACCCTTTTAACACCCAACATTATTTAAAACATCAAACCCAACTCAATCCAATCAAATTTCTAAACTCCTTTAACACCCTAAACATAGTCGGTCACTAATGTCTTCATTTTTCCGTAAGTAATTTTAAATTCTTCTATACCAACTCTTAATCAAATCATACGCAATGCTTTTAACAAGAAATTAATACAATTTAGCATTTTCCTTCAAAATTTGCATAAATACTCGAATTCAAGAATTGATGGTTTTTCAGTCCTTCATGCAATTAATCCGGTTCAAAATATCATTATGTATTATCATCACCCAAAATCAATAATAAATAACTCAATTAACATTCCGACACATAAATGTCATAAATCATTATTTGAAAACCAGAGCAAAAGTTGAAATTAATGGTAAAAGGACAAGGTCATCCTACCCTCAGTAATTAACCTAAAATTTATTATACTTTCCAACCAATTTCAAACAATCCTCTTCCCTCCATATTTATCACTTTCTCCTTCCCGACAACAACTTCCATCTCCCCCCTCTCTCTCTCTAATTTTCTCTGATTTGATTTGTTAAAAAGGGTAACAAACACTTAATAATCTCCCACCCCCCATAATCTAAAAAAATCTGAATAAGAAATGAAGAGAAAAAGGAGATTTCCAAGTCTTTCTTCCTTGTGAAGTCAATAAGGTTTAAATAGGAAAGAAAGGAAATGTTTTAAAAAAATTATGACAATGCCACTCCTTTAAATGCCTATTTGTTCTTCGAGCAAATAGATTAAGCCTCTTTAAATGGAGTACAATCACTTCTTATTTATTAGTTTCTCCATGCAACAATTTTTCATGTGATTGCATCATCCAGGAGAATCTTTGAATTGGTGAGTATCAAAGTTACAATACATGGAAAGCTTCCCATGTCCAAACATTAGTCTGCCTCATCAATTATATATTTTTTTATTAAATGGGGTAATTTCATTACTCGAAATCGAGTTCTTAATTATGAAGTCCGTCTCAAGAGATACAATTTACAAAGAAAATGAGAAGTAGAACAATTAGAGTCAGCCAAATGAAACAAATACAAATTTAAGGTAGTATGGGCGAACTCGCCATATCAACTAAGTTTAATCCGATCATGCCTTTTATATATTCAAATTAACTGAAAACTATATATGTTTACTAAGCCCGACGTGGCCTATACTAGTTGATGACATTACTAGTAACATAACACCACATTAGCTTGAGAAATTATAATGAAGCTCTATAGCTAGAGAAATTATTATGAAGTGTGGGCATACCTTGCTAGATGAAGGGCAAAAACTATATAAGAACCACACATGAGAAGATCATCGGGTAGATATTAAAACATGCTTTTCCTGTTGTGTTAATTTCTATCATTTTCCCATGAGTCCATTTCTCACAACAATAGGTCAAAGATAAGCTTTGTACCTTGCGCTCTCATATTATTCTTTGAGTGACTCATCAAAACTAAATAGTCTTTTTAATAAGAAAATAATGATTTTACCGTAATAGTTCTTAATTTGGTGATGAAAAATGCAGAATGATGGCGCGCGCGTGTATATATATCATCAATAATCATAATCTTTTTGACGTGGGCAGGCCATCATCAAGCATGAATGCAGTGAGGACTTTGGGACCAGCAGGAACTTACAGAGATATTTGGGTTCATCTCGTGGCGCCTAAACTCGGAGCCCTGGTTGCTTCTGCCACCTCCACGTCTATGAAGCTCCGGGAGGAAAAGGCGTGTCCACCTCGTGAACCGCAATTCAAAATGCATCCAAAGTCAGGAGCATTCGTACATTCGTACTTGCAGAGATCAGCTTGTGGGGTTCTGATGCTATTAATTATTGCATGCGTCTCTGATAATGGGGGACAATATGACACTTGCATGATTAATATCTTCGAAGATTTGTGAAGAATAAAAAGGTGAAAGGGTCCACGGCCGACAGGGTGACTACCATCTCTTTCAGTCATTATATATAATCCGCAAGATTTGGGTAAGATTTTAAGTTAAATTGTAAGAAAGGGCCAGCATTATGCATATACTTTCAAGAGTATGATTTTTTTAATTAAAAAATAAAAAGACGTTTATGTATAATAAGGTAAACTAAATATATACAAATTAATCAATCATAAAAGTATTGTTAGTACTAAGAAAATACCAAAACGATACCCTCAATGAATTATATGATAGGAAGAGCCTCAAACTGTCCAATTTGATGGCATTACCAATTACATGACACGAAATAATGAGGTGGAGGCATCCCCACAATGTATATAATAATAATTTAACTGTTACTCGTTGTCGCTATCATATATGCAGTCCATCCCAACGCCCCTGGTCCCATCACAATCAATTCTATCAATCCAGACACACCTGTTTCCAACATCACTATCAATTAAGGGTAGTAAATGTTCCTTAAAAATTATTTATAAATATATTAAATAATTTTTTTATTTTAAAAAATTTATTTTTAATATTAACTTGTCAAAAACACTACATATATAATTATCAAATAATCTAAATTAAATTAAAAATAATAAAAAGCTAGTTCAATACCATCTCCCCACGCTACCAATAATGCAAAATATTGCAAAGAGGTGGTCAACACCAATCACAAATGAAGTTACCTATTAACACAAGGAACATAACATCTATGGTCAATTAGCCAAAAAAACATGTGTTAATCTAGATAAGTAATTTTTTTATTAAAATAATATTGATTTTAAAAAAAAAATTGAAAATTTCAACCTTGTTTATTTTGATCAACTAACATATGGATCAAAGTTGAGAATAATTGTAGACTTAATTATTAGTTAATCAACCTTTTTTATTTATATATATATAGAGTAATATATTAGTTAATGTAGAGATCACGATATGTAAATAATAAACCTTTTCTAAATATCTACAAACCTATAACATATAATGTATTATAATAGGCCTCCTTAAATTGAGGGTGGGGATTCTACCTAAAGTTTAAACCAAAAAGCATTTGTAACAACTCTCTTAGAGACAAAATGCATGAATTTGTAAGCTAATCCTTGAAAGAAACTCTCTTAGAGACAAAATGAATGAATTTGTAAGCTAATCCTTGAAAGAAATAAATGAATTTGGATGGTTTTTGTAACAACTCTGTTAGAGACAAAATGATAATCAACTTTAGCATGCATAATACGAGCATGAAATATAGGTTTTGCAGAAAAATAACATTGAAGATAGAGTAATCTGTAGATTTGATAATAAATATCGCAATCATATGACATTAGAAGTGTCATCAACTAAGGCTTTATACTCAGCCTCAGTATAAAATCAAACAATGGTGCGTCCTTTTCCTAACCTCTAAGAAATCAATGTATGTAAAAAATAAAAACAAGATGGTTACTATTAGATTTATGATCATCAATACCATAATTTTAAAACCCGACCCAATCTAATGATCGGGTCACGAGTTAGATGGGTTGACCTGAGTTAATTCAAGTCAAACAAAAAAAATACCGACTCTTTAAACTTTAAAGAATGTAGAAATATGTAAAGCCTCAACAGCGCTGACCTTAGTGTTGATACTTCCAATTCCATTCAAATTTTGGTAGTAGTGCATTTGTTGAAATTGTTCATTTTGGTTTGATTTTCTCTCTGTGATTCTGTTATTCGTTTTTAAAAGCTAAAAAAACAAAACTCATTTGAGAGGGCTCGTGACTCATACTTAAAAAAAAAGAGAGAAAAAGATCCCACAATGAAAAACTTTTTTCTATTCTCTCATTCCCCAACATATACAGATATAAAAGAAAGAAAAAGAAAAAAAATAAAAAACTCGGAGAGCAAGAGAGAAATTAATTAACTTTTCTCTCCTAGTCGTTAGTGACTTCTTTTTCTTCAGCAACAACACCTTGGTCACATACCAGCTCAACCATTATGATCTCAAACATGAACAATTTCCTTCTTCAGCAGCAAGCAGCCTCTATCAACCGTGAGCTTCAATCACGCCAATAATAGCATAAGTTCATCCCCAAGCATCAACAACTTTGCTTTCAACTAAGAATCTCATTCCCAATATTGGTTTTGGTCAAGATTGGCAGCAGCCCAGCCTCAACCATATCTATCAACTGTGAGCCTCAATCATATAACCTTAGCGCGTCTTTTTTTATTCTCTTTTATGTCCATGAAGGTGGATCAAAGAAAGGTAGTTTGCTTCTCTTCTGGAGAATATATATATATATATATATATATATAAGAGACTGGGTCTTAGTCGGGTTTACCCAGATTGCCCAGGTTTTGTTGGGCCAACTTTCAACGGGTTTTTACTTAGACCTAGATCGGTCCTAGGTCGACCCATCGAGCCGGTCTGGGTTTCAAAACTATGATCAATATTGCTAGCCTAATTAGCATATATAAAACCATGCAAGAAAAAAAGAAGAGCTATGGGTGATATGAAAACCAAAGAAAGTCATATCTTTAAAATAACGTAGAATGCATTTAACGGTAACTCAATATGAATTTGTAGGAGCAAGCATATACTAATAGATTTTATTAACAATGAAACAAATGTATAGTCCTGTAAAAGTGAGATACTAAAGGGCACTAACAATTTGCTAAAAACATGTAAGATCAAAGAACAAGCAATCAGACACTACAGTAACCTTAGATATAGAAATATGAGTATCAATAGGCCTGCAAGAAGACATACTTGCCTAGTGAAGAATATCAAGGACATACTTATCTTCTCATACCATGAGATCCATAGTAGTAGGATGAACCTCAATACCCAAAATAATGAACAACTCCTAAATCCTGAAGTTTAAACTTTGAGCTTAGTAATTGAATCAATCTGTTAAGTAAGTCTAAGTTCCTTCCAATTAATAAAATGTCATAAATATAAACTAGAAGATAAAAGAATATCATCACTCATAGATAAAATAAATAAAAAAGTGTCAACCTTCAAAGCATGAAAGCCAATAGAAACAAAATAATTATTAACTTGAGTGTACCATGCTTGAGAAGTTTGTTTCAAACCATATAAGGATTTATGCAATCAATACATATAAGAAGAGATAGTAGAGTTAACAAATCCTAGAGATTGTTGCATTTAGACTTCTTCACCAAATGTCCTATTGAGAAAGGTATTATGAATATCAAATTGATTAATTTTTTGACCACATGACACCATAATTGTGAAAGTTTGGCTTGCTTAACAACAAGATTAAAAGTCTCAAAGTAATTAGTATCTTTTTATTGACTAAAGACTCTAGTAATCAATTAAGTTGTGTAACGTTCAATGTTGCCATTAGCACGATGCTTGATCTTTTATACCCAACAGTAACCAACAAAATTCATCAAATGATGAAAAGAAACCAAGGACCAACTATCATTAGAATATAGCACCTGAATTTCTACTTTCATAACATCTCGCCAAACCTTGTACCTATCAACATTAGATAAGGTAAGTGGTTCATAGGCATAGAGGGAAACTACCTGAGAGGTATAAATGTCAGTGATGGGGAAAAAAACAATCAAATTGGCTATCTTTGGTAACCATAAACGAAGAACTATATGATGCATACAAACTATAATTAGTGAGGCAAAAAAAGCTAAATTCTGATGATGATGATCATGCAATTGATAAAAGAAGAGATCAACAATTAAATTTACCTCATTAGCAAAAACAGATCGAGATGTAAAGCATATAGCAAAGGCATCACTGAAACATATTAAAGAAGTAACAACAAGGCAACTAGGAGAACCAATACTAGTATACCTATTATGATGCAAAGAAGAAGGGGTTGAACTTTTACTTGTAGTATAATTGTTAGTGAAACATGCATGTGGCAATGGTAGAGAAGGATTGATGGGTTGTTGTGGGTAAGTAAAAATGATAGTAGGATATTGAAGGGTATATTGATAAACTCTAAGAGTTTACAAGCGTGGGAAAATGAAAAAAGTAAGGAGATGAGGAAATTATACAGATGAATAGGATCGGATAAAGAGTGAGAAGTTGATACGCAACCTATTCATATTTGTCAAAAGGAAAGACTTTTTTATGAAAATGGAAATGATGAAAGATATTAATGCTTTAAGATATGATGTCAAGATAATGATATCTAAGATGAGAAGATTTATAGCCTAAAACCACGTATAAAGAGGAATGAAAATTTAATTTATGATTTGATAAGAATAGAGAAATAGAAAACAAAGACACTCAAATATATAAAAAAAATTATAATTAGAAGACTATTGAAAAAGACAATCAAAAGGAGATCGATGGTCAAGGACAAGAGTTTGTATTCAATTGATAAGATAAATCAAGGTTTCAAAAGTGTAATTTCAAAATCTTACTGGTGTTTTACATTGTCCAAAAACAGTAAGGTTATTTTTCATAAAATGCCTATGATGATGTTCAATTATTTTATTTTATTCATAAGTATAAGAACAAATCAAACAATAATGAATATCAATAGTTTGAAAGAAAATGGATAACTTATAGTATTTACCACCCAAATCAGCTTGAACAAATTTATTTTTTAGAGAAAATTATTGCTAAATAAAAATTTAAAATTGATGAAAAACAGAGAAAATATCAAACTTCACAATAAGAGAATAAAGCCATATATATTTTATATGCTTATCAATAAAAAATCACAATAGTGAAGAGCATCAGATGAAAAAAATCAAGAGAGACCCTAAACATCACTAAAAATTAATTCAAGTAAAGTAGAAGTTTCCTGACTCATTGGTCCTAACAATAATGATGAATTTGTGGTTTGAAAAAATAAGTTTTAAAAAAGTGTGGTTAGCTGTGGTTGGTTGAATTTAGATACGTATTTTGTAAAAATTATGATTGAAGTTTATTTATAGTAAAAAAAACATGTATAAAATATTACATAGTAGTGTTTGAGAGTGTGGTTACGGTTGTTTTCAAAGTACTTTTTATTTGAAAACTAATTAAAATAATATTTTTTATTTTTAAAAAATTATTTTTGATATCAAAGCATCAAAATGATTTAAAAACACCAAAAATAATTAATTTGAAGCAAAGAAAAAAAATTAAAAAATTTTCAAAGGTGTTTTTAAAACTAAGAAACAAATAAGGTTCTAGGAATTTTTATCAAACTCAATTATAAAGGCACGTAAAAACTGCTATATAAAAACTACATTTGAAACTTAATTTTTTAATGGACTTTACAGCATAAAATGCAATTTGATTTGTTACAACACATCTTGTTGTGTTTGTTTCATCGCAAACACTAAAGATGATAGAAAATAAACACAACCTTAATGTACAAGCTTGAGCCTAAAAATTAAAATGTTTAGAGATACAAGAAATTTTATTTTTTAAGACTAAAGAATTGAAAACATAAGAAGTAGGATGACCTAGTCAACAATGTCATCGATCAACAGAAACAAATACAAAAGGAGACCAGTAAGCTTGAGGAATTAACACAATAAGGAAATCAGACAAAACATAAACCATCTTTACTCTGACTAAAAAGAACTAATGCTTTGGTGTTGAGATCCTTAATATAAAACACAAATGGGTGAAATTTAAAATAAATATTATTATTAAGATAAAATTTTTGAACAGAAAGCAAATGTTTTTGAATATGTGATGCATGAACATTAGATAAAATGAAGGTCCATTGTTATGTATGTAACTTAGTATGATCAATATTAGATATGAAAAGTTTCTTACCATCACCAACAAGCAAGTAATCAATACCAAAATATGGTTTTAACTTGTTAGATTTGTAAGATCAAGTGTGATGTGTTGATTTGTACTAATGTCAAGAAGTCAATCATAAAGTTTGTAGAGGAAATATTGCTTAGTGCAAGATTAGAATTAGGCTAAAGTTGAGCATGTTGGAGGGTTAAGTGATCAAAGGTTTAGCATAGTTGGCACCAGACATTAGACCATTATGAAAAGTCATGAGGCCTCTTGTTTTGCTTATATTCTTTGCCATTGAGAACATTATTATGCCAACCTTTACATAAGCGTCCTCTACCATGATAAACATTAAAATTGTTGTAAAAAGAACTAAAAGATTGATATTGGAAAATAAAAGCTAAAGAGGACTAGTTTGGCATGGATAATAAAGGAGTAGTGACAACAACAGAACTCATGGATTGAAAGGTTTTGGGAAGAAACTCATGAATTAGAAAATGACTGTAAAGATTTGAATACGAAAGACATTCTGACTTAGTCACAAGACTTAGTATCTAATCTTTGCATGCACCTTGAAAACCATGAAACTCATACAAACTAAAGTCCTCTAGTGAAACTAGCTGGCCAACAACCAGTTCATCAAATAATATCCTTTTCTTTTGTATAAATATAGTGATTAAATCATCACTTTGTCGAACATCCTAAAAAGAACCATGAACATGAAGTTTGATAATATTAGAATTAGATGGAAAAATGAGAGTTTGCTCAAGAATATGCCAAATAGAGTACACGATTTGGCAATAGACAACAAGATATAGTTTATCCATTAAAAAGAAAAAAAAAAAGAAATGTACTTAGAATAAGTTGGTCGTGCTATTTCCAGTAAAAAAAGAATTATTAACTTTAAAGAAAAACATCATCAACAATAACCACATAAAAGGGAATAATAAGGAGTCATTAACAATTTGGAAAATACCATGTCTAAAAAGATATAAAATCATCTATATTTTGTACTTGTAAGTTTCAAATAAATAACTTGATAAATATCGGAGAAGGGAACAATTGAAGTATCCATGGTGGCAAAGTGCATGGCAGTAACAGTAGAGAAAGAGTGCAAATTTGAAGTGTTCATGGTGGCAACATTCACCCAACACCAGCAGAGAAAGATTCCAAAACAAAAGGAGAAGACAAGGTCTACATATGCATGGTAGTATTAACGGCAGCAGCAGAGGAAGCCTACAAAACATAGAGGGAGAAAAAGTCTGCACTGGTGGCTAAGAAAAAGAATCCATTGGAGAGAAGGAAAGAGAGCTTGAAGTGTTAATGCTCTAACAACAAATTAAGAATGATAGAAAGATTAATCTATTAGTTAACCATATTTTTTTATTTATATAAGTAAGATAATGTACAATAATTAATATAGAGATTACAAATCACAGATAATAAATTTTTTGTAAATATATACAAGCCTATACTATAATAATCAACTTGCAAAATTAACAAAATTTAATCCTATCAAAAAGAATTATTGCAATTAAAATATAATCTTAGTCAAATTATAAAATATGAATTTCATTAATGATTCAAAACGGTTTTGATTGTTTTTTATTTGAAAAACACTTTAAAAAATTATTTTTTATTTTAAATTAATATTTTTATATTATTTTAATGTATTAATATTAAATATAATTTTTAAAAAAAATATAATAATTTTAATATATTTTTTAATAAAAAATAATCACAACAATATTTCTCAACACACTTGTGAGATGGCAAATGCTCATGTATATCGTACTCGTGTTCAAGTTCCTGTATTTTCAAAATTATTGCAATGGCAAGTTGTCATATAGGTGTCACCATTCAATAATGTAATGGGAAGTCGAGCCTAGAACTGTCCTAATGCATTAGCTTGGGTGTTGAGGATAGAGAAATTATGATTACAGGCGTTTAGAAATGTGAATGTATTTATGTTTTTTTTTTCAAGAATTATTAAAAATTAATTTTTTTATATATTTTAAATTATTTTTATGTGTTGATTTTTAAAATAATTTTAAAAAATTAAAAAATATTATTTTAATATATTTCAGCATAAAACATATTTTAAAAAATAATTACAATCACAATCCTTTATTATATACCTTGCTAGATGAAGAATAAAAACCAAAACAAAAATAAAATAAGAACAATACATGAGAAGCTGATCTGGGAGGTATTAAAACATGCTTTTGCTGTTGTATTAATTTCTATCATTTACCCAAGAGTCCATTTCTCACAGTAATAGATACAAGAGAAGCTTTGCACGTAGTGCTCTCACATTTTTCATTGAGTGATACATCAAAACTAAGTGATTCTTTGTATGAGAAATTAAGTAGTGATTTTACCGAAACAGTGCTTTGGTGAAGAAAAATAAATGAAAGTGAATGAATATATCTTCAATAATTATTGCATGCATCTCTGAAGGTATGGGGCAATATGATACATGGATATCTATGAAAGTTTGTGAAGAATAAAAAGGTCATGTGTGACTCATGTTCTATATATTATCAGAATTAAAATCACAATGAGAGTTTGTCGTAATTTCATTATTACACGTTGTCGCTATCCAATGCGTTTATATCCCGTCCATCCCAACGCCCCTGGTTCCATTACAATGAATTATATTAATTAGAACAACCAAAATAGTGAAAGGTATTTATATATGATCACGTGCCAAAATTTTAATTAGTCTAAAAATCTGGATAATTAATTAATCAATCATTACTGATAATCTTATTTATTTATGTAAGCTTGGATAGTTTATATTTAATATTTGATATGCTAAAGTAATTTATAATTATCTTTTAAAAAATATAATATTATTTAAAAAAAAATATTTTGAATATATATATATATGTACGTACGCTTTACAGTGAATAAAATTATGAATTTATGTTTTAAAAATTTTATAATATATTTATAATTTAAGAATTTTGTTTTTTAAATAAAAACAACTTTTTTATTATGATATTTTAAATTATATTATATTTATTTTTTTAATTAAAAAATTACGAGCTTTGAAAGATTTAAATCTCTGTAATTGTGTTAAATATACTGCCAAGTCTTTAAATAATAGGGCTTAACGCTCTATCAAGCCCTCAAGTTATTGAAATTGGTATATTGTTAAGCCCCCCCTTGACTCATGTTTATTATCTTAATGTGTCAAAAAACAATTATTTTCTTAAATGTGCCTAAAAAAGAAGAGTTTCTAGTCCATTAAAATTAGGGTTTTTATTCTCAATTTTAATTGGGTTTATCATTACGACATTCTTGCAATCCAACGCATTAATATCCAATCAATCCAGACTCACCTGGTTCCAATATCATACTTAATTAGACCAACCAATAGCGTTGTTATGAGGTGGTCATCACCAACCACGAGTGGGGCTACTTGTTCACGCACCAAACATAGCATATATGGTCACAAACCATATAAGAACCATACATGAGAAGCCGATCTGGTAGATATTAAAACATGCTTGTCCCGTTGTCTTAATTTCTATCACTTTCCCATTCGTCCATTTCTCACAAGAATATATATCATCAATAATTATAATCTTTTTGACGTGCGCAGGCCATCATCAAGTATGAATCCAGTGAGGACTATGGAACCAGCAAGAACTTGCAAAGATAAGTGGATTTATCTCGTGGCGCCTAAACTCGGAGCCCGAGTCGCTGCTGCCACCTACACGGCTATGAAGCTCCGGGAGGAAGAGGTGGGTCCACCTCGTGAACCGCAATGCCATATACATCCGAAGTCAGGAGCATTCGTGCTTGCAGAGATCAGCCTGGGGGTTCTGATACTATTAATTATTGCATGCGTCTCGGATAATGTGCGACAATATGATAGTTTTAATATTAATATTTTTAATTATAATAAAAATAATAATATTTATAACACCAATAATAATTTTTTAAAACCTAAGACTCTAGATTCATAGGTCCTAACTCCAAACCTAAGAGAATTAGATCCTAATAGAAGACCCATTACTCTTGGATCCCGACACCAGACCTAAGAAAATTGGATATTGATGTAGGATCCATTAGCCTTGGGTTTAGACCTGGTGAAGAGGGTCTGCAGACCCTAGAAGAGCTAGCCTGCACCTAGTACGATGGTCTCCAAACCTAAGTGCACAATTCTATAAACCCCAGCAAGTGGGTTTATAGTTCTGCTAGCTTAGGTCTGCATCTAGGTGAGCGAGTCTAGCCTTAGCACCCAGGGTACACAGCCTCAATGCCAATTGTCTATAGTTAATTAGTATTTAAAAATATATTTTTATGAAGGTTTTATATCATCATATTATACTTAAAATATCATTAAATTTCTAACTTAAGAATGTTGTATAATAACAAGTCTGATAATATAAGATATCTTTAATTTATGATAAATGCTCATTTCAAATATAAGAATGTTTCACAATTTAAATGATTGATTGATTTGTATAACTATTGAAATTAATAAGATAAAGAAAAAGGTAAACTCAAAGAAAAGATGCTAAACTGGAACATTATTTAGTTATTGAATTATAACTTCAGCTGTAAAATTTGGATTTAGATTTGATTTATATGGATAAAATGCTAAGACATAGACTTAAGATTTTCATGAGACTCTAAGATTCAAAAGGGTCATTTTCAAGTTTAAATTGCAGCAACAATAGAGAAGTCAAAATCTATCATGCAGCTTAAACAGTATTCAATGTTCAGCCTACATCTTGAGTTCTAGAAGTCTTAATGCACTGATTTTTTTTTATGGAACGATGAAATAATTTCTTGAAACTTTCATGAAGACTATCTATTCAAATTAAGATATTATCAATGATATTTTATTCAGATAAGAAGATAAATATTATCATAAAGTTAAGAGGTAGTCGCTCACTCAACAATTAGTCATCAAATTAATAGTTCTGAATTTTGGCCTATGAAAGGAGGTTTTTGCCATGCATTTAGTCATCTTAGTGTTCAGATCAAGATCACTCTCTTTCTTTTTGTTTTGTAATGTTCAAGTTTTATTTTATGTTATATTAATCTATTGTTCATACTTTTCATTTCTTTTCTTCTCTTAGTTAATGTATATCATTATTATGTTTTTATTTTGTTTATTTATTCTTCTTTTCTTTATTGTATTTAGCTAAATTTATTTAGTCATGGTGAAAAGGTTACACTAATGGTATAAGAATATGTATAGTCTAAAATCAACATAAACTTTAATGTTTGATGTTACATGTTTTGTATTTATTATCTTACTCTTAATACCTTACTTGTTAAATAGTTAATCTAGATTTGTGTTGTACAATCTTTGGTATAACAAATACTTGATTATTTCATAATTAATCGTATAGTATAACTGACACTTATTGATTAGTACTTAAAAGTATATTTTTATCAAGGTTTTATATCTTCATATTGCACTTAATGTATCTTTAAATTCCCTAACTAAAGCATGTTTTATAATAACAAGGCTGATAATATAAGATATTTTTAATTTATAGTAAATGTTTATTTTAAATGCAAACATGTTTCACAATTTAAAGGATTGATTGATTTGTTTAACTACTGAAAGTGAAAGGACAAAAAAATAGCTAAGTTTAGAAAAACAAATGTTGATTTAATTTAAACTAGAACATCATTCAGTCATTGAATCATATTTTTAGCTATAGATCTTATATTTTAGTTTGGTTTATATGGCTAGAAATATAAGACATAAGCCTAAAATATTCATAAGGATCCAAGACTCAAGTTTATCATTTGGAAGTCTAAATCTTAGCATCAAAAGAGAAGTTTGAATCTATCTTGCAGCTCAAATACCATTTAGTATTCAGCCCATATCTCGAGTTTTAGAAGTCCAAATAAACTCATTATTTTTTTATTGGAAAGCTGAGATAAATTTTTAAAACTTTCATAAAGACTATTTATTCAAATTCTGATGCTAGCAATGATGTTTTGTTCATACAAGAAGATAAAAATTATCAAGTCAAGAGATGGTCACCCCCTCAATAATTAATCATCAAATCAATAGTTATAAATTTTAACCTATAAAAGAAAGCATTTATCATACATTTAAATATTTTGGTTTTCAAATCAAGATTATTTCTTTACTTGTGTATGTTTTTCATTTTCTTTACCATACTTATATAATTATGTCTTCATCTTTTTTATTTATGTTTCTCTTCTTCATAATATTTAGTTAAATTTAATATGTCAATGTAAAATAGTTTCATTAATGGTGTTAGGATATATATAATATAAACTAAATATGAACTTCAATGCTTACATCCAAGAAAGTTTGTTATTAACGTATCTTATCATTTTTGTCTTATTAATTCTTAATACCTTGTTAAATGGTTGATATAAATTTATATTGTATAACACTTGGTACAATAAATGCTTGACCCTGGATAGCCAACTGTATGGTATAACTAACACTTGTGCTATGAAAGAAATTTAATTTGTTGTTAACATAAATTAACATCATAAATTCCTAATAATATTTAAAAGTATTGGTATTACTTAAATAAAATAAAATAATATTTAAAAATATTAATATTACTTAAATAAAATAATTAATATGATCATGTTAATAATTTATAATGAGCTATTAATAACAAATCATCCAATTGGAACCTCTTTTATGTGTGGTTTTTAGTTGAATATTAAAAAGAGTTTATATTTTACTTATTTGAAATATTATTAGTGGATCCTCTCACCTTGATATTTGTTTTTATCATTATTTAATCCTCATAATAATTTCATATCTTAAAATTCTATTTAACTCCTCATCATCATATATTTAACCTCCCTATGATTTAACATCAGTTTTATCACGTTATTTATTACTTTAACACTCCTATATTTGGGAGAAGATATTTTTTTTTGGTTATGTCACCTGTGTTATGAAAGAAACTTGATTTGTTGTTAATATAAATTATCACCATGAATATTTGATCACATTTACAAATATTGGCATTACTCAAATAAGATAATTAATATAATCATGTTAATAATTTATAATTTAATTGGAATCTCTTTTATGTGTAGTTTTTAGTTAAGCAATAAAACGAGTTTATACCATACTTTTTTAAAATATTATTAGTGGATCTTTTAACCTTAACAGTTATTTTATCTTTGTTTAATCCTTATATCAATATCACATCTCAAATTTTTTATTCAACTTCTTTTCATTTGTTGATTATAATTTTATATAGTTCACCTCATGTGATTCAACCACGGTCTTACGAGGTTATTTATTACTTCAACACTCCTACACTTGCGATAAAATTGATCTTTTGATTGTGTCAATAACCTGGGACATAACCCCACCTCCACCCTCTTCTTGCAACCTGTGGAACTCTCTATGGCAAGGCATGGCAACCACAATGCCAAGTGTCTGGGCATGGGCTTTCTGCCCCACCAAGCCCTCCTAAAATTTACACTAATTATTTTATTTGAAGTCATCCTTTCAATGTCAAATGCACCCCCAATGCAAAGACATCATCACCCTCCCCCTGCAATCTTTACAACTTTTTGTGACAAGGACAGCGCCGCCACTACACTACTCCAATCCATAATGCCATGAATCTTGATGAATAGGACTTTTGCTAACACTGTTTCAATCCACAATGCAATGAGTCTTGATAAATAGAACTTTTTTCACATGATTTAGCTTTATGTATAAGATATGTTTTTATTTATTTTTTCTAAAAGTTAATTCTTGTTGCTGTGAAGAACAAAAGATATTTATTTATATAAGAATATCACGTAAATATAATTTATTTATATAAAAAATATAAATTACAATAATTTCTTTGAATCACTATAAAATTAAAAAAATGATTAACTATTATTTAAAAAGTAGAGCTAAACAAGTTTTAAAAAATAAGAAAAAGTGTAATAATCCAAATTTGAATATAAAAGTAATACAAAGTAAAAACAAAAAACATAAATAAGGAAAACGATATTAAATAAAATTCAATAAAAAAATTTTAAAAATAGCAAACATTGCTAAGCTTAGCCAGGGATCTAAAAGCCTAGACTTAGACTTGTATAATTGTCTGATTTTTTAAGGAACGGACACACATGTCGCTTGTACTTGTTTTATTTTTTAATGAACAAAATATTGTATATTGTGGCAAATTACCCGTCATTGTCTTCACTATTTTTTTATCACCTCTGATGACTAAAAAAATAAAGATTCAAGTTTTAAGGCCCAAAATACCTATTTTTCAACTTGTTTTTACTAAACAACACCATATAAACTTTACCAATCTTATTTTCATTCCCAAAACAGCATTGAATATCTCTAGAAAAAAAATGTAAATTTTAAAAGTTGTAATGATTCCCATTTACTTTTTTTTTTCTTACATTGGTATAAGAAAAAACAACCTCTATTGATTTTTTATATTTTTCTTGTGGACATATTCGGTGCTCTAGCAAGGTCTTTTGTTTTTTTTCTAGATTCTAGGACCTGACAAGGAGAATTTACTCCTCCACCTATGCACTTCCTAGAAAATAAGTCTTGGCAAGGAAATCTAGTATTTTTATTTGTTCAAATGTATTTAGATAGGAACCTCTACTATATTTTAGGCATTAGCTACAAGATTAAATCTTAGATGTTCGACTCTTTAATTTTATTCTTGTTTTCATTCAAATATTCTAAAATTCTACAATCATATCTTCACAATGTTAAGGTCTAGTGTTGACATTTTTATTATTTTTTTTAAACTTGTGATTATTGAGACTTTTAGGAACTAATATTTTTGCAAACTATTTGAGCCTTTGCAAATGAACTTGCAATTAAAGATATCATAAAGAAATCAATGATGGACTCAATGATGATTATAAGGAATTAATATGTGTTGTCCAATCTAGAGACACCTTTATTGCCTTTGAAGAACTCCATTAGAAACTACTTACCTTTAAGGCATCCTTTTTAGCAGCTAAACCTGAGCAATCATATTTTCTAGCTACTGTCAATCTTATAAGTTGAACTACAATGGCCTAACATCCAATGCTTGACTTATGAATAGTAATATAAGTTTGCTTTAGTTACCTAAAAATGCAAATTACTACCTTACATCAATTACTAGAGGATCAAATTTAACTCAAGGAGATCATTTTTTATAGTCATATTTGGCCTACTACCAAATTGTAATATTCAAGGTTATGTTGCAAGATGATGTCCCTCTATACACCTAGTAGCAGTTCAACTATTTACCAATAATTTCAATGTATTGACGACCAATATCAATTCACATTATCAACTAAGAGCTTATTTTATTGTTAATGCCCCTAAGACTTCATTATGGCTCTTAGATAGAGAGGTGTTTCTCACCATGTTACCTCCAACTTGAGCAACCTCTCATTGCTTGTACCCATATACTAGCTCCGATGACATTATAATCAAAGATGGCTTAAGTCTCTCTATAACTCAAATTAGTTCAACATCTCTTAAAACTCCTTAAATTACCTTTATATTATAAAATGTTCTTTATATCCCTCGCATGAAAAAGGAATTTGATTTCAATTTTTTAATTTTGTACTTACTATAATATTTCAGCAAAATTCTAATCATCTACTTTCCTTGTAAAGAAACTTGATATGAGGGCAACACTTTTAAAGGGTTAAACTAAATATTGAGTATATAAGTGGTTGATATCTTCACTATTTTTTGTTTTTTTCTAGTATAAAGATCTTGTTTTTTTAGTGGCAATATAGATCAGGACATATAACTATTTCACTTCTAAAGCACATCATTTCACATAATCAACTAGGTTTACCTTTCTCTTTATACTCTAACTTATCATATAATGCTTGTCTTCGCAATAAAAGTTAAAAATTAATTATCTTTTTCCATTTCAAAACTGATCTAATCTCAATCACTTGAAATAATAGTCTCTAATGTATGAACTTCACCAATAATCTTACATGATGACTTTAAGTACTATATTATTTCCATGGATCATTTCATCAAATAAGTCCGGCATTATCCTCTCAAGCAAAAATAAGAAGTAGATGTTTTCATTAGATTTAAAGTCATAATTAAAACATATTTTGATATAAAAAAAATCAAAACTCCTTACTTTGATAATGGTGATGGATACATATCTCTTGTTAGTTTTCTTGCCATTGATAATATATCTTGTCTCATACTTTTGAATATTATAGATTTTCTAAACGACACAATATTTATATTGTCGAATTAGGTCTAGCATTACTATCACATGCTTCTTTTCCTCTAATTTACTAATCTCATGCATTTACCACTATAGTTCACCTAATCCGTTGCATGTCAATTCTAACACTCAATTTGTTTTCTCCTTATGAACACATATTTAGCATTAGTCATTAGTCTAAATTGCAACGCAACTCTTTCTAGCACTACTTTACTAAATTACCTTCACTAAACTTACTATGTTACCTTGATTAGCTTTGCTTACGTAACCTTGATTTTAGTCAGGTCAGGAAATTATATCAAATTACAAATTCAAAGTTCTTTTCATCCAAAGCAACATTTCTCGAGCAAAGTATATCCATAAGAAGAGAAAAAACCAATTCCTATAAGTCTTTGATTATTTATGTTACCTATAGCTTAGACCTTATACCCTCCATAAACTTGATTCAGGTTTTAAACCTTGTGTTTTTCTTGGCTACTCTTCAACTCAAAGTGCTTATCATTTCCTTGATCCTTTAACTTTATATATATATATATATATATATCAAGGCATGTTAAGTTTGTCGAGTAGATATTTCCTTTCTCTTATCTCTCTAATCAATCCCATCATTCATAACACACTCATCTTTGTATAAGCCTTTAACTATTGCATCTTCGCATAAATCTTAATCATACTTTATTCTAGGCAACCATTACTAAATCTCAATCTAACTTTGAGTCACCACCTTTTTTTTCATACCATGACCACTCGATCCAAGAATAACATTCATAAACCTGTTAGAAAATTGAATCTTCATATCTAACTATCCAAATCCAATAATCTTAAACTAACTACAATAACTAAGCCCTTGAAAATCTTAGGTAATGTCGGGTTGTATTTGAAAAGTATGATAGTCTAGTTCATAATGGAATATGAAAGCGAGTACCACCTTACTCGAGTTCCAATATTGCTAATAGTAAAAGGATTTTTATAACTAATTGTTTTATTAGATGTAAAGGGATTTCATCAATGTTTAAGATTAGATTACTTTGACACATCCAATCATGTTGTCAAACCAACCATTATTCTTGATGTTCTTAATCTAGGTGTGAGTCATGGTCAGACTTTGCGATAACTTGATGTAAACAATGTATTCTTACAAAGTCATTTTTTAGAGAAAGTTTAAATGACTAAATCCTAAACTTAGTTGATTAGGATACTATATCTTATGTGTGCAAGCTTAAGAAAGCAATTTATAACCTCAAACAAGCTCCCCAAGCATGACATCATAAAGTTCGCACCTTTTTTATTCATTATAGCTTTAGAAACTCTCATATTGAAGCATCTCTATCTATACATAATGTTGATGGAAACATTATGTATAAATGATAGTTAATAGTTTTTGTTGATAATTTGATTCTCATTATTCACAATGTTGAGATAGTTAATAGTTTTGTAACAATTCTTGCTCATTAGTTATATATATATATATATAATCCTAGATTATTATCCTATTTTCTCAGTGTAAAAGTTNTATGCTGTGGATTTACTTTTTATTTTTATAAAAAAATATAATTAAATAATATCATTTTTTTAATATTAATATTTTTTTCAAATTTATTAATTATTTTATTAATAATATTAATTATAACAAAAACAATAATATTTATAACACAAATAATAATATTTTTTATTATAATATTATTAATTAATGAAAATAATAATATTTATAATTAATAAATAATTATATTTAAAAATATAAGACCCAAGAATCTTGGATCTTGATGAAGTACCTAATAAAATTGGATCCTAACATAAGACCCATTAAACTTGGATTCTGATACTAGACTCAAGACAGTCGAATCCTAACACAAGACCAAGTGAATTGGGTCCAGACATAGGATCCAAGAGAACAGGCCTAATGCAAGACCCATTGCTCTTAGATCCTGACATAGAACCTATTCGACTTAGGTTATGAGGTAGGACCCTTTGAATGGTAAAAATATAAATTATTATTCTTATTATCATTAATAAATTTAAAATAAAATATTATTACCACCAAATAAAACCCATATAATTTATTTGAAGGATAAAATTAAAAATTATTATTATTAGTAGTATTTGTGTTATAAATATTATTAGTTTTACTATAATTAAAGGTAATGATATTAAAAATAGTATTATTTGTGTTATAAATATTAAAATTTCTATTATAGTTCAAAGTATTATTATTTGTGGTAAAAATATTATTATTTTTATTATCATTGAAGGTATTAATATTAAAAAATAGTATTATTTGTGGCATAAATATTATTATTTAACTTGTCTACTCAAATTTTTATATTTTTTTAATCTTTAAAAAAAATTATGGTTTTCTTCAATAGTAATAGTAGTTTTTTAAAATTTATTGATGATGATGATGACGATAATGATAGAAGTAGTAGTAGTAGTAGTAGTAGTAGTAACATTTAATTTTACATTTCAAATCAAATCTATAATTGTTTTTTAAAATTTATTAATTATTTTATCAATTATATTAATTATAATAAAATAATAATATTTATAAGACAAATAATAATATTTTTTATTATAATATTATTAATTATAATAAAAATAATAATATTTATAACACAAATGATATTATTTTTCATATTAATACTTTTAATTATAATATAAATAATTATATTTAAAAACTCAAGAAACTTAGGTCTTGATGCAGGAACCAATATGACGCAAGAGCCATTAAGTTGTGGTTCTAATGCTGAACCCAAGACAATCTGGTCTTAACACTGAATCCAAGAAAATTAGGTCTTGATACAGGACTCATTCCACTTGGATCCTAATACAGGACCCTAAAGAATTGGATCTTGATACAAAACTCATTACCCTTGGATCCTAACATAGTAGCTAAGTGAATTAGGCCCTAAAGCAAAACCCGTTAGACCTAGGTTTTAATATAAGACCCATTACTATTAGATCTTGGTGCAAAAACCAAGCAAGTTGGGTCTTAATGCAAACTCTATTACCATAGGGTACTTATATAGGACCATTTAAAGGGTAAAAGTATAAATTATTGTTTTTATTTTTATTATTATCATTAATAAATTTAAAATAAAATATTATTATCATAAAAAAACTATATAGTTGATTTTAAGGATAATTATTATTATTATTTATGCTATAAATATTGTTATTTTTATTATAATTAAAAGTTTTAGTATTAAAAATAATATTATTTGTGTTCTAAATATTCTTATTTTTCTTATAATTGAGAATGTTAATATCAAAAATATTACTTGAGGTATTATTATTATTATTATTATTAGTAGTAGTAGTAGTAGGCTAATAATATTTCAAACACAAAATATAATATATTTGATATTAATACTTTCAACTATGATAACAAAATTAATAATAATATTTATAAGGAAAATAATTATATTTAGAGTGTGTTTATTTTAGTGGTTGTAGTTTAAGTTGAGATTGGATACAACCCATTTATGCATAAAATTAACAGCAAAAGTTAGTTTTTCTTGTATTTTCTAGCTTTTTTTATGGGTCTCATATACAAAACTCAATCTCAACTACAAAAACAAGTATGTTTATTGAAACCTAAAACCCAATAGCTTTGTGTCCTAAAGCAGAATTTAATAGAATTGAATCTTGACGCAGAACCCGTAAGTTTTGGATCCTTAAATCCCAACAAGAGCCTAAAAAAATAGATCCTAATATTGAACCCATGAACCTTGAGTATTGTCATGGTCTGCAATGATATATGTGAGTCTGAATTAACATACAAGCAAGATAGTTTAGTACCAAGTGTTTGCATCCCAGAGCCTACAACCCCATCAAAATTGAAACTAACTACTTTTACCCCAACTATTCTTTCAATACAAAATATATCTTAGTGAAAACACAATCTCGCTTCTTTAAGGACAATTCTATCATTTTGCTTCCATTTATAATATTTTTTAAGGACAATTCTATCATTACATTGTTTTAATTTATAATATTTTATATATTTTATATTTAGATAGACAATTGCTTCAATTTATAATATTTTATATTTAGATAAACAGCAATAATAAATTTCATTCATAAATAAAACATGATACCATCGACTTTCATTTTCATCAAAGATCATGTCCATTGTGGCGTCGCTCATGCCTTTTAAAGATTAAACTTCTAGCGTGCTAAATAAATAGTAACAGTAAATTTCATTCATAAATAAAACATGATACCATCGACTTTCATTTTCATCAAAGATCATGTCCATTGTGACGTCGCTCATGCCTTTTAAAGATTAAACTTCTAGGGTGCTCTTACCAAGCCTCTTCTTCAGGCTCGTGTCGCTTAATTTTAAGATCGAGATTTGACCTGTCTCTCGAGCTCCATATTAAAAGGACATACTAGAGGTAATTATCCTTGTATGTCCGTTGTTGTTCAAATTCCAGCTAATCTTTCGTTCAAGTATTTGATGAGTGCTATCTTTATCTTGAATGTAACTCAAACACAATGCTCTGCCTATATGTACCACATGTATACAAACAAGGCGTGCAATCCTCACCATTTTCCTAGTTGTAATGTAAACAATTATTTATTTAATTATATCTGATATTAAACACACTGGTTACAGCATTATAAAAACATGGTAAGAGTTTTAATAATTGATATTACATTCCGCATTACCTGTTAAGATTTTATTTTATTTTCCAATTAGTACATGCCTTGTTTAATAATAATTTCATGTTCTACCGTACATTCCATAAATCTTCAATATTAACAAATGGCAATTTACAGTGCAGTCCAATCTTCAGCCTAGGCAATGATGCAATTTAAGCGTTCAGACTTGAAGAGTTGAGTCCTAAATATTTACAACTTCACATGTCCACGACAATCACCATGCACAGCGCACCTCGTATACTTCGGTGCCTTTTGCTCTGCGAAGATGTAAACCTCATCATATCCCTTCCTATAGAAGAATAAAAGATGAGACGCAGATCAGTAAATGCAAGTACCAAACTTGGTAGCAATCTAATATCAAAGAGTCAATTCACTCACCCGGCTTTCCCGCAATATGTGGGACTGTAATTGTAGATTAAATTGGCGAGCACCTTCCGAGAAGATGGCCTGTTCAAGGACTTCCTAGCTTCACTGCAGCACAAAATAAATTATTGAAATCAGTTTCTTTTTTATCTAATCACTCTTCTTTAAACAACAACGTACCATAAATAGATGAAAAGAAAAATCATGAAGCACGCAATTGGACTCTTAATGCCCTGAGGTTTATGGACTTCTGACAGAGTTCTCACAAAATACTACAGAAACAATCATGCAGCCATCGTAAACTTGTTGTACCATGCATGTGAATGACATTGCTCTTTTTAAATAATGCAACTTTAATTCAGAATGCAAACACTCGAATTGCCTTCTCAGCACATCTCAAAAATGTATACAGCATGAGCTAACAACTTCTCAGCACAACAAAATCCTCACCTGACAAAGAAGTTTGCAATGTGTTGGGTAACTTGAATGGCATCCTCTGAGTGTGGAATCATTGATAAACCCCATTCAAAAGCATTTTTCTGGAAATCATTTGGATGAACAGTCACATTTCAGTCATTAGTGATCCCATCACTATAAGCAATTATAACATTGCAATAACAGTAGGCAGATCGGGGGCGGAATGAAAATTGACAATTGCACCATACCATGAGGGACCATTTGTTCAAAGCATTTAGAAGTTAAAGTTGAGCTATAAAAATAGCATCATGTCATTCTATTCCCCACCCCACCTGGTATGCATCATGTTAGAGCTAATAAAAAACTGCCATCTTTCAACCTCACAAAAGAGCTCAGGCCTTAACTCTAGCTCAATTTGATTAAATTGAATACATGGATTACTGATCTGTGTAAAGGTACTCGACCATTCATAAAAAATTAGAAAGAAAAAAGAGAAGGTGAAAGAACCAAACTCAACTGAAAACACACATACACAAAACTTGCTTATATGAGACCATTGCTGTAAGAAAATAGTTTTGCATGTATTTTACATATAGATGAGGAGGAATGGAATACCAAGAGTGAAAATTAACTTGAGAATTTCTCCTGCAACTACAAATCACATATAGATGCCTCCCTTTATTCCAAAACAACCTTTTTTAAGGGTATATGGGACTCATCATCCTTCCCAAATTTCCTGAGTATCTGACTCCATATTTCATACAAGTACGTATTTGACCAACCAAAACATGCATCTGCAAACAAATCACAACAGCTCTAATGCAAAGCACATATAGCAATACCTCAGGATGCCATTGGAAGGCAGTCACTGGATAGCCGCAAGCTTGTACAGTGGAGACATAGACCTAGAACAGATGTTGGGATGAGAATGAGAGCTCTTCCAGCATAATACATTGCAAAATTAATGCATCCATTACCTGGTTATCTTCATCTGTACTAGTAGTCAAGATCTCAAAGAAACTAGATAGATGTTCATTCTCCAGAAACCATTGTGGTGAGATGCCATACTGTTGCAATGGAAAATCAGATAAGTTAAATAAAACAACATGACACAGCTTTCTGGCTAAAGGATTAGGATTCTAATTTCAGAATAACAATGGAATTTTAAAGATTAAAGACAGCATTAACAAAACAATCATGATTCAACAGCAAGTAGAAAAACTTTGAATTGAGGGAAGCAAACAAGCATGGATCAGCTACCTAATCTAATCGAAATTCTGGTAATGCCACATATAAATATTTCCCAATAAAGGAAACACAAACAAGAAACTCTAGATCCCATATGAGCTCCCAACTACAGCATCTTTCTGTCTTTGACTTGAGTGATACTCATCAGCCAATGTATTTTAGTTAACTTTTGAGAGACTATTTTTCAGTATAAGAGTTAAAAATATGCTTGGTTTATGAGGAAATCTAATTTACTTTCTCCTTGATTTGAATTAAATGCATGTCCAGACATTCCTCGATCTCCAATCAAGAGGAAACGAGAAGGTAATGCAGTTTTATAAGACAGAACACTGCACCAAAATAAAATTATATATATATAAAAATCACATGCTCCTTTTTGAAGTTTAAAATGCCTCTTAGTAGAGAATCCTAAACAAAGAGAGAAAGAGGTAAAATGGTATCATGTGTCACTATATTTTACCATGCAACTGAATTCCAAAGGTACTACTAGTTTTTTGAACTCACACGATGGTTTTGCATGACTAGGCAATCTGTACTCAATCTTTTAAGCAAATCTGGAGGAAATCTGCAAAGAAATGTCAATGTTAATAAGCATGCTTGGTACAGTTAAAAGTATCATTTTGCTGCTGTTGAAGCACAACAGAACTTTTATAAAGAAAACAAAATTCAAAGTAAATGTCAAAGAAGTTAGGAGAAACTGTAGCAATGACGTGATAACCATATCAAAGCCAGAGAAACTTCTCCATGCTAGTAATTTAGTCGGACTAAAATCACAGGTAAGCACTTGGCATGTCGAACATGGCATTGAGATAACAGCATACTACAAGTTAAGAAGTGAAACAAATATTGATGACCAAGGTGCTATTAATTGGGTTTTATGATTGTTCACTTGCATATAAGAGAATTAGAAAAACTAAAACATCGACAAAAAAAAATAAAAATCAACTCTCTCTTTTTAGATCATCCAAGAACTTAAAGTTTTCTTGATTTGGCAAAGTGATTATTGGTTTCAAGACAGATTCAGGTACGCTGGTCATTGAAACAAATCCCTGCTTGCAGGATAAGCACTCATTCATTGCTATTTACATTGTTTAACACATTAGGATCCTTTTCTGGCTCTCTAAAGAAACTAGGAACCTCGTTAAAAAAACAAAGCGTATCGTCTTTGATAAATAAAAAGATTTGAGAATGCTTACGCTATCCAGCACATGAGGAATGCTTAAGCTTTTACCAAAGCTAACAAGATGGGACAAAATTACAGTGAATATACCTCCGAAAAACAGTTCCTTCGATATTTATGTTATTCATAAATTGAAGAGTAGAAGCCTGATCTGCTCCATTAAATGTTTCCAGAATTTGATTGTCCTATTATCAAGAAAACAGTCATGCTCATAATTGAAAACAAAGGGAGTTCAAAAATTGTTGTTCTCGGGCATTTCTCAACTGAAAGTATCTTAGAGTTGTAAGAATTTCCACAAATAGGATATTAATATTTGAAATAACTACTTGGACATTTTGACATTGATGGATGATCAAGCAAATGAAACAGAAAAGGCCACATGAAGTCAATTATCATGGCAACAACGTTCACACTGCTGATATTTTTCTGTAATATTAGACGAGAGGGGCCAAAAAGGAGTTTCTAGCAAACACTTCACAACTGCACCGTAAGGCTGTGTTAAGTTAATTATGCATCTCACAGGGAAGCAGAATAGTTAGAAATAAAGTTTGAGACAAGGGTAGCTTGGTGACACAGAACAAAGACCGATTGATCTAAAAGGGGTAAAAGACTCGGAAAATAGAAAAGGGATAGATAACCCAGAATAACCAAGCTAATTTCCTAGATATCAACAAAAGCTTCCTTGAATACACTGCAAAACACTGGAGGAAATCCACCTCTGTAAATTGAAATTGAAATTCTCAATTTAAAATCATAATGACTAAAAAAATACACATTGTGTGCTTACATAGGCACACCAAAAGTCCTGAAGAGTCCTAATCACTATCGGCTATATATGATAAAACAAAAACACCCTACTGATACTAATAGTGATAAAATCCTAATTAATACCAAATATCCTAATAAGATAATAAATTGATACTTCTTCTACTTGCACTAAATCATTCGCACATGATGGAAAATACGGGAATGATTGGAATGGAAATGTTAGATCATTACAGTCTATATATCCATACATTTTCGGTATTATGGACTACACATTACCTCACTAATGATCATTGTCAGGATTTCAAAGCCTAAGCAGATGGCATATACTGGGAAATGGAAGCCTGCATCATTCTTTGCTAAAATTTCCTGCAAGTTAAATACGATTGAATTGATAGCAGCTAGGAGGGTAAACCAACAGTACAATTTCCTATGTTTTCTTTTATTTACTTATTTGTGGTAAATTCCCAATACATTTCAAACGTGGAGATTCAAAACAAATTTTTATTATTTTACAAAATCACCAACCTTGAAAACTGCCTTCACAGTGTCGAAGTATAAACCAGTTTTAGCCCAACCTCCTGTAAAGAGCACTCCATTTACCAGATTGAGCTTCTGCAATGCAACAACATAGAGCAAGCTTGACCTAATGGATATAACAAAAAGTCATGCTATCCCTTTTAATGATCATGCACAAAACTTTCTATAATTCAGAATTTTGTATTTGATTTTAAAAAAAAAAATCATCAACAAAGTTTTTAACTCCAAATCATTAACTCAACTGAGCATACTTAATTTCTGAATTATTAAAAAAAATAAAAGTATTTCATTTCTCTCAATTACAATCAAATAAAAAAGCTCAAGAATTTCTCATTCCATTTTCCAAGTTCATCTTATCTGACGATCCATCTCCCTCTACTCGCTATAAAATAAATATCTGCACTTCTCCTTTAAAATCTCGATACCTCAAAAAGAATCTCTCGTGGCTCGTTATAAATCAAGGGAATAACCCTGGCACCAGCCGATTCAACAAACTTAACGTACGACGCCGCAATATACGAAGCGTTCGTCGCGTTGTTCAGCCTTCCGGAGGCACCGTCGCCTGGATGACTCAAAATTCCAATCACCGGCCGGAAATTCAACTTGATGTCCGTGGCCGAGCACCTAGGCAATGAAGGCGAGTCATCATCAGCGAGTTGACTCGGGGGGAGAATCGAAGGAGAAGAAGTTGTAGTTGTTACTGCTCGAGCTAGGGTTAGCTCTTTAGAGAGTGACATTAAGAAAGGGATCCAAAGGTAAGTCCACATGTCTGGAGCAGTAGAGGAGGAGGAGGTTGAAGTGAGGGAAACGGCGGTGTCGTTTTGGAGGTCAGAGGTTTTGGCGGTAGGGGTAGAAGGGGAATTAGAGAGGAAGTGTGAAGGCATTTTGGAAAATTAGGAAGTGAAATAAGTTAGGGTTTGTGAGAGAAGGCGGAGCAGAAGGCATGTGCGAGGGGGTATTTGACATTGAAGAGGGAGGGGGGGAGAGAGAGAGTGCCGGCTGGTTGATTGCTGTACTGTTGGGAATGCGAGGGGGCTGTGAGAGTGGCGAGCTGAGCACGACAAATTGGACAAGAGGGAAGGATTTAGCTCTGGCTACGTTAGGATGACATGTGTGATGGGACAGTTGGAAACCAGTTATCTTCTTCCACGTGTATGAGTACAAAACCTGTCTTCAACCAATTTCAAATTTTAATTAAAAGGTATTTTCTTCTTGAATTCGTTTTGAAACATCTTTGAATTTTGAAAAAATAACCCTCACATTACTATATGTTATTTTTTATCTTATCTTTATTATTTAATGAATTACAATTTATTTTTTTTTTTCAAAACAATTTTCAAATTTAAAAAAAAATAATTTAAAAAAAATCACCCTCACATTATAATTTTTTATCAATCATTAATTTTGACACAAAAACAAAGAAAAATAAATAATTAAGGTATAACTAACACATATATAACTAATACATCTTAAATACTAAAACTACATAAAAAATATAAATTATATTATAAAAAAATAGCCTATAAATCTACAAGCAAAAATAATTGCTTTTTTCTCTTAGTATTGTCACCAACCTGTTTGATAATTAAGAAAAGTGGAGAAATTAAAGAAAAATATCTAAAATTTTAATTTGAGATTCAATTGATTTTATTTTAGTTTTTATTTTCAATTATATATCCAATTTTTTTAAAATTTTTAATTTTAAATAATTTTTTTCTTGCTAAACTCAATTGTTAACTCTAAAATTTAATGTTATTTTCATTTTAGTTTTTTATTTATGATTTGTTGAACTCTTAATTGATTATTAAATTTGTAATTCTTTTCAATTTAACTCCTGATTGTATCAATTTCAACTCTTACAATCACATATTTTTTAGTTTGATTCTTAATTTTGAATTTCATCAATTAAATCTCTAATTTTTTTATTAAATTTCAATATTTTATGCAATTAATCTTCTAATTTGATCAAAATAACTTTTTAAAATTATAACTCAACTCTCAAACTTTAATTTCTTTCATTTAATGTCTAAATAGACTTCAAAAATCATTTTTTCTTGCATTAACTCCTTCCAAAATTCTCATTAAGTCATTACCTATCCAAATTTGTATTTATTTACCTCAAATAAAAATACTTTTACCAGTAAGATCTTTTGCCAATCAAAACTGGATTGTTCATTTTATATGTTTTGGTCCTCCAACCGTTCCACTTGTTATTTTGGTCTTCCACCACCAACTTAGGCAATGTTCTAGGATTTCTTCATATATATCCTTTTATTTTTTGGATTTTTTTCTTCTTTTTTTTCTTGATTTTTTTATAGGATCAAAAATAAATAACAATAAATACTCTCATCTTAAAAAGATAAGTTTGTAAAGGATATCAAAACATGAAAAATGATTCATTAAAAAAAATTTGCTAACTAATTTAGCAAACTTGTTGATAAGAGATTATACAAATCTTTTTATGATCTTTAAAAGGACAAGCATATCTAAGTTAATTAAGAAAAATTAAGCTTAAAAAAGCTTATTGTGTTAACAATAATCAAGTGATGATCATAAGCATTGAATAATCCCTAATAAGAATATTATTGTATGATACACATAGCTAAAGTTGTATGATCAAAAGCTTTGAATGATAATCTTATTTGAAATAGTCTATAAAAATAAATGATTTGATAAATTTCTTCTAAAGTTGAGTACTATGACTCAATCAAGAAAAAGACTATAAACAGGTAATGATTTAACAATACCAACATTAAAATACATGATTGGATAATGGTACAAAAGTATAGACATGATTTTAAAAAGGTAGTTGATCCATTCTACTGGAAATAAAATAGTAATGATAATTATAAAATCCCAATGTATGTACTTACATCCTAGCTTAAGATTCTAATATGGAGAATTTAAGTGAGCCACTAAATCAAGTGACCGAAAAAGGTGGAGGTTAGAAAATAACAAGCCTTATCATCTTTGAAGAGAATGAGAGATTATATTTCAAACTAGATAAAGCATATGAAAAATTGCACAATATTTTTGCAAAAATTGCATATGAAAAATCCTTAATAGGTTTTTTAATAAGACTCCGATGAATCCAAGTTAACAAATAAATTATCTTTCAACCATAATACTAAGAAAAGTTTAAAACCTTGTAATTAGTTAAAAAAAATCTTTATCATTAGAAAATATCAGTTTCAAACCATGCAATTATTAAAAAGAATTTAACCTTATTATAAGAAAATATTAGTTTTAACCTTACAACTAGAAATTTAACATGGTCATTAAGAAGTTGATCATGTCATTAAAGAAATATTGATTTTAAACTTTGTAATCATGAACTTTTAAACTCAATCATGTAATTAGTACATCTTCATGTCTTGAAGAGGCTAACCATGTCATTAAATCACATGGTCAGGTAAGTCATTTTTAAATATAAGAAAGGTCACCTTTATAAATGGCTAAATTTTTTTTTTAAAAAATTGAAATGGCAAGTTATTTGGAATAAATAAATCATTCTTGAAAAAACTATAAATTTTTAAGATAGGTAAGTTTGAAACAATTAGACCATTTTAGAAAAATCTTTAATTTTTTTATGGGTAAATTGTTTGAAACAAATAGATCATACTAAAAAAAATCTTTAAATTTTTCTAATGGGTGTATTACTTGGAACAATTAGATCATTCTCAAGAAATCTTTGAATATTTTTAACAAGCAAGTTACATTGAATAATTAGACCATTTTGAAAGGTCATTTGAAACAATTAAATTATTTATAAAAAAAATTAATTTTTAAAAAAAACAAGTTATTTAGAACAATTAGATTATTTTAAAAAAATCTTTGAATATTTTTTACAGATAAGTTGCATGGAACAACTAGACTATCTTTAAAGGTTGTTTGAAATAATTAAACCATTCTCAAAAAAATTTTAAATTTGTATGGTAGGCAAGTCATTTGAAATAATTAGATCATTCTAAAAAAATATTTAAATATTTTTAAAGTTAAAGTTGCATGGAACAATGAGATTACTTTAAAATAATATATAAATTTTTCATAATTGAACAATTAGACTATCTTAAAAAAAATTAAAAATTTTCACAAATTGACTTGTTGTATAAAATAATTAGACAATTTGAGAATCTTCAAATTTTTCACAAACGAGTTGGTTACCAAAACAATTTGATTAGTTTTTAACTTTTTATATTAATCATCTAAATAATTTTATCATTTCAAAATTTTCTATGATAAGTTTGGTAGATGATTCAATCTATTTTAAAACATTAATTTTAAAAAAACTTCATTGTATAAATTTTTTTATAAGATTTTATATTATAAGCATGTAAAGAGGACAACAATTATGGTAACCAAATTTCTTGCAGCAATTATATATATATATATATTAAAAATCATAATTTTTATAACATAAAAAAAGCATAGAGGTGTCATTTTGGCCATGCATGGAACACGAGTGTTGTAGAAGCATCCCTAAAGATCATCAATTTTACTTCTAGCAGAAACCAATCCAGGTGTGAGTCGCTTTGAAATGATACAGTAAGAAATAAGAATCTTGCTAGCAAGAATCCCTCCTGATTATCTCCAACCTTTCAAGAGTTTTTCCCTCGCACAAATCAAGCATACGTGATTTTGTATGCTTGATTTGTACGGGGGGATATATATTTAAAATTATGGTAATAATTTTTTGAAAATAATTTTTTTTAAAAAAATATTTTTAACATCATTATAATATAAAATCATAAAAAATTATTCATTTAAAATAAAAAATTCAAAATTTTTTAAAATAGTTTTTCAAGAGTAAAAAAATAGTGCTTCTAGTATCTTATAATAATAATAAAAAAAAAGAAGATGAAATTTTCATTTATCATCTTTAATTATCCGTCATAAAACAAAATTCTGACATTTTTTTACTTTAAATTATGATTTTAAAAAAAATCAAACATTATATTCATGGGCTAGATAAATAAAAAAATCTAAAATTAATAAATAATATTTTTTTATAAACTAAAAGAATATTTTATAGTAAATTTAAACTCAAGCTTAAACTCAGAACTTGAAACCTATGACTTGAGCCCGTGTTGAGTTGGAAGGTGTTTGGCATTAAGGTTGCGGCTGGGATTCACATTCAGCCGCAAATATTAACGTTTGAAAATATTAATGTTTGATTAAGTTAAAAATTAAGTTTTGTTTTGATGGAACCCACTTAAATTGCGGGTGTAATCACAGTTTAACAAAACCAGAATTTACATGCTTCTTCATCTGCAATGGATTAATTTAGCTGCTCCACTGTTTATAGGAATGATGAAGAGGTGGAAAGGGAATTATAACAAAAGAAAAAATATACCTGCAGTTATTATTAGCTTAACTAATGATAAAGGAAAGAATTAGACTTAACTAATCATAAAGGAAATAGTTAGAAGTAGTATAGCTGTAGTATAAGCCAGAAGCAGCATGAACTAAGGGAAACAAAGCTTGCCTTTGTGTTATTTTTGCTTCAGAAGCCAGACTAATAAAGAAAAGCTCTTTCCAAATTGCTGCTCTGGTTCTAACTATGAATAGTAATTAAGTCGGGGTTTCGAGAAACAGGGAGGTGCAGACTTCGCAGTGCAGGAGAAACTAGAGAGAGAGACCTCCTTCTCTTTTGCTTCCTAAAACAACGTGATACTAGAATAGAGTAAAGCCAAACTGTAAGAACAGGACAGTAACAGGTCCCGTGGAGGTGCACAGTTGCAGAGGAGCCACTGTTACAGGCTAAATTAATGCCATCGAAAAGCTCACTGGGAAGGTTTATTGGGCAACCAGCAAGGTTGGATTGTTCAAGGAATACAGGGATTGTTGCTGGTGGGGTGATTGGGTCTAGTTTGGGCAAACCCGAAAGGAGAAGAGAAAAGAGAGCGAGTAACAACAGGAAAGTTATGTTCTTTAGGGACAATTTATTCTGTTCACAAAATTTTTTTGAGCAGTGTAGAATGAATTAACTATTTATGTGCACTGTTTATATAAATAATTAAAAAAATTACTTTTTTAATTATTTATATAAATAGTTATGTTGTTCAGGGACAATTTATTCTATACAAAAAAGTTTTGAGTGTAGCGTGAATTAACTATTTATGGGCATTGTTTATATAAATAATTAAAAATTTTATTTTTTTAAATTTTAATTATAATTTATTCAAAAAAAATTAGTGTTTAATATTATTTAATGATATTATATAAATTAGATTGAGATATCATATAGTATTTATATAATTTGATCAAAATTTTAATTTTGTTCTTAATGATATTTTATTTAATTTTGTTGTATGCTTAAAAAACCATGAAAACTGTAGTTGTTATTAGATAAATTTTGTATATGATAAAATTGTAAATAATTTAATGAAATAATAAAAAAAATTATATAATATATTATTTATTTTATGATATAATAACAGTAACTAAATCTACAATATTTAAATTAAAAACTATCAATATATATATATATATATATTTGTTATTTTATAATCTTAATTAAAAAAATGGTAAACAAATATATTAAATTATATTTTATTTCATCTCAATTTTAATTATAATTTTAACCAAACTAAAAATATCTTTATTAAATAAAATTTTTCCAATTATAATCACAGCAGCAGCTGTCACACTACCTAACATATTAAAACCATTTGTGATTATTTTTAACTTTCAACTTCTCACTATACAAAATATAAGAAAAATCCAGCATTCTTTCTATTATCTTCCGACTTGTTTCAATTATTTTAATGTTTATGTTAAAATAATTTAACCCTGAAAATTCTATTTTTAATCTGATATTAAACATATCCATTAACCATGTGGATACTCCCGCTTAACTGAAGCCAACACATCCCTCTATGTATCTTGCAATCGAGACTCGAGATCGATCTCTCTCATCAAAATAAGGGAGAGTGAACAGCTTCATGATCACTCAAAGACGAAGTGGTGGATCACGTGGTAATTTGGAATATTTTTGACATGCTTCAGCTTATTATAAAACTATTTTTTTCAATTTCATATATATATATATATATATCTTCAAGAGAAAGTAGATCTTCTGATATCTGAGTGTCATTAATCAAGTATTATAAGTTTATAAACAAAGCTTACAAACTCCGGATCACTGAGCGGCATGCAACTTGAATATATGCAGAAGAGTAAGTTGTTTGGTGGTAGAAAAACAGAATTATTCTTGCGTTCTGTCATCAAAATAGTTTCCTATATATTATTCACGTTGGAAGTTAACGTTCGTCAATCACCATGTTTTTAATATCCGAAGGCCGTCCTCTTTTTCACTTTGAATGGAATTTGCAGCACAATTGGAGTTTCTGTTCTTTCCTTCATAATCTTTCATGTAATTCCCAGTCGTTTGACCAGGACTGATCGATCAGGAATGGATCTGCAGCCCCAATAAAGAAGAAAAAACGCAGGCGGATCAACTTGCATGGGAATCCATCAAACATCTGCCGAAAGCGATGAGGATGCTCGTCGGTGACCGCCTCAAGAGAAGAAAGGGAATTCCACTAGCACCATGTAAAGAGTAAAGTCTGGCAATCATGCTAGCTGTAACATGCCCACAAGAGTACATGTTCCCCTTTGCATTATCATACTCCATTACTGAATATTGCCACTAAATGTGGGGAATAAAAATAAATAAACGTAAGAAAAATATCCAGGTATGATAGAATTTTTGTTTTTACATAGTTGTTAAACTTGAAAGTGCATGTTTTGATTTTTTTATTGATTTTTTGTTAACATATCTCTTATTTTTTAAAAATAATAATAATACTATGTCAAAACTAAAAAAATAGTCTATTATAATAAAATAAAATAAAACATTTGAAGTGCCAAAAAAATAACAAATTAAAAAATTAAATAAAAAAGGGTGAGGCCCACTGGCCCTTCTCTATTTTTCTTTAATCCCTTATTTTCTTTAAGTTGGTATAACACTATGGAAAATAAGGAGAGCAAAATACCATAAGAAATCTCATTTATTGTAGATTATTTAGACAATGATTGAGTAAGCTTGGACTCTGCCTAGGGAAAGAATTTTAGGTATTGTTTCCTAAACCACTATGGAATTGTTTAGCAAGTTGATTTTTAGATTTATTGTTAGTTAGAATTCAATATTTGTATTTGATTGATAATAAAAAAAAATCCTAATACTATATTTATTATATTTTGACTTGTATTTAATAATTCAGGATTTTATCCTTAAAAATTAGAGTATTTAATTTGACACGCACTTTCTACCCATGTTTAAAACTTTATGCTAGAATGGACTCAACAATAAACTAAACTTCATTGATACAAGAAAAAAACACTCTATAAAATCATTATACCAAATAATATAAGTATCTACTAGGAAATATATAATGCACATATTGCTTTAAAGTTACCAAAAATATATATATTAATATCGTTTAAACTAATATAACATATATATATATATATATCAAAAGCATTTATGTCATTGTTAGTAGAAGTGAGAAATTAAATAAAAAAAATTGATATCTCAAAATCCTCTCTGAGATTTTGATGGAATATTTACATTTTTAACTTTATGAATAATGCAACGTTAGAAGACAGCTGAGATTTCCCAAAAGTTGAGATTTCTTCGCTTACTAGACAAAAGATTTACCAAAAATCCTCAAATTCAATTTCAAATCCCCTTATTTTCAATTTCTTAAAATAAAAAAAAATGACTATAATAATAATTACGCGAGTTTACCAAGCTCTTTGTTCGGGTTTTTTTATTTTATTTTATTCAATTTTTAATGTCAATTATAGAATCTCGAAGTCCAAAATGCAATGTCCTTGAAAACATTCATGCCATTATAGTTTAATTGAATATCTTTTGACATTCCTAGCTTGTTCTGCGATCCTCCCATGCATCGTCTCGACTATCTCATTTGTCATGTTACATTGTATTATTTCAAAAAATAACACATCCTTTCCGGATTAAACATAATTAAATGGTTTTGGAAAGGAAAGGACAAGAAATTGTCTGGGAAAAAGGTGCATTTGTATTTGCAAAATTCCAAAGGCATTTAGCAGCGTAAAGTAAATTGGACACCTGTTGAAGCCATTGATTCCTTCTTGGAACTGTGCTATCTTTTCTGTTTGTAATTCCTACTTGCAATTGTGCTGTCTTTATTTTTTATGTGTTTTTAAAAGTATATTTATTTTGAAAAAAAATAAAATGGATTTTTTTCCAGTTTTTTTATGTATTTTCAAATAAAAAATACTTTTAAAAAACAATTTACACTACATTACTAATTTTTTGGGGTTTTTGAAAGCGTTTTATAAAAATTTTATTTTTTATTTGCTTTAAATTATTTTTTTTTGATGTTTTTATATTATTTTAATATATTAATATTAAAAATATTCTTTTAAAAATAAAAAAAATATTATTTTAATATATTTTTAAATAAAAAAATATTTTAAAAAACAATTACAATCACAGTAACAATCACACTCTCCATCGCTGCTCTAGACAAGCAAAACCCATCCACCATCCGTTATATAAGCATATATGCTCTCCTCAACTCTCATGCTAAGGTAGTAAATAGAGTAGAGTTGTAGAGCATTTCACAAAGAAAAAATTTCCGTTATGGCCAGCAGGCGTCTGGTGAGTTGCTTCATGCCAAAGTCGACCATGGTCCTCCGCATGGCTAGTACCAGGCTTGGCCTACAGCGGAAAACTCTGATCATGGTGGTCAATCTTCCCATGTATGTTGTTGCTTTTCTTGTCATTAATCTGGTTCATCAATCCCTGAATTTCGTTCCAGTCCAGTCAAATAAGTGGTGAACATGCATGTGCCTTTTAACCTCTTTATTTCCTTCCGTCTTGTGTTTTCTTCTCCTGAATCACTTCTTCCTCCTCCTCCTCCTCTTCTTCTTCTTCTTCTTTATTTTTTGACCAGAACATTATCGATTTCTTAATCACTCCAACTGATATAAAAATCATAAATTAATCTATGTGATAGCATACCAAAAACATGGTTTCTAGGATTCTAGAGGAAGTCTTGAAAGAGTTTAACTGGTAACTCTGATAGCGAATTTACTGACAACCAACTTCTTCTTCTTTTTTAATTATATCTTTAGTGATAATCACTTGATTTAGATATGAAATCTCACTAATTAAGTCCATAGTATAATCCTTTTCTCCTTGTGCGTGATCAAAAGATCTAGACGTGGAGCTGAGGTCAGTCATGGGGGCGGTGGCAAAATCAACCAAACACGCAAAACCATGGATGCGGTTCGTATGGCAGAGGAGAAGCTCTCTCTTGGCGGCTTCAACAGTGCAAAAGAAAACAAGAAACAAAGCAAGGAAAAAGTAGACGATGGCATCACAGTAAACACCGAAACCAGTGGTTGATGGTTGCAATCAGCAGCAGTAAACACCGAAACCAGCCAGTGTGTTTCTGTTCTGGGTGCTCTGAACTGCCTTCCAAGAAGCAAAATAAGCTAGGCTAGTAGTGTGAGGACCTTATAATTAGTAGTACTGTACGCAGTGTTTGTTTGTATTGGTCTGAGAATGACAAGATACGTACGTGGGTTTGGATAGCAAAAGTTATGGCTATGCCGTATGTAGTATCTAGGCTTTGACGCAAGTAGTGAGAGGAAAAATAATAAGGTATCTAACTTATTATCGCCGATTGTACTTTTTTTTGTTAAGAAGTTGAAATGTTTTTTTATTTAAAATTAATTTTTTATATTTTTATATCATTTTTAATATATTAATTATAGTATATTAAAATATTTTTAAAAATAATAAAATATCCAATTGATTATGGCAATGTATAGGAATATAGTTGAAACTATATTTTTTAAAAATTTGATTGAAGTTCAAATTAAGCAAAATCAAATATAATAAAATTTGCTTATATAAAGAAAAGAAAAGGTAAGTAAAATACATGGACTCCGTTTTCTTTAAATAAATAAATAATTGTTCCAGTCCACACATGCCTAGTCAACGCTCCTTTTCTTTCACTTCTTCCTTTTAATACTTTGTTGATTATTTTTAACATCATTTTTTTTTAATAAGAATTAGGGCGAATCATCTACAAAGGACTTTTTGCCTTTAGATTAAATAATTATTTAAAATTATGCTACTCTAATTTGGAAATTATATGAATATATCGTCTAACCTTTACATCAAAAATATTTCAAGAAACTCATATGAAACCTTGAGATACATTTCAAGTACCTAAAAACAAAAAAGAATTCAGAAAAATCAAATATATTTAGATTATCAATCTACTTTTTCCAACCATTTCACTTTTAGAAATCATTATAAATCCGACCAGATGAACCAAGAATACCATGGTTAGCGTTGGACTTGTTGCCACTTTCTCCCTCCTCTCTCTTCATTATTCCCTTCTTTCTTGGAAGTTGGGGATTGAACTAAGATGTTAATGAATTGAGAATCGGGAGGAAAAAAAAAAGGATCTAGGGAAACTGCAAGAATCATCAAAAGTTATCTGCTAGGCACCTTTAAAAGCTCCCCAACTACAAAACATTCCACCATGAAAATAGCAATGAATTGTGGAAATTGTTATTTAAAGTAATTTTCATTTAAAAATATATTAAAATAATATTTTTAAAAAATTATTTTTGATACCAGCGCATTGAAATAATTTAAAAACACTAAAAAAATATTAATTTAAAACAAATAAAAATATTTTAAATTTTTTTAAAAATACTTTTAAAATATAAAAGCAACATGTCTTAATGACTATTTGTTTACGCGGTTGCAAGTGTTTTTAAAGCAAACTGTAGCTTTTAAATATTTTGGTAACAAAAAACACAAATCATAGCCTTTAAACGTTTTGATAACAAAAAAAGCAAATCATAGCGTTTAAACGTTTGGTAATAAAGAACCATAATTTACTATTTATGTGAGACCAACTAAAATTGATTAAAATCACATATTTGTGGAAAACAGCTCTTTATTGTTTTCCACATGATAATGTAGTATTTATAGAATTTATTTGTAATCTCAATTTTATTCTTGCCGGGTCCAACCTAGTTAAAAACATTTATTTTTTTATTTTTAATTGTATTTTATTAAAAAAATTAAAAAACAAAACGCTCAATGACATAACATTTACAGAATTTAATCTCAACTTCAATTTTTTTCTTGCCAGATCCGACCCAATTAAAAAAAAATTCTCTAAAAATTTAAATTGGTTTCAGTTTCTTCTTGGTTTTATACTTTGGTTTTTTTAAAAAAAAATTTTTTATCTCAACTTAATAAATTTTAACAAATTAGTCGCAATTAAAAAAAATTCAGGATGAAAAAAAAACGACTACTCTAAATTGCTGCCATGAAAAAGCCTAAATGTTATAGTTTTTGTTATAATAATTCCTTTGTCGTCAAACATATCAAAATGGACTAAAATATTCAGGGATACAAATCAACAAATAGTTAGTCAAGTGATGTCCTCCGTGATGACATGCCTTGTTTCCACGTGAAGTAGAAAATAGCTAGATAATTTTTTTTTTGAAATATTTTTCATTATTTATAGCATGACAGATCCAAAGTTTTTAAATATGATAAATATATCTAATTTAATAAATAATAAAATAATTATGTATTTTAATAGTTAGGTGTGAGGGGAAAAAAATTGATCATCAATAGTTAATTAATCTTTATTTAGTAAGATAATAAATAATTATATTGGGCCATTAGAAAGCATTACACACGTCTCCTTATCGGCTCAAGCTCAATTGATTTGTTAGGGGGAAAAAAGAAAGTCAAAAAACATATTATAATTTATATAATTTATAGTATATAATTTCTTAATTTATAGTGATTTATTTGCTATATTTCATGTCAAGATTTTATCAATATTTTTTTATTAATTTTATATAAAACAATTTATAATTCTCGATTGAGTTATCAAAAATTTCTGAAAATTTACTTGGGTTCTTCTAATATGATGTTTTAGTTTAATTTAAAATTTTAAAATTTAAAAAAAATTCAGAAATTTGATGAAAAGTCATAATTTGATCAATTTTATGTTATTGAGGGTAATTTTCAATCCGACTATTAGTTTAAGCTAAAAATTTTATAAGAAATTTTAAAATATATTAAATAAAATCTAATTAAAATTTTAGAATAAATAAAGCAGTAATGCTAAAAAAACAGTCAAATAAAAATAAAATATCTTATTAAGGTGAGAGAGAAAGAGAAAAAAATAGAAAATATAATTGAATCTTTCAGGACAAATCCCATAAGTAGATTGAAGTAATGTATTGTAATTGCGGTCACAATCATGCATTTATATAGGACAAATTCCATTAACTAGATTCGATCAGGTGGCCTGTTTGCACTGTTCAATATTCTCCATGAAATTGATTTTTTTTCATGTACCGATTTTTTTATTTTTTATTTTTTATTTTTTGAACAATCACAACCCTGAAAACAACACAAGTTGACGGGCTGCACTCTTCCAAACAACACAACTAAAAAAGGAATTACAAAGGTTGCTTGACAATGCAACCTTCAAGGAGATATAAAATATCTCTTAAAAATTAAAAAAAAAAAGAAAAATGAAAAAGAAGAAGAATATTTTAGACATTCCACTTTCTTTCTTTTTTAAGTCACCATCTGTCCAAACCCAACCAGTCACTGTAATATATATATATATATATATATATATATTTAACACTTTTAAACTTTGCTCGCTCTACATAAATAGTGTAAAACTTAAAGCAATTGAGTCAGTGAGTATGAGAACCAAATAATATTATTTATAGCAAAAGTTTCCATCAATGAGTTAGTGAGTATGAGAATCAAATAATATTATTTATAGCAAAAGCTTCCATCAAGTTTTAATGGTTGTATGTTAGACATATTTATTATATTATGGGTATTTATAAGTGAAATACTTTAAGAGCTTATAAAAATTACATTCTTAAAGTGAATCACTTAAAGAGTTCATAAATATGAATGTTATATAATTAAAGTGAATCACTTTAAGATCTCATAAATATAAAAGTTAGAATATTTAGAGTTGATCATTTTAATAATTCATAAATATAAAAAAGAGCTAGAGAGTCGTTTATAATGACTCTATAAAAAATGGTCAACAAAACAACTATGCTAGTCCAGGACCACAAGTAAGAGATGAGACTGCTTTACGAGTCCTTCTTTGACTAGCACAGCCACTAATAGATAAACAAAATAAGAACATAAATAAGATAAGAGTTAACAAAGCAAAGGAAAAGAAATGAAAAGCATAAACTTGATATTAATGAAAGCAAAGCATAAGCAATATAAAAGAAAAAACAAGAACATGATCTTGATCTAGATACCAAGATGCCTAAATGCATGGCAAATGCCTCCTTTTATAGGCTAAAATTAGAAACTATTGATTTTATGACTAATTGATGAGTAGGTAGCCAACCCTTGACTTGATGACAATCTTTATCTTCTCTTGTCTGCCCAAAATTAGAGCCACTTAAAACATGAAAGTTGTAGGAAATTGTCTCAGCTTTCTTATGTAAATAATTCAGCTCATTTCGAGTTCTAGAACTCCAGATATGGCCAAAATACTCAACAGTGTTTGGGCTGGAGGACAGATTCGGGCTTCTTTGTTGTTGCAACAATTTGGACTTGAAAATGACCTTTTTAAATCTTGGGCTCCATATGAAAGTTGTAGGCCTATGTCCTACCTTTCTATTCATATAAAGTAGACCTAAATCTGATATCTATAACTCCAGATATGACCCAATTACCAAACAGTGTTCCGGTTTGGATTGCACCGACATCTCTTTTCTAAGTTTGGCTATCTCTTTATCCTTTCAATTTCAGTTCTTAAATTCATCAATCAATTCTTTTATTTATGTGATAGGGCTGCATTTAAAATGAATATTTACCATAAATTAAAGGTATCTTATATTATTAGATAGATTATTATAAAACATACTTTAGTTAAAGAGTTATTAATATTTTAAATGCAAAATAATGATATAAAACCATGATAAAAATACACTTTTAAGTACTAATCAAACACCAACAATTATGTTTGGAAGGAAAAAAAATATTTGAAGCAATAAACAAATCATGAATGGAAGGATGTGGTTTATTATCTTATAGGTTATTCTAATTATATTAGAATTGTTTTGCATGTCCATATGAGCTTCATAATTGACTAGAGAGATGAGTTCGTGATATGCTATTGGCTCGATTAAAGTTATGCATGAAAAGTTTGGTTGTTGATTAATTTAAACTATTATAAATTAAGAGGTGATATTTATATGATTATTATAAACTAAGTTTGAAGTTCAAATTTCATATTGCATGGTAAGATGTTGTAAGAGTTAAGGATGATAAATGTTTTGATACTTGAATTATCAATTTTATAATGTTGACTTTATAATCTCATTAGACATGTCTCATATGCTAGTTGGATACTTAAATTCATTGGATTCTTTTCCATCCATATGATTGGTGGCTAACTTGATTTTTTTATTTTCTTTTCACTACTAAAAAATTATCAAATTTAAATAAAAATACTATCCGGAAAAAGCTCAATTATAAATTACAATGAAATTTATTAATAAAATATTTTCTCTTTATGTTTATTTGTATATTTAGATGAAATTTTTTTATTGATATATACTAAGAGAATTAAAATAGAAAATGAAGAAAAGAAAAGAAAAAAAATAACATGTCATTGTTACATACAATATTATCAATGAAATAAACTCATCGCTAATATTTTTTAGTAAATTCATTAGTAATATTTAAATTATAACTTGGTAATTGACGTCCCCTTTCTCCCTCGTCCATTTCCTTTTCTTCTTATTCTATTTTTCTTAGTAAAAAATAACAACTTTTTTATTTTATCACAAATCAAATTCTCATTATCACAAATCTAGCGGCCTAACACTCAATTTGTTAGCATCTCTGTTTTGATTTAATTTCTTTTAAAGATTTCTGTTTTGATTTAATTTCTTTTAAAGATTTCTAACATCAAATAAGTAAAACTATCTATTTCTTATTTTAACCCATTTTTTAAATGTTAATTTTCTTGGCATTTTGTTGTAGTATATATAGTTTGTATGTATATTTATTCTATATCTTTTTTTATAGAGATTTATTGTATGAATGCATGATTTGTACGTATTAGAGTTTGTTTGAGATTTTAAAAAGTTATATTTGTTTGTGATTTGATAAAATTAATTTCAATTTTGATTATAAATAAAAAATAATGGATTATTTAATAAGTGTGTTTCATATTTTATTAACTTTATTGTTAAGTTGAAAATTTTAATAAATATAAAGAAATTTGAATCTTAATAGAAAATTGATAATAATTTAAGGGTACTATTATAACCGATCGAATAAGTTTTAGTTAAATCAACGACAGTTGATTTATTTAGTTTATATTATTAATTAATGCATGTTGTTATTAATATTTTATATAGTTTTGATATAAGTAATGAATAATCGTTCTTAGATGTATCGAATTTTACCTGAAAGGTTGCGCAAGATAGATTATTGTAATGAAGTTAATATTTTTATTCATTACTTGTTATCTAATCTAAAAAATATTAGTAGATGCGTTATTAAATGTACATGTAAGATAAGTAAAAATCCAAAGTTTATCAATTCAGATATTATACGATGTATCTTTTATAAAAAAATATTTATATTGGTTTATGTATGAAAAACCATATATTTTTTACAAGATCATATAGAGAGAACGACTGAATTAACTTCTTATTTTAACATGTATAAAGTTGTAGATAATATAATAATTTTTATAAGAATAGATGCAATACCAATGAATTAAGGCTATACAAATAAATATTTAATTATAGATAAAAAATCAAATGCAAAAACAACTAGTACTTTTCAAACCAAAATTAACTTTGCTTGATATCAACAAGACTATTGCATACACACAAAAATGTATCTGATTGCAATTATAGTTTGATAATTTGAGTATGTATTTGCTTTCCAAACTAATAGGAGCCAAATGAGCACAAACATTTATAACCGCCGCATAAGTGAAGCTATAATATATTTTATTAAAGACTAATTTGAAATTGATATTTATAATATATAAAAATGTTTTTTTCTTTAATGAAGAGAAAAATAGTCAAGGCAGGTAATTTCTATAAATATTTCAAACAATGAAATTGAATAAAATTAATGAATATTTCAAATAATAAAATTGTATTATTTAATGGTTTATTTTAAACATAATAGTTTCAAAAATTATCAATTAAATTGAAATTTATTAAATTAAATTAAATAAAAAATAAAAAATGAAACAAATAAAAAAATATCTTAGTTATAAGAGTATTTGAGAGTATATTAGTATTATTTTTTAAATTTTTTTAGAAATATATTAAAAAATATTTTTTATTTTTTAAAATAATTTTTGATATTAATATATGAAAATAATTTAAAAATATAAAAAAATATTTTTAAACATAAATATATATTTTTTAAATTTTTAAAAAACACAGTTTTTTCCAAACAAAACATACGGGCCAAACCCAGTTTAGGTCTCCTCTCTCAGGCCCACCGGTGCAGGCCCAGTGTTTGCTAGACGCTATTTTACTTTTCGATTAAAAAAAAAAAAGAAGCACAAAGAGTACCGAGTACTCTTCACTGACATCTTCGAATTTCGAATATCTAGGAAATTAGGAGGGAGGGTGAGTGCACGGAGAATCCTAAGACAAACCCCCCGATTGATCTCTCTGTCTTCTCTTTTCCTTCCCAAACATCAACAAAGAAAGAAAGAAATGGAGTTGGACCCTGATGACGTCTTTAAAGACGACGAAGACGATCTCGATAACGAATTCTATCAGGTTAGGTCCTTACTTCTTGTCACTTTTACTTATTTATTTTTCCCAGAAAATAAAACACTAATTTTGCTAAACTACATTCTGCAGCAAAGAGAATCGTCGAAAGAATTCGTGGTCCACCTTGTCGATGCTTCCCCCAAAATGTTCTCATCTACTTGTCCTTCTGTCAGTGTCTTCTCTCTATCTCTCTTCTGTTTCTTTTGTATTAGAGTGTGTTTATTTTTGTGTTTAAAAAGTGTTTTTATTTTTTTTGAATTAATTTCTTAATGATTCTGTATCGTTTTAATACGTGGATGTGCAAAATAATTTTTTTGTTTCATTTCCAAACGATTTTGAAAAGCAAACGTGGTAACCATCACAGTTGTAAACACTACCATGTAGCATTGCATAAAAGCAGGTTTCAATAATTTCTTTTCCATTTACTTCATCCAAATGATTTATTTGTAATTAATAATAGACTGTGCATAAGAAATGCTGCTGTTTTGTGGCTGTGAAAATGTTTTTTTTCTTCTCTTGATTTTGGTGGTATTGGCAGGAGGACGGAAAGGAAGAAACTCATTTCCACATAGCTATCAGTTGTATCGCGCAGTCATTGAAGACCCAGATAATTAATAGATCGTATGATGAAGTTGCAATCTGCTTCTTTAACACTGTAAGTCTTTTTATTTGTTTTTGGCTTTAATAGCCAACACAAAAAGGGTGTAAGTAGATGAAAGAAACAATACATTTTGCAATTCCATATTTGTAGTTTATCCTTTTCTTGGGGTTAGTTTGGTATTTATGGTGGCATGTGATTTGACAAGGTTACTTGGTTGTATACTTGTCTTCTCTTAGGATCACATGCTAGCTATGATGGAAGTTGTTAGCATATTTAGTTCACCATTATTTGATTATCATTGCAGAGGGAAAAGAAGAACTTGCAGGATCTAAATGGTGCTTTTGTATTCGATGTTGCGGAGAGAGAGTATCTAGACAGGCCAACTGCAAGACTTATCAAAGATTTTGATTGCATAGAGGGTAAGTCTCAACAGCATATTCTACATGCTTTGGTACAGATTTATTGATTTCTGGTCTAAACTCTTTATGTTATCTCCTCACTCATTGTTATAGCAGACAGGGTCCTTTATTTTTTTTTTTAAACATTGAAATAAAGGTACTCAACTTTATCTAACCTTACATTGTTTTTGGACCGCTGTTGTTTTAAACATAAAAAAATGTTAATATTTTGCGTGGTTAAATTTTTATACTCTGAAATTGTATCAAATCGATTGTGTTCAATGCACCAGTCTTTTGTCATAATCATTGCTAGCATAGTGTCTGTCTTTCAGAGCAAGACTTTGTCGAATCTGCATTTTGATGTCTAAAGTTGTGGAATTCCAACAACCTCTAACTAACTCCTAGTTTACTTTCTGATGCTAATTGTCAGATGGCATGGTACCAATGATTATTGAATCTAATAATAATTCTTTTCCTCTTGGAAGAATGTGTGGCAACTATCACTGTCAAAGCTAAATGAAGCAGTAGCCAGTGGCTATGCTTTGGATTTCATCTCTCTTTATTTTATCTGGTATCTTGTTTTTCCTTGCATGGTCTTTGAATCTTCTGGTTTCAAAAGTTGTGAGAGCTCAGTTCTCGAATTCTTAATAGCTTGTTGAAGCTGATGGTTGAATTTGAATGGTCATAATTATCCCTGACTTATCATCTCCATAGATGTTTTAACTTTTGAAAAAAATAATTTTGAGGATCTTTGTATGCAAGTATGGAAACAATGAGAGCAGTTTCTTACTTCATGTTTTATAAAGCCTTTGTTTTTAGTGAAATTTAAAAATATCAAATGACTTTTCATCTAATTTGTTTGCAGAATCATTCACGAAAGACATTGGCAGTCAGTATGGTATCGTGTCTGGGTCTCGGGAGAATTCCCTTTACAATGCTCTCTGGATAGCGCAAGCATTGTTGCGTAAAGGGTAATACAGATTTTTCTTTGTCTTTGATGTTATAACTTTGATTGTCTTGTAATCTGAAGTGATATTTTCATCTTTTTTAAGATCTTCAATGCATAGTTTCCTAATGTAAGGGATGAAACCATCTCAGATCTGCAAAAACAGCTGATAAACGGATTCTTTTATTTACAAACGAAGATGATCCTTTTGGGAGCATCAAGGGTGTAGCCAAAGCAGATATGACCAGGACAACATTGCAGCGAGCCAAAGTATAGATTTCCATTGACATAACTAGCACATCTTCAAAATTCAACCCTTTGTGAGAATGCAATTTTTCACTTCAAATTTCGTTGTTAAAGAATGCCGTTGCACCTTTCAGGATGCACAAGATCTTGGCATCTCAATTGAACTTCTCCCCTTGTGTCAACCTGATGAGGAGTTCGATGTTTCACTTTTCTATTCTGTATGTCCTTGCCTACACCAGTTGATTTTTCATTGTTCCATATCTACTCCAGTTGATTTCTTTATTAACTTCTCCGGGTGGTAAGTTGATTTATATTTGATAGAGAATTCACTATATTTCAGGATTTGATGGGGTTGGAGGGTGATGAACTTGCTCAGTTTATGCCTTCAGCAGGGCAAAAGTATGCATTTTCTTTTTTTGTGGTACTCTTGCAAGGATTATTTCATTTCTCTGTCTGACATTGCATAACTGCAATTGTGAAATTGGGCTTCTGGGGACTTACCATATTTTAAACCTATGGGAAATGCTAATGCTCCAGAGGCAATAAAAACTATCACAAGTAGTGGCTATACTGTTATAAGGGCATCATATGATAGTGCAAGTTTTTCTGGAATAGGAAAAACACTCTCTCTCACACACAAAAATGTTAATGAGCACCAAACAGTTATGCTCCTATGCTTATAGCTGCGTGCTTGCACATATTAAATGTATGCATGCCTGTGTGTGTGCTGTTCTAAACTGATGGCCATAAAAATATTTTATGGCTAAGAGTTACCTACCTGGCTGCATGTAAATGAGCTCTCTCTCTCTCTCTCTCTTTGTGTTGGACACACCTGAACATCTTGTGATTAAGAGTTGCTAGTTATGTTATCTTCCACATATTGACATGGTTATTCTCTATCTGTGGGGGCCTGTTTTGCTCGCAGTAAACCCAAAAACAAACATCTATACATTAGTCTCTCATGGGAACCCTCAAAACAGAGCTTTTTGTTAAGATGTAAATTCTCATTGGCACATACATCCTGCTATAATACACTCATTGATCCACAGTGATGTTTGAATATCTATATTTGCGTGCATCTCATGTGTATTTGCCCATTATTTGTTTCATAAAATCCTCTCACATTGTGTTCTAATCTCAGATTGCAAGATATGAAAGATCAGCTTAGAAAACGAATGTTTACAAAGCGAATAGTAAGAAGAATCACGTTATCAATTGCAAATGGATTGTCAATTGAGCTGAATACATATGCTTTGATTCGTCCAACTTTGCCAGGTACAGTTACTCCGAACTTCTACGCTGCATCATGTTATAGAGGCTTCTGCATAATATCGTTGTCATCACATAAGGCAGTTTATGATTTTTTTTTGTGCTTTTTATCCCTAGGGGCTATTACGTGGCTTGATTCTGTCACCAATCGTCCTTTGAAGGTAATAACAGATTGTCATGTTTCATTTTATTTATTGGTTTAATGCTTACATTTATTTACATTGCACATATTTTGTGCAATGTAAGTGAATTATGCCTATTTGAGATCATTAGTCTTGATCATTTTGTGCTGCACTTTCCAGCTTCTAGATTGTTTCTTATGGCATGATGCATTTCATGTAGTATTCTTTTTCCCTCATTGTGGCTCTAGCTTTGAACTTTCTCCACAGTTTGGCACTGAAGGAGGTTAAGGGGATAATGCATTAGTTTTCTCTTGAGGTGTTATGTTCTGTTCAATGATATTCGAAGACAGAATATGGTGCTATATTCTTGAATTAGTTTCAAGTTAATTAGATACAAACTGGGGAGTTTCTTTACTTGCTCTAATCATATGTAATTGCCTTTTAATTTATTCCCATCACTTCCTTTTTTTTTTAGATTTTGGATTCACCTTGTGAGTATTAGATCTTAATCAGGTCATGTATTATGACATTGTGCAGACCGAGAGATCTTTTATCTGTGCTGATACTGGTGCATTGATGCAAGAACCTGCAAAACGATACCAACCTTACAAAAAGTAAGCATGTTTCACTTCTGTCGATTATGTTATTTGTAATGCTTTTTTTATTTTTCTTTCTTAGTTGATTCAAGAACCTGCAGCATCTTTATTTATTTATTTTTTGCTTTCCCCTTTTCATTTTCTTTTAAATTCTTCTTAGGAGTATATGATGTAAATAAATATCCTGTTAGATCATCTAATATTGTAACTTAAAAGTTGTCATACCCTTACATTTTTCACACCGTCCTTTTTGGCATGCTGATTTTGGTACATGCCAAAACTTAAATATTTTTTTTTTTGTTATTTGATAAATTATGGCGGCTGTCTACTTGCATTTGTTGTCTAATTAATCAATTTATGGTTCAGTGACAATATCATGTTGTCTTTCGAGGAGTTGTCTGAGATCAAAAGGGTTTCAACGGGACATCTTCATCTTCTTGGATTCAAGCCCTTAAGTTGCTTGAAAGATTATCACAACTTAAGGCCTTCAACATTTATTTTTCCTAGTGACAAGGTTTTAATTCTTTTCCTTGAACAATATTTAGGTATTTTCCTGAAGTTCATGCTTCCTGTTCTGCTTTGGTTTATAGATCACAATTTGCTTTGGTTTATAGATCACAATTTTTTTTTTGATGACTTAGCATGCTTCTTCAAGCCTATAAATGGCCATGTAATGCCACAACTAAATAAATTTTTCTCCTAGATTGGGTTACAACTCTCTATGTGAGCGTTTTTTGGGTAAAAATTAATTTTTTTATGTTTTGAATCGTTTTGATGTGCTGATCTTAAAAATGATTTTAAAAAAATAATTTTTTTTTGATACATTTTGGAATGAAAAACACTTTAAAAAGCAACTGGAACCACACTCTCAAGCAAACCCATATCTTCCTTTAGAAATTGCAGTTAGTGGAGAGATGGATTCCCTAGGTTGGTATTGCAATGTTATAGGATTCTATATAGAAGATTGCACATTCATGGAAATAAATTTATTTTAAGAATGCATTATGAGTGTTTTTAGTTTCACATTATCTCATATAGGGAGTACATTTGGGCATTTTGGCAATATCTTGGTTTCATGGGTGTGTAGTGAATGATATTTTGATCCACTTCACCTACAAAATTGCATCTAAAGGACATAATATGATTTGTTCTGTTGATTGTTTCCACTTTAGGATATATAAATCTAGGTAAGTGGATTAAACTTGATAACTTGAATTTACTCATCTCCACAGTTTGTCTTTGAGAATGTCATTTCTATGATGAGCATGAAGAATAATTTTTAAGAATCATGTTAGAATGCTCTTTAAAATCTTGATTGTATGCACATGTTTGTGGGTAGCCATGCTTCAATGTATTGTTGAATGTTATTTTATGCTATTAATATTTGGTCCTTGGAAGGTCAGGGAGCTCTGATGGTTCTCTTATGAGTCCTTCTAGATTTGCCTGTGCCTTGCTTACAACATAAAAGCATGTTAATTGAGAGTCTGGTAGTGAAATAGTAGAATATCTATTTAATTTTGAACTTCAATGAGAAGTAAAATTAATACTCTCAAGCCACTCAATTGTTCCCTTTTCACTCTCCATTAAAGCTCGATACTTCTTTCTTGTGGCTTTGATGGATGTTATAACTAGTAGTAGTTAACTTATTAAACAAAAAATATATGCACTTCAGATATTTGGTGATTGTATGATTATATTTCCAGATTTTTTCTGAGTTTCTTTGTTTCCAGGCAATCAACAATCCCATCTTGCTTTACATATATCCTAAAATCATCTCTTCCCTGGTATGTAATAGTGCTCTTTTCTTTTCTGGTTATTGGTTGCAGGAAGTAATTGGTAGCACTTGCATTTTCATTGCCTTGCTTAGATCCATGGTAAACCTTAAACGGTGAGCAGTGTTTATTTTGTGAACTGTAGTATTATTTCTTGAACTTGAACTTGAACCCAAATATTTATAAGATATAATCTAATAATATCTCTCATATGTATTGTTATGTTATATTATTTAGTAATGAGATAAGTTTCTACTCATGGGAGATGCTATCTGTATTTATTTAGATTTATTATTTTTACTTTCCTTCTCCTTATTGTATTATCTACAGATAGCATTTTACCCGAGTACCTGGGCAGTTTTTGTTTAAGCCTGGGATTGTAGAAATTCATATTTCTTATCCATATCCTTAATCATAATGTAGGGACCTTTCTATGATGCAATGGGCAACTCTTGGTTTTGTAACCATGTCTTTGTGTCTAGACTTGAAACTTTAGCGCATCCAACTTGTATAAAGATTTCAAAGTGCACAACCATCTCCAAATTCTTCTTCCAGGACCCAAATTCTGTTGGATCATAACTAGGTGATGGCCATAATTTCTGTGGTGCTAGTATCCTACACTTTATGTGGCTAGGAGCATCAAGATTCCTAACTTTAGCAGCTCCACTTTCTTTTTGGTTATGGAAAAGCAGGAATATAAATTATGGAACCCAAGAGAAGTGTTGTTCATCAATTGCAAAAGTTGATTTTTTTTTTATCCTATCTCTTGAATTAGTCATGCTTTTTATTTATTTGCATTTATTTATCCTTAATTCTTTTTTCTTTCTTCATTCATTGAAAATTTTGCAGTTTTGCCGTTGCATTTTATGGAAGCTCATCTCGTCCTCAATTGGTTGCCCTTGTTGCACAAGTAAAATACTGCATTTTTAAAGTACCATTGGATTGTTGCATGCATGAATTTATAATTGGTGAACAAGTCTGATTTTGGCATCAATATGCCATCTTCATCCTTATATTATTTTTGTCATTATTACTCTTTTTTTTTTGTCTATCTTTTGAATTTCTACCCTATTCCATTAAATAAGTGGGAGACCCTGCAACTAAATTCTGCTCAAATGTAAAGAGTAATGAAATAAACTTGTAATCTAAACTGATTGATTGGTAGAGAGTAGCTTAGGTTCCCAATACTTGTCTAATGCATTTATCATTTTGCTTATTTGTTTTCTTTGTTTCATTTTTATTTTATTTTCCTAATTGCATTTCAGAATATGATAATATTCTAACTTGGTTGTCCCACTCTGTGGTCTATTAAACTAGGGCATTTGAATAAGCTCATGCTGTCATTGTGTGCAATTGTGTCATTCGCTGCTTTTGCAATTGAATACTATGCCCTGTGGTTTTTTTTTCTTCCCAATATTTTTAGATCTCTCTTCCCAGATTTGAATCTATCTTTTTGAATTGAATACCATGCCTTGTGCTTTTGTTGCGTAATGAAAGAAAGTAATTTCTGGTGCTTAATCCATGCTGTTGAGCTAGATTTCTAAGTTCCTTAAACAATGTGATTTATGTGATACAAATTGTTATCTTGATCCAATTATGCAGTGAACATAATTGCTGTTGTTGTTATGTCTAATTTCAAAATTACTGTGTCATTAATGTTGCTTATTGGTCTTTGAGAAACAGGATGAGATTATTAGTGCTGGTGGTCAGGTTGAGCCACCGGGAATGCACATGATATATCTTCCCTATTCTGATGATGTCAGGCATGTTGAAGAGGCAAGTACAATTTTAAGTTGATTCAAAATGGAATATATAGTAATCTTAGCAACAAGGGTATGGTTGACTTGCTGCAGATTCATTCAGACACAAATGCTGGGGCACCTCGCGCTACTGATGAACAAATTAAAAAGGCTGCTGCTTTGATAAAACGCATTGACTTGAAAGATTTTTCTGTATTCCAATTTGCTAACCCTGGTAAGCTGGCTTTGATTATTCAGACTTCGTACCTTGAAGAGTGCTTATAAATGCTAAGGATATATTTGGTGTGGGTGTAAAGGGTGAAAAGTTACCCTGTATTTCATCCTCTTGTGGGGAAGGGGTGAAAAATTTTTTAGGGAGGTGGATTTTGGGTCTCGAGTCCTTCCCTCTCCTTTTGTAGATTTTAACACTAATCTATTCTTTCTTCTCCTTTTATTTCCATTTTGGAGTGCAACTATGTGCTATTTAATTTTTTTCTATTATATTTAACTTAAATTCTGATTTCTCTTTTTTTGGGACCCACTACTTTTCATTATGTCCAATTCCTACCAAACATTCTTAACACATCATCTCTTAAACCTTTCTTTACCCTTAACATTTCACCCTTAAATTTAGGATGTTATCTCGTTAACATTTCTTCAGATTTTTCATTCCATACCAGAAGCAATCTTAAGATGATTGGGAAAATTTTTGAAAACATCTTCACATGGCTGTTGTCTAAACTTTTAATTTTTTTTTATAGTCTAACTAGTGGTTTTGGCATGTGCACCTACATGTGTTTTATTCAATTTAAAAAATTATTTTATTATTGAAATTAACACATTTAAATTTAGTTTATTAAACTAGCTTCTGTGATTCGTATAAAAGTTATTATATGATGTTGATATAAGTTTCCTTGAAAATTTAATGGAAATTTTCATATGAATTCATGGACAAAGCGAATTGATGGCTATTATTGAGGAAAAAAGTGATTTTAATTTGGATTCTTACTATGAATTGGAAATTGATAGCAATGAAAAAAGATGATTGGTTTTAACTTTAATCGCACTGGGAGTAAAAGTTGGATTTCTGCTAGGATTAGAATTAGTACTGTTTAATTTATTAAGCATGTAATAGTCAATAAAGTTTTTGAAAGGTTCAGAAGCGCGCATACACCCATGGATTCTGGATTTGAATGAGGAAGAACTTTTATGCTCTCTTATATTTTGTCAAATCTACTCTGCAAATGATGAAATATAATGCATGTTATTTTAGGTGTAGTAAAATTTTCCTACTTGTCAATCTGTATCTCAGTTCCAATTTTTTAATATATAGTATGCATTTCTGGAGTGTAGTCTCTGCCTAAGCAACGCCTTGATTGAAGTTAGCACTTTTATAATGAGAGGTTCTGAATTACAGTGCAAGAAAATAAAAAGAATATCAATGTTTGGGTTGATTGAACATATGAAGTTATAAAATCTCAATTCATGTGGATCACAATTTTCGTGCATCATGGATATAGCATATTCCATAATATTAGTTTGCTGTAATAAATGCTATTATTGGAGGTCATTGATTTATGTGAACTATGAAGAAATCATATAATTTTTCGTTTTTCTTTAAATCTTAGCTGGATTCTCCTTATCATCAATTTCCAATACATTTTCTTACAGGTTTGCAGAGACACTATGCAGTTCTGCAGGCCCTAGCTCTGGATGAAGATGACATGCCAGAAATCAATGATGAAACACTTCCTGATGAAGAAGGCATGGCCAGGTAAGATCTGCTCGTAGCTTCCTATCCTTTATGTGGATCTTCACAATCATTTTTGTTAACCTGACAAATGTTCACATTTATGATACCACAGACCAGGAGTTGTTAAAGCAGTTGAAGAGTTCAAGCTTTCTGTCTATGGAGAAAATTATGATGAGGAAAGTGACATGGGCAATGGAAAAGCAAGCGATGCCTCCAAAAAACGGAAAGCAGCTGCCGAAAATGCAGTTAAGGAGTCTGCAAACTACAACTGGCCTGATCTTGCTGACAATGGACAGGTGTGCTTTCTTGTGTTTCAAACACGATGGTATCTTGTCTTAATCAAGTGCACAAAGTTGGCTTAACCAACAATATAGACAATTGGTTTGAGCAAACAAAGCTCTCTCTTAAACATTTCTCGAGATCAATAAAGAACTGCAGGCTTTGTTTGTTCAATGAACAGCAATGCCTACAGAAAACTTTCTCCTAGAAAAAATCCAAACAAGTTAATGATTTTTTCCCTCTGGGATCGCACCATCCAAAAAAGCTAAGCATAATAAATCATTTAGGAAGATGGAAAGGGAACAGAAGAACTGATTCCTTTTAAGCTTTTTTGAAGTCATTATCAAAAAACACGTGATTTGGAACAGTATCGGAAGCTATGTTGTTCCAATTTGAATGTTAACTGGAGATACTTGGAGATTATAGCATATTCATTCGAAGTTGCACAGATATGTCGATAACACCATGAGCTAAATAAAATTGGTTGATGGAAATTATTTGCTTATAATTTGTTGAAATTATTTATAATATCTTATTGTAACAAATGAATTAGGAAATATTCGAATATAGGTCACTAAATTAAAGGATAACAATCCCTCTTTTCATGGATCTGTTTTGCAGTTGAAGGACTTGACAGTAACGGAGCTGAAGTATTACTTGACAGCGCACAATCTGCCTGTTACAGGGAAGAAGGAAGTTTTGATAAGCAGGATATTAACTCACTTGGGAAAGTGAGGCTAGTCCAGTAGCAGCTCTTTTTCCAGCATCCAGTTGTGGTTTTGCCATGATGGTGATACATCGCACTGTACACCAGTTACATCTTTTAGAGCCTAACTTATCTGCTCTTTGGGAAATTGAAACGCGAGCATGGCAGGCAGCCTTTTGCGTCATTACAATACAGGCCAGCTGAGCTTTTGCATTTCCTGTGTACAGGAGTTGTATTGTATCAGTGCCTAAATGCCTTGTTTTGACTAAGGGCAGGAGGGATTTGCAGCATTATCATTCAAGGAGTTTTGGAAAAGACATTTTCCATGCCATGCTCTGGACTTTTTATCTCTTTATATATATATATATATAAATAAAATGAGATTCCCCTGTAAAGGGTTTCTAGGTATATTTGGAAGGGGGGTTTGTGGTTATTTTTTAGAGTATTTTTTATAAAAAAAATATATTAAAATAATTTTTTTTATTCTTTAAAAATTATTTTTAAGAGTAATGTATCAATATAATTTAAAATATATTGTAAAAAATTAATTTTTAATAATTTTTTAAATGTTTTAGAAATGTGATTTTCATCGGTTCAGTTTATTAATACTGGAAAACCAAGAGGGGTGGGGCCTTAAATTCAAGTTCCACGTTTTTCAGGCCATAGTCAATCTTAAAAAACAAAACCCTGCCTCCTGGACCCCCAATTTCTCTTATTCAAGTTCCACGTTTTTTATTTTAATATATTTTTAAATAAAAAATAATATATTCCCTGTCCCTTTTTAAAAGTCAAGTCGGACATTCTCTGACACCTCTTTGAAACCCAAGTTCTGCCTAATTTGAGGGATGAAAAACCGAAGTGGAGGACGCGTCTTGAGTGGTCAACTCCTCACGAGGATGTAAATATTATTGTAATCATAATAATGTATTATGCCAATGGCGTCGTCGTTTTGAACGTGTCAATGGAATAACAATATTAGCATTACAAGGACTGAACAGTGTTTCCAGTGGCCGAGACAAGGGGGTGGCAGCGGCAAGCCCCTCGGCATGTAAGAAAATGGTTTTTTTTTTTAGCATTTTGTTTTTAATATTTTTATAATTTTAATAGTAAAACAACTAAAATTCTAGTTTTTTTAAAATAATTTTTTTAATTCAATTCCTTTTATTTTTTTTTTCAGTACCAGAGTGTGTTTGACTATATTGTAAATGATGATTTTGTAATTTTTTTCTTAATATTTTATCTTTTCAAACTTTATACTTTAGATCCCTCATTTTTTTTTATAAACTCAACTTTGATTTAATTTTTCTTTTTTCTTTTTACATTTTAGTCTTTGATTTGAAATAAAGGAAAGAAAGTGGTTAGATTCTATTAATAAAGAAAGAAAGTCTCAATAATATTAATTTTTTTTATAAAAATATCAGTTTTTGTATTATTGAGTTCCATTTAATGAAAAGAGTTTAACTTGTATATTTTTTCCATGTAGACCTAGTTGAAATAATACATCTAAATTCAAGAATTTTTTATTTTGGGTTGATTTTGTTTTCTTAGTTGATTTTTTTTATTGTTTAAAGCCATATATGAGTTTATTAATGTGTTTAAGGTGTTTTACAAATGTTTTTGAGCCAAAAAAATGTTAAAATAAATTTTTAGATCAAAAAATCATTGGTGCCTTCTTATTTTTCAGCCACTACCATGACTATAATCTATAAAAAAGTAAGCAAAACATTGCTTATTTCTATTTTTTTTCAAAACATTTTAGGGTAAACAACATATCATCAAAACCATTAATAAAAAAAGACTTTTGTGTGCGGGTCTGACTTTAGAGGCTTGTGTAAGTGTTCTTTTTAAAATGAGTAAGGCATTTGGACATAACTTTTCGGATCTGACCTTTTTTTTATATTTTAGTTTTTTTATTTATACATTATTTGATATTTATTTTTTTGAAATATTTTTTATTTACATTTGAATTAATACCCCTTCTTTCTAATTTTTTAGATTTCTTATTTAATTTTTTTTTTATAAATAGTGATTTTTTGTAATTATTTTGTAAGCATTTAATAGTTTGAATAGATTATTATGAATCATGTATAATTCTTTTTATATAAATAAGATTTATTTTTAAAAATAAAATTTATTTATTCTTAGTTAAAAAAGGGTGACCTTTAAGGTAAAAAAAAAGTGCATTAAATGGAAAAGTTGCATCCACATTATTTTTTCTAAATAAGTTTTATATTTATATTTGTATTTAAATTAATACTCATTCTCTCTAATTTCTTAGATTGTTTATTTATCCCTTTTCAATGACAATATATATATATATAATGTTTTGAAGAGATTATTCTAATTCATCTATATTTTTTTTCATGTTTTATACAAATATTGTTTTTAAAAATTATTTATTCTTGGTAAGAAGAAATTGATCTCAAAGATAAAAAAGAAAAAGAAAAATGCGTCCATTGAAAGGAAAAGTTGCATACACAGTATTTGTTTTTCAAAATAATGTAGAATAATTGTGTCCTTTTGTCCACTCCATTAGTTCTTTTACCTTATCTGGAAGATGTTGTTTTAAATACTAAAATTTCCTTCCTTGTCTAATAGAAACTATGCTCTCAAAAATAAAATAAAAAGTGATTGGAATATATCTTTTAAATAGCATCTTATAATCTTCATTTTTAATAAAAAAATAATTATCTTCATTTTTAATAAAAAAATAATTCTGAGTTTTTTTACTACCGTATACATTCCATAACAAATATAAAAACCTTGCAAACTATGGATATTAGTTATTGCTACAAATATCTCATTGTTAGACATGAAATATTTATAGAATAGGTAAGACAATATCTAACATATATTTTTCAAAGATTATTAAGAATTAAAATCTATAATACACAAGGTAATAATATTTCTTTAAGTCTCATGCATTTCTCATAGATTTCAGTCATAACTTTAAAAATATTGTTCTATCTTGCCCAAATAAATTAACAAGCCTACCAATATTGATGGGAAGGTACAAATATTTATTTTCCAATCCAATTGAAATCTTAGAACAATTCATTATGTAGATATAGATGTAGTCCAAAAAGTAAACGAAGGCCCATCTAGACATATTTGATAAAATTTTATTTAGCAAATTTGACTATTTGAAATAATTATTTATCAAATTTTGATTGATCCAAAATTATAACTCAATCTAGAACAACATGATTAGATATATCTATAAAAAAATTCATCTTGATCCAATATTCAAGCTAAAAATTATGCTAAATAGCATAAGACAGAACAATAAAAACTTTTATGTTAAAATACAAATCAGGTTCAGGAGAGTCAACTCAGGTCAAGATAAATATAAAAATAGTTACTTGAGGTAAGATCTAGGTCATGGGTTCGAGAGTCAATTCTAGTTGATTTTTTTTTTTAAAATCAAAGCAACCCAAAATAATTAAGTCAATGAATGTTTTTTGGGTGTTTTATATTAGGTTGGCTAGATCAAGTCTAATTAACCCTATTTGTATTTCTTTTAAACTCAAATCGGTTCAAGCACTATGTCTTTTAGGTCCCGAGTGAACTTGCTATGTCATTCCGAGTTTTATAATTAGAGTTATTATAATATTATTAATTTTAACACTCAATATAAACTAAAGTGAAAAAAAATAATATTTATTTTTTTTAAAATACATAAGTTTGATAATAATAAATATTACATATAAAATAAATTTTTTATTTATATTTGACTTTGGCCTTATATATGAGTATTTTTTTATAGGTTTCAATTTAAAAAACAATATATGTTATAATCTATACTTTAAATGTTAGATAAGACAAAATAACAATATTATTGTCATTACAATCATTTCTATTTTTTAAAGGCCTACCAAACTCAAAACAAGATTGATCATCCAATCGATCCAATCCAATTCAATATACACCAAACACAAAATAAAACAATTATTTATTCAATTCGGCACAATATTATCAATACTGTGCAGCATGCCAAACCCTAATCATGGATGGCTCTAGGACAGGGTTCTGGTTCCATGCGGAGGAACATGCAACTTTTTGCTTCCCTCAATTACCAACACCAGAAGGCTGTGACAATGTTCGTTCTTCCTACTATTATTAATTTCTATTGCATAGAGAATAATGACTTTTGTCAAGAAGAATGTTTTTGGCTCTGAATAATAAGTCTCAGAAAGCATTGTCATGAACATTTGATCTTAAATTTAGTCTTTGGTTGGCGTTGCAGCTTTCAATGATAATGGTTGTTTTTCATTGCAATTTATTTATTTATTTTAAATGAAAAGATTGGAGGCTTTATTTTTTAATTTTCCCGAACATTTTTGTTTTTGTTTTAAGTAGCAGTCCGTTGACGAAGTTCGGATTCTTCACTGAAGGATGAAGTTTCCAAGATTCTTAACGAGTGCTAGCTCTTTGGCCACCCTTTCTTGAATATATTGAACATTCAATTATTAGATTTTTGATCCGCAGTAAGGACGTTTCATGACACTTTCCTCCTCCTGGAGTTTTCAATAGTTGACCGCAACTTCGTCTAATTAGTCAAGTTTCTAAGATAAAATGATGGAGTTAATGGTCCACCTCAACTAATTAAAATAAATACAATCAAAATTAAAGCTAAGGGCAAATGTTTATTTGTTTTATACCTGAATAAATCAGCTACGTGGACTCTATTGACTACTATGGAAATGATGGCGAAGACCACATCATAGAGGTTGTTAAGAATACTAATCGACGCATGTTTGTTTAAAAATCAGTAATTAACGTAGTCCTCTGCACCTTGGTACTATACAATAACGGCGTAAACATGCACGTGTTGAAAATTAAACTTCGTGGGAAGATTCAAATATGAGGTGAGTGAGTTGCCTTTGTTTCTTTCTGTTTGGATTTCACCGACCATTCAGACTGACCAGCATCTGGTGAAGTTACTGCATATAAATCTTGCATCAGACCTCAGTTGGAGCACAGACAGGAGCCACTGAATCCAGAGTTCCCTCGAGAGAATCAGTGGGAACCTCTTCACTTAACATTAATCATGGCTCTAGTGCTGGGTTCTGGTTTGATACGGAAGACCACGCAGCTCTTTCCCTACTTCAATTACTACTATCAGAAGGCGGCTGTGCCCATGTAAGGAGTGTCTATGAGCATTTTTTCCGAGCATTTTGATCCGAAACTTAGTCTTTGGCACACCGTTGCATCTTTCAGTTATAATGACTGCTTTTCACTTGCAGCTTAGTTTTTTTTACTTTGGTCAACTCTCTCTCTCTCTCTCTCTCTCTCTCTATATATATATATATATATATGGCTAACAATCCTTTGGTGTTCTTTTGGAGCACAAGACAAGCAGCACAAAACTTGAGACAAATCAGCGAAGGAAGTGGACCAAAAATCAATGGCTTCCACGGGCTTGCCAAGAGGACGGAGTTGCTGTCGGAAAAGAAGCCGCTGCTCCAGTTAATGCTGCTGAAGAAAATTAAGGACAGTAAAAAGGATGATACTTCAGCTCCAGAGAATCAGGCCACTAGCAATCACTCTAGGAAGGTTAATGTTAAGGAGTCAATTGTTACTTTTCACGTCAGATATTTCCCACTGAATCATATCATAATTAAAATAAGATGCCGATGTTCATTGATAAATGAGATCACTGTTATTAAATCTCACTTTCGTTCATCATTCTGTAAAACAAAATTAAAAAAAATCTCTCCATTTCTTCTTCTTTATTTTCCTTTCCTCTCCTTTCCTTTTCCTCTCTTCTCTCGCTACCAACCATCTTAGCCTTCTTTCGCCGTTCCTCTAATTGGAATCTATTCACGTTGGCCTTTTACATGCCATGCTTGAAGCCAGAAAACCTTCATGACATGACGTTTAGCGAGGTTAAAAACTACGATTCTCAATCTCTAAAGTTATTTACTTAAAACTATAAAGAAATTCAGAAAACAGTTCCTTAATATTTTATTAAAATTCCAATAATAATCTTAATAAAAAATAAACTAGGTATGGGTATTTATACTAATTTTAGACCTAGTATCCTTTGTAGATTTTTTTTATTAAAATTTATTTAATTAATAGAATCTATCTAGTATTATAATTTTCAAATAATAATATACTAATTAAATTAAAATTTTTAATTTTTTATAAAAAAACACAATATAATAAATTTAAATAATAGTGACCTCTTAGCTAAATAAATAATAATATTAAACTCACTTTTATTGGGCTAATGATTACGTGTATATCTAAAAGCCAACACTTTAGAGTAAACTCATTTAAATGTCAACAAATAAGTTAGGGCATGATAACATGATCAATCCAAAATAATGATAGATAAATAATGATGTCTATATATAAAATAAAACAATTGTAACAAAAAAAAGTTGAAGAAAATCATAATTCTTGTATAAAATATTTCATTACGAATACTAAGAAGTTATTTTAGAAAATAATATTTTGATGGAATTTCTGACAAAAAAAATTGCACAAAAAATTTCTTGTTAAAAAATATTTATTTGTAAATATCGACTGAATCTTTTTTATTTTATTAAAAAATAATTATATTTTTTCAAAACTTTTTATTAGTTATTACTTTGACAATCAAAATAAAAAAGCATAATAATAAAATCTGAACTAAATAAATTTATAAAAAAATATAAAATTCAAATTCTTAGAATTGATATTAAATAAAATTATATTTTTTTAATTTAAGTTCAAAATTTAAATATTCATTTTGTATTATCAAAATAATTTTAAAAACTACACAAACCTGTCATTATTAAAAAAAAACTAATGTAAGATAACTCTCTTTATATTTAATGATAATTTACAATTTTGGGTTGTATAATATCTAGGGTGATCTAAAATCTTCAATTAATTGAGAATGGACTTAAATAAATCCAAAACCGTAACAAATCAAGAATTGTTAGAATGAATATGATCAACTAACTTACATTTTTTTATTAATTATAACTCTTAACTAGTCACTCTGATTTGGGAAAATAACATATCAAATTAATTGAATAGCTAACAATATATTATAATAGGAATGCATAAATTTTAGATGAAAAATCTCACTAAAAAACCTGACTCTGACATATTAAAGTTGCCAATAGACTTTAATAGACTTGTTAATCATCTAAGAATCCTATTGATATATTTTTTACTTGCTATAAAAGTGATTAAAATTTGATATTAAAACTAATAATTATGGTCATTGGATTTTTATTAATCGCCTTAATATGCATGTAAAAGCCAAGTTCAAAGATAAGAGTTATTAAAAACTCACAGTAGAATAATTTTGCTCTAGCTCAATTGTTCTCTTACTCCTCTCTTTTTGGCTTAAAGTTATAGGTTTTCAACATTATAAGAGAGTGAATATTATTAATTGGGTTTTTTTTATTCTTTTAATATTAATTATTTATAAAAATACCCCTATTTTAAAGAGAGAAAAAAGACAATTGAAAATGTTGTTGTTGTTGAGTCCACAATGCAATTGAAGAAGGAGAGCTCTTAGTAATCATACAGGTTAGCCTTTAAAAATCTTTGTTCATGACAAAGTGGTTTTAGAGTGAGTTATTGAAATGGTAACCGTTGCTTTTCAAAGTGTTTTTTTACTCGAAAATATATTAAAATAAGTTCTTGACAAAGTGGTTTTAAAGTCAATGATCGAACTATAAGATGAGAATTGATGAAGAAGGGGATGTTTAAGAGTATGATAATGACTGTTTTTCAAAGTATTTTTTTAATCATAAATATTAAAAATAATATATATTTTTTAAAAATCATGTTAAAATCAACACATCTAAATAATTTAAAAATATAAAAAATAATTTTAATAGCATTAATGGACAAAATAAAAAAAATAAATTGCCTTCGCTACAGGATAAGAACATATTAAAACCAAAAATAACAAATAGATAGCAGGAAGGAAATGAGTGCTCCTTTCACCAAGTGAAAGGAATATGAAATTAGTGAGAAACTATAACCATCTAAAAAGAAGGGGAATAACTTTTTTAGTAGTAGTAGTAGTAATAATAATAATAGTAGTAATAATAATAATAAATTATTAGTATTATTATTAATTAAGTATTTTTTTCTTAAAATAAGGGTAGTTGTCACTAGTCATTACTAGGACAAGGAATTAGTATAATTCTCCTTACCACCTTTTCTTAGCCTCTACTTTTATTTTATTTTATTACAAGGAATGAGTTGCGTTGGCATTGCCGCTTTTTTAACTAGTAGAGTGCTGTCCTAGTATGAACAATAACAAGAAAAAAATCTTTTTTTTAATAATACATGAGAGAAAAAACACATTTTTCTGGAAATAATTTGTTCAAGTAAAATTAATTTATAATTAACATTAATAAAAAAATTAATGCATGCAATTAACCATCTTAGTTATTTAATAATAAATGTTATTATATTTTTATTTCTTGAAAAACATAAATCAAACAAAAATAATAAATTTATATGTTTCTTAGGATTGGCAAATATGAGGATTATAGCTATAAACCAGAATTTTTGAGGATTTTAGCATAGTTCAAAAAATATTTAAAGATTTAACACGTTTAATTGAGTCATAAATACCAATTGCGACATGCGAGCCGTGTATAACATATGTGACATACGAGTCACACATAACATTTACAACTTAATGATGAGATATAACTAGAAAAAAAAATTCTTCATGCATTAATTCTTTGTAACAAAAAAAATATAATTTGCAAAACTCAAATAACTAGTTTTCCAGCCTTAAAACACAATTCACATAACATATTCAATCCTAATTAGCAAAATTATATAAATAATTAATATAATATAATATTTTATTATAATTAACCTAAGTATAAATCTATTCATAATTCTTTTAACATATAATATAACTATATCTAATGATTACCATGTTTCATGCATGGGTATGGAGTACCACCTTAACTTTCTACCTCGAGGGTGAATTTATAGCATCTATCACACCCTTGTGGTGGAGAGTGGTGTTGCGGCAATCCTTGATTGATTTTAGTGTCTTTTAGTTTTATTTTTGTAAAAAAAGGAGTTAACATCTAGTATTATGGTCACTATAAAACTTAATTGGTCTTTCAGATATTTTAAGGCGAGGGACTGGTTGTGTAAATGGAAGGTGTTAATACCCCTAGTATGCCCTACCTAAGATAAGTTGCTTGGTATTTAGTTTGTCTTATAATTGCTATGGTGCTGTGTTTTCTAATCCCATAAATTTTTCTCGGTTTGATTCTAACTAAATTTATTAAGAAAGAAATCCAAAGAGATTCAATGTGCTTTACAAGCTCATTTTCCCTTGGAATTTCAAGAGTTTGCGCCTCGTAAATCGCAAGAGGAGGGAAAAAAATTAGAAATCTAGAGTGCTTTAAAATTTTATTTTTTGTTTTAGTGTTTATATTCTCACGGCTCATAAATCATGGAGTAAAAAAAAACTAAATTGAAATGTCCTCGATTATAATCAAGGCTTCTTTCAAGGATGTGGGCACATTTATTATTCTTAGTAAATTATTTTGGATATTTACCACTCTGGGTTTTTTTATCCAAATATTAACAGTGAATGATAACAAATTATTTCCAGTAATATTTTGGATAGTTGTCCTTTAAGGATTTCTTTATCCAAAGATTAGCGGTGAATAATATATGAATTCCCCTAAAAATAAGATTTTTATATTTTTTGAAATATTGGCCAACACCCTTTAAAGTTTTACAAAGATGTTGTAAAATCCAGACATGTAAGAAAATAATTTTTATGTTTAAGAAATTCATGTGAAAACACATTTTTTAAACTTTCAATATTTTTTGTATATACAAAAAAAAATAGTCAAGAAAAAAAATGTTAGGGTATTGGTCATCTGCAACACTCAAGAAAACAAATTTTGATATATATATATATATATATATATATATATATAATTGCCATAGTTGTGTCAAAAAACCGTGTATTCTAAAAACGAGGGTGGTATATATTTTTTAACATAAAGAAAGATTTGGGGGTGCACCATTTATAATTCAAAGAAGGCTAGTGAATACTGTTCAAGTGAATTAATTCACTTGAACAGTGCAAACTTAAAACAAAAAAATGCATGCAGCGGGATGAAAGGAAAAAAAAAACCTAGGAACGGAATTGAAGAAGTTGCAGCGACATTGTTCGTTTGTTTTAAATATTTTCCTTTTGATCCTTTTGCAGCTAACAATAACCAGAGACTGAAAGACTCACTTGTGCCTCCTTAGCTACTGGTAGATGATGGGAGAAACACGGATACTGAAGCTGATATGCTGGTGAATTGAACGTTCTTCTTCTCTTGTTTTTACTGGTTTCCCTGTCGCCTGCCTCTCCTTTCTCCTCTCTTTTGTTTCTTTCATAGTGACGAAAGGATGTATGGGAACCAAAGGCTTTATGGATCAAAGAACGAAACCCTTCTGTTCCCTTGTTACCTGTGTTTCTACTAACTCCCTGCCTCTCGTGTTTTTCTTTTTTCTTTTGCTATGTTCATTTTTCTTTCTTTTCTCTCTGTTTTTTCTCTTATTTTTCTGCTTTTCTTTGCTGCTCTTTTTTTCTATTCTCCCATCTCTTTTCTCTCTGCTGCCCTAGGTCATTAAAGGGGCTTATATATAGTCTAACATATATCTATTTAGAAAGGATTCAATGCATTAATTCTAGGATGCAAATCCCTACTCATTTGTAGTAAAAAAAACATAAAAGAAAACTAAAATATCATGATTCTGATGTCTGATTTCTTTCCAGTTTTTTTAGAGGATGTTGTGGCTTCTTTCTATCCTTCCATAGGGCTAGTTGCTCCCTTTAAATAAGGCAAGAAATCCAAAAATCAGATATGATGATAAAAAAAAAATACAGCAGGAATTTGCAGTGAAAAAAAATAAAATCAGATGGAGGGTGCAAGAAAGAAATCAGATGGGGGAGGGGTTGTTCTTAAAATGACAAATCATAAAATAAGAGCAAAAGGTGATCAGCTCCCCTATTTTCCTTTTCTGATCGAATCTCTGTTCTTCAATTTCTTCATCCGTCAAAATTTCTTTCTAATTTTATCTTTAATGAACTTTCTTATTTTAACATCTTTTCCATTTGGTCCTTGGTCCAAAAAAGATTCAAATTGGCTTGAAATTGGTCTTCAAACTTTAAGCGTCTTGCAATTATGTCCTTAAAAACTTGGGCAAAAATCCTTCTTATGATAGAAATTCCTGCTTTTACATTAAATATTCAAACGTATATATCTTGAGCTTTTGATATTGAAATTATGTGATTCAAAAGCCCAAATTCATCTACATGTTTAGGACTAAAACTTTGATGAAGAAATCGAAGTGAGATAAAATCTTTTTACAGAACAAAATCTAGTAGTGATTTGGTTAGTTGGAAGGGATCTCCGGGTCTAACTAAAAAAATTGATGAATATAGAGAATCCTGATATGACTAAGAGTATGAACTAAAAACAAAAATCATAAAAACTAGGCTAAAAATAGAGTTTTTTTAGTGCAGACTCGGGTCAATATCTTTCTTGCGGTAGAATTCTCTACCTTCATGTTAGATATTCAAACGAGAACATCTTGAGCCTTCGATATCGAAATCAAGTGATTCAAAAGCTAAAATTCATCTACGTATGTAGGACTACAATTTTGATAAAGAAATTGAAGTGAGATAAAATCTTTTTATAGAATAGAATGTAGCAGTGATTTGGTTGGTCAAAAGGGATTTTCGAATCTAACTCAAAAAATAATAAATGCCAAGAATCCTGATATGATTGAGAGTATGAACTAAGAACAAAAATCACAAAAACTAAACCCAAAATAGAAAAAAAATTTAGTGCAGACTCGGGTCAATATCTTTCTCGCGGCAAAATTCTCTACCTTCACGTTAGATATTCAAACAGGAATATCTTGAGTTTCTAATATCAAATTCAAGTGATTCAAAAGATCACAATCATTTATGCCTCTAGGACTACAACTTTGATGAAGGAGTCAAAGTGAGAAAAAAATAATTTTATAGAACAAAAAGTGGTAGTAATCTAGTTGTTCAAAAGGGATTTCTAGGTCTAACTCAAAAACTGACGAATGCCGAGAATCTTGACATGACTGATAGAATGGATTAAGAACAAAAATCACAAAAAATAAGCCAAAAATAGAAATTTTTTTAGTGCAGACTCGGGTCAATATCCTTCTCATGGCAGAATTCTCTACCTTCACGTTAGATATTCAAACAAGACTATCTTGAGCTTCTGATATCAAAATCAAGCGATTCAAAGGTCCAAAATCATCTACGTGTCTAGGACCACAACCTTGATGAAGGAGTCAAAGTGAGATAGAATCATTTTAGAGAATAAAATCTGACAGTAATCTAGTTGGTAAAAAACGTTCTTGATCTGACAATGCTAAAGCATCGAAATCTGACTGAGAATTTGTCCTAAGAACAATGATCCCTAGGACCTAATAAAGGTATAGGTCAATTTTTCAATATTTTATAAGTGATAGAATATAGCTAGGATGGTCAGATATCATACGAAACTAAGTCAGAATTAAAGCCTAAGTTGGAAAAAAAAATTATGACAGCAGCAAAACCTTTTTTTGTCTTTGCTTTTTATCAATTTTCTAACAAACATGAGATACACTCCCATGGTTCAAAATGGGTATAGACCATCTCTCGCACGTGGGGTCTAAAATTAAGAACAATATATGCCCCCCTCTTTACAATGCTTACAAAACAAAACTTGTTAAGTGCTTCGCGTAGTAAATGGTGTAAAGATAAATTGTCTAATCATTCTAAAATTCAATGCTTTTCCTAAACAATGGTTTCCCTATTAGGTGACCTGCCTATCTAGAAAAAACTCTATTTTTTTTAATTTTTTAGAAATGGTCTAACTATCGAGAGGGTCTACTCATCCTAAAATTCTTAGAAAACTCCACATTTCACTAAGAAATGGTCTCAATATCGAGTGACTGACCCCTCTTAATATTCTTAGAAAAATCCATGTTTTTCTAAGAAACGGTTTCAATATCAAGTGACCGGTCTCTCTTAAAATTCTTTAGAAAACTCCATGCTTTTCTAAGGAATGGTCTTAATAATGGGTGACCTGCCCATTTTAGGATTGTTAGAAAACTTCAATATCAGGTGACCTCCTCATCTTAAGATTTCTTAGAAAACTCTATGCTTTTCTAAGAAACCATCTAAATATTAGGTGACTAGTTTATTTTAAAATTCTTAGAAAACTCCATGACTTTCTAAGAAATAGTTTCAATATCGGGTGATCGGTCCCTCTTCAAACATTCCTAGAAAACTCCACGCTTTTCTAATGAATGGTCTCAATATCGGGTGACATGTCCATTTTGAACTTAAAAAGAAATCATCTTACCTTAAGGAATGAAGCAGTGCTAGTTGACAATTCTTATCCTTTTTTGTAGTTTTGTTAACCTGAGATTTTGGTTTCTTATGGGGCCCTTTCTTGCTCCATTAAGTATTGTCTTTTATTATTATTTTAAAGGGAAAACTCAAAATTTTTGCTTTTGTTTGTGAAAACTAAAAATTTCAATGTAATTAGCAATTTTCATAAAAGATTTTTTTAGAAGTTTTTATGATGATACCCTTTCGGGACTTTCATTCACTACGGACCTCTATGTGCACTTCGTACACTTCTTGCTCCCAGTGTGGTGTGCAAAAATATATCAAGTTTAGATTTCCTAGATGGGTGAACTCTATTTCCTTAAATTCTCCAACTAGTTTAGATAGGTATTCTTAGTAAGGCTTTAACTTCTCTTCCTTGGATTGCCATTCTCCTTTTACTTGGTAAATGATCAGCATTGAGTTTCCAAACACGTCTATCTATATGATGTTTAGCTCTAATGCAGCCTCTAAACCAAGAATGCAAGCTTCATACTCAGTTGTGTTGTTGGTGCACCCGAATTGCAGCTTAACTGAAACCGGATACTGCTTCTATCAAGAGAGATTATCATTGCACCCGCTCCGTTACCACATACATTTACAGCACCATCAAAGTATATAATCCATGAATCTGATTTCTCTTCCTTGATTGTAAGCACATGTTTATTGGGAAAGTCAAAGTCTAATGACTTATAATCTTCCATAGCATGGTCAGCCAAGCAATCGACAATAATACTCCCTTTTACGACTTTCCTTGTCATATATACTATGTCATACTCAGCCAATAGAACTTGTCATCTTGCATTTCAGCTTGATAAATAGGGCTTTTCACAAATGTACCTTAACGGGTCTAATTTAAAAATTAACCATGTAGTGTGATACAACTTATACTGACATAATCGCTTTGCAGCCCATGTCAGTGCGTAACACAACTTCTCAATCACAGTATGCCTGGACTCACATTCCATGAACTTCTTACTTAGGTAATAAATATCCTTTTCCTTCCTTTCGGTTTCATCGTATTGCCCAAGCATACATCCCATTGTTGTTTCTTTTATTGTTAGGTACGATATCAATGGCCTTTCTGGTACAAGAGGAACAAGCAGGGGCAGATTCAACAAGTATTGCTTGATTTTCTCAAAGGCCTCTTCGCACTCCTCATTTCAAATTCCTGGGTTCTTCTTCTTTAATAAATGAAAGATTGGGTCACAGGTTGTAGTTAATTGGGATATAAACTAAGCAATGTAATTTAACCTTCCTAAGAAACCTCTCATATCATTCTCATTCTCAGTCTTAGGAGGTGGCATAGATTGAATAGCCTCTACTTTGTCGGGATCAACTTCTATCCCTTTGTCACTTACCATAAATCCCAACAACTTACTAGATTTCACCCCAAATGAACACTTCACCAGGTTAAGTCTCAACTTATATTTCTTTAGTCTTTCAAACAATTTCTTTAATATTTAAACATGATTTTCTCTCTCTCTAGATTTAGCAATCATGTCATCCACATATACTTCAATCTCTTTATATATCATGTCATGAAACAAAGTCACCATAGCCCTTTGGTAGGTGGCCCCAACTTTCTTTAAACAAAATGGCATGACTTTGTAGCAAAAGGTTCTCTATGGTGTTACAAAGGTTGTCTTCTCCTTATCCTCTTGTGCCATTTGTATCTGATTGTATCCTAAAAACCCATCCATAAAGGAATATGTGGAGTTGTGTGCTGTATTATCAACTAACATATCTAATATCTATATATGGTAGAGGAAAATTATCTTTAGGACTAGCTTGGTTTAAGTCCCTAAAGTCCATACAAACTCCAATTTTGCCTTCTTTCATGGGTACCACCACTATGTTTGACACCCATTGTGGATACTTGACTACTTCCAAAAAACCAGCGTTTCATTGCTCTTTAATTTCTGCACTTACCTTGATTAAGAACTCCGGATGAATTCTCCTCAACTTCTACTTAATCGGTTTGCATCCTTCCACCAGTGGTATCCTATGTACTACAATATCCGTATCTAAACCAGGTATATTCTCGTAGGACCAGGCAAAGACATCTACATAATCTCAGAGCAGTGCAATCGATTCTTTTTTGTCTTTAGGGGTGATCAAAGTCCTTACTTTCATCTCTCTCTTGATTTCTTCATTACCTATATTTATGGTTTCAAGTTCCTCTTTAGCAGGTCTCCAAGCCTGTTCATGCTATTCGATTAATTTTGTAAATTCCCCTATGTTTTTGTTCTCCCATTCTTCATCTTCTATAACTATTATGTATTATTTAAAGTTTGGCCATTCATTCTCAATATAAAATGTAGGTGTTGTTGTGGAAGATCCGCTTTCAGGGTTCCTGAAAGCGGGAAGTGATGTGTAAATACTTAGTAAGACATCAAGTTGAAAATTTGAAAAAAAATACATGATCTCATTAAAAGGAAAAGATTGGCTCAAAAAACAAAAACAAAATCCAGTTGACATCTTGAGCTTCGATTGTCAATGAATAAAACCAAAACAAAACAAAAAGGAAACCAATCATAAATAAAGTTATAATCCAACAATCATTGTTGATTAGAATTTGAATAACAATGGAGCTTCTTGGGTCTCCCAATTCTGGAACTTCTCTCCTCCGGCTAGCTTTTGAATGAAAGTTCTAATAGTAACTTCTTCCAAAGTGTAGATGGTTAATTGCGGCAACTCTTCATCCTTTCTTCTGGATTCAAACTTCTCAGCGACATCCTCGGCTTGATCTTCCTTCAGACTATTTATGTTTATTGAAGAAAGCTTCTGAAGGAGGTTTTCACGTCCCTTATCAGGCTGCATCACATATGCAGCCTTTGGAAAAGAAATCCTGGTAGGAGGGATGGCTAAGCTCTCTTCTTCAGGCTTTCTTCCTTCAATCCTCGTTATTCTCTTCTCCCTTTAATCCTCACCATTCTCTTCTCCCTTCTTGCATCAGCAGCTCACTTGTAATCCTCCTTCTTAGGCTTATATCCAAGCCCAAACCTCTATTCTCCAGCTTTTAGCTTGATTATATCAATCAACTTAAGTTTTCATTTCTTGTTATCATATGGGAAAGGAATCTTATGCTTCAAAAAGCTTTTAGCGGCCATTTTGGTGGCCACTGAAATTTCTGGTTTCCTCACCCTAGTGTTCTCTGGCATCCACTCGGTATTCACAACCTCAAATGCATGAAGATTTCCATCCTTACAATCTTCAGCTTCAATGAATGGAACTGCCATATTTCTTACCATTGATATAGTTTCCTTAGCCTTAACAGTCACCAAAACACCATTAGTAATGTACTTCAAACATTGATGCAACAAGGAAGGGATAACTCCTGCAGAATGTATCCATGGCTTTCTTAATAACATGCTATAGGAAGGGTGGATATCCATCACTTGAAGGGTTACTACAAAGAATTATGGACCCACAACTAGTTCGACCTCAATTGTCCCTATTGCTTTTCTTGGCAAGCCATCGTATGATGTAGCCATCATCACACTAGGTTGCATGTGTAAGGGATTTACCAGCATTTCATCTAGCATATATCTTGGTAACACATGAAGGGCTGAGCCGTTATCGATGAGAACTTTACCCATGAGACAATCTTTACATCGTACCATGACATACAAAGGCTTGTTATATCCTGTTCCTTCAGCATCAAGTTCATCTTTCATGAAATATAGGTAATTGGCAGCATGGATCCTCCCTACTAGATGCTCTATAGTCTTTTGTTCAATATCTTGGGGGTATATAGGCCTTATTTAGTACTTTTTGCAAAGCATTACGATGCGGCTTGGAGCTGAGTATTAATGACATGATGGAGATCTTAACAGGGGTCTTTTTTAACTGATCCACCATACAATACTCACTATGCTTCATTAATTTCAGGAAATCATTTGTTTCTTCCTCAATCATAGGTTTATTTAACTCAAAATCTTTATTTAGGTCCAACACCTCTTTGCCCTTAGCCTTTCTCTGCTTCTCTAGTTCTTCAGGTGTGAAACAACGACTGCTCCGAGTTAGGCCACTTATCTTAGTTCAAAACAACGACAAAGAAGTTTCGGCATTCGAGGTATAGTTATAATCTTCAGGAATCACTCCATAGTCTACTTTGTTTGTATATGAGGGCTTAGTTAATACCAGTTTCGAGAGCCCATTAGCCGTTGATTGGACTCTGTATTTCCCCTGATTCTCTATCATCTCTATCTCTTCATTATCTATTACAGCCTCAATCTTTAGCTCTTTTAAAGTCAGCATTCTCGTAACCTTTTGATGAAACTCAATGCATTCATCAATGTGATGCCCTTTCTTTTTATGGAATGGGCAAAAATCATTTTTCCTCATGCAATGTTTAGATGGTTTGTCCAAATGTCCAGATTCTACCTACATCTTGTACAACCTCGTCATGGTCACTCGTAGCACCTTCTCTTTGCTACCAACCTTTATAGTATTCACTCCATTACCACCTACAACATGTTTGGGTAGAGGGTTTGAATTAACATTAGGCAAATATTCAAAAGTAACCCATCTGATTTTGTTTAGTTGTGATACCCTCTTCTTAAAAGTGACATAGTTCTCAATGCTATGACCCGCATTACTATCATGGTATTCACAAGTCAACTTAGGGTTGTACCAAGTAGGGAAAGGCGGTTGCTTAGGCGGTAATGGTAAGGGAGCCATCTGTCCAATACTTAGCAACTTGGTATATAACTCCTTTAGGGTTATTTACAACAGTGGTAATTGTTCTTCTAGTTGTCAGTTGTCTCTTTTTTAGTAACTGTTTTGGTTACTGACAGGGAATTTTGGGATGAAGGGTTCGAAAAAGTTGATGCTGGTGATTTGGGAGGTAGGTGTTTAATAGTTTTGGTAGTTTCTTCCTTTCCCTTCGCACCTGTTTTCTAGGTTATTCACCTTGATTTCCTTTTTCTTCCTAAAAAAACCCTTCTTCTCTACAGGTTTTGCAATTTTCCCATTTTGGATTCCTTGCTCAATCCTTTCAACAATTCGCACAGCATTATAGAAATGCTGGGTTGAGCTACCCATAAGATGTTCGTAGTATGGGGCCCTAAAAGTATTGGTAAACAGTGTTACCATCTCCATTTCTATTAGTAGAGGTTGTACATTGATAGCTTAGTCTTGCCACCTTTAAGCGTAAGCTCTTATAGACTCTTGAGTTCATTTCTCCATGGTAATCAGACTAGTCCTATCAGGAGCAATCTCAAGATTGAACTTGTATTGTTTTAAGAAAGCATCGGCTAGATCTGATCATTTCTTGATCCTAATGTTGTCCAGCCTCATATATGAACAAAAAGCAGATCCTGTCAAGCTATCCTGGAAAAAGTAAATCAACAATTTATCATTGTGGATAACTTTTGCCATCTTGTTGTAGTAGGATCGAAGATGGGTCTTTGGACATTCCATTTTGGTATACTTAACAAACTCTGACACTCTGAACATCTTTGGAATTACGATGTTAGGCACTAAACATATTTTAGCAGCCCGAATTAGGTCAAACAAATCATTTCCTTCAATTGCCCTTAGCTTTTTTTCTAGCATAGTCTTCTTATCATACCCTTTATGATTAGAGAATCTGATGTCTTGTGGATCCTTGTTTGTTAAATCTATCGTAACATGTATTTGGATAGGCCGAGTGAGATTAAAATGCTGCTTGTTTGGTGTATTTTCCCCCATGTTTATAGGTGTGATAGGGACTTGAGCTGCTGCTGGTGCTTCATCAGGTTTAGTAGATGTTCCCTCTCCATCTCTAGCTCTCCACATTTGCTCTAGCATACTGGTCACGTGTGCCACATCATTCTAAACTCTTTCAACCTCTTTTTGGTACTGAGTTTTAGATTATGACCTTTCTTTGTTTTTCATACTTGTTCTTTGTTGAGTATTGTGGATTCTAGAATGGAGACCTATGTTTCTTAATCAGAAGATGCGTGTATAGATGTATGAGAAAATACATGATTAAGAATGCTTTGTATATTAGGTATGGATGCAACCTTCTTGTGAATGAATAATACCACTGATTGATACTTAAAAGTGTATTTTTATCAAGGTTTTATATCATCATTTTACACTTAAAGTATCAATAACTCCTTAACTAAAGCATGTTTTATAATAATATATCTAATAATATAAGGTACCTATAATTTATGGTAAATGTTCATTTTAAATGCAGGCCTATCACATAAATAAAAGGATTGATTGATGAATTTAAGAATTGAAATTGAAAGGACAAAGACAAAAGAAGATAAGGATTGTTACCAAGTCAAGAGTTGGCCACCTACTCATCAATTAGTCATCAAATCAATAGTTTCAAATTTTGGCCTATAAAAAGAGGTATTTGCTATGCATTTAGGCATCTTGGTGTCCAAATCAAGATCATGCTCTTCATTTCTCTCTTGTATTTTTTGTATTGCTTATGCTTTGCTTTCATTAATATCAAGTTTATGCCTTTCATTTCCTTTCTTTTATTTAGTTAGCTTTTATATTATTTATGTTCTTATTTTGTTTATCTATTTTTCTTTCTTTCATTATGTCTAGCTAAGTTTATTATGTCAAGGTGAAAATGTTACACTAATGATGTAAGAATAAGTATAGTATAAACTTAATATGGACTTTAATGTTTGATACTAACATATTTTATATTTATTATCTTGTTCACTCTTTAATACTTTGCTTGTTAAATGACTAATCTTGATTTATATTGTATAACAATTAGTACAACAAATGCTTGACATTTTCATAGCCCATACTGTATGGTATAACCGACACCTAAACTATGAAAGGAACTTGATTTGTTGTTAACATAAGTTATAATCATGAATGCTTGATGAAATTTAAAGTATTAGCATTAACTGAATAAGATGACTAATGTAATCATGTTAAAAATCTATAATCTGATTGAAACCTCCTTTGTGTGTGGTTTTCAATTAAATAATAAGAGTTTAATCCTTACTTTACTCATTTGACAAACCATTGGTGAATCCTCTAACCTTGACATTGCTTATTAGCATTGTTTAATCCTTACTTTAATTTTCCATCTCAAAGTTCTCATTATTTTTTCTTTTTCTTTTTCTTCTTTATTATTGTTATTATTATTAGTACTACTACTACTACTACTACTACTACTACTAGTATTAGTATTATTATTGCTATTATTATTATTATTGTTGTTATTGTTACTATTGTTGTTGTTTATAATTTATACAATTAACCTCTTTGTGGTTCGACCCCGGTCTTACCGGGTTATTTATTACTTCGACACTCTTGCACTTAGGAGAAGACAATAATCTTTTCATCATGTCAGCCACCACCTTATAAATATAGGTTCTCTTGTCACATTGCTAGGAGTATTGCTTTTCAAGTCATTTCCTTGAATCATATTCACTAAGAGACAAATTTTGCATAAGAAGATGGGTTAACGCCCTTTTTATTAATGCTTGATAAGTTTATTACATTAATAAATATAAAAGAAGTATAAAATATATTAATCTCTTTCCTCCATAAACTCTCTAGCCAAAGTTAAGAAGACAAATCCACTATTCTTAATCTTCCTTAGAAAGGCATTGGTTTCAACTAAGCTTTGGTGATAACGAATGATGTCCCCTCCCACATTTCGCGTATTGATTCTAATAGTTTGAGCATGTGTAGCATCTTCATCCATTTGCTCAGCTATTTTGGTCATCTTTTTTATGAGCAACATATTAGTTTTGTTTAAAGCAGTGTTGTTAGCGTCGATTTCATCCTTGTGTTTTTCCATTGCTGCTAGCTTATCATCCAAATACTTCACCTTTTCAAGTTTCTTGTCAAGTTTTATCCTCATAACTTTTATCTCATTCTTCTTGACCATTAATTTTGTTTCAACAGCCTCGAAAACTTTATTTTTTACTTCTTTTACAATCCCCATCGAACGACTTTCCAACTCCATATATTTCTTGATTGGTGACAGCTTTTTAGCATCGCTTTTAAGGCAATCTCCTTTAGTCAATTGTGGTTGACACGATAAAAAGATTGATGTCTTCTCCCAAGTGCAAGAGTATCGAAGTAATAAATAACCCGGCAAGACCGGGGTCGAACCACAGGGAGGTTATTGTACAAATTATAAATAACAATAGTACAACAACAACAACAACAATAGTAATAACAGCAATAATAATAATAATAATAATAAAGAAGATGAGAACTTTGAGATGAAATATTAAAGTAAGGATTAAACAATGATAATAACAAATGTCAAGGTTAGAGATTCCACTAATGGTATGTCAAACAAGTATAATATAAACTCTTATTATTCAATTCAAAACCACACATAAAGGAGGTTCCAATCATATTATAAATTATTAACATGATTACATTAGTCATCTTATTCGATTAATGCTAATACTTGTAAATCTCGTCAAGCATTCATGATTATAACTTATGTTCACAACAAATCAAGTTCTTTTCATAGCTCAAGTGTCGGTTATACCATACAGTATGGGCTATGAAAGTGCCAAGCATTTGTTGTACCAAGTGTTATACAACATAAATCAAGATTAGTCATTTAACAGGCAAAGTATTAAAAAGTGAACAAGATAACAAATATAAAACATGTTGGTATCAAACATTAAAGTCCATGTTAAGTTTATATTATACTTATTCTTACACCATTAGTGTAACCTTTTCACCTTGACATAATTAACTTAGCTAGACATAATGAAAGAAAGAAAAATAGATAAACAAAATAAGAACATAAAAGTTAACTAAGTAAAGGAAAGGAAATGAAAGGCATAAACATAATATTAATGGAAGCAAAGCATAAACATTACAAAAAATACAAAGAGAGAAAGGAAGAGCATGATCTTGATCTGGACACCAAGATGCCTAAATGCATGGTAAATGCTTCTTTTTATAGGCCAAAATTAGGAACTATTGATTTGATGACTAATTGATGAGTAGATGGCCAACCCTTGACTTGGTGACAATCCTTATCTTCTCTTGTCTACCCAAAACGTCATTGATGATGTCAAAATTAGAGCCACTTGAAAACATGAAAGTTCTAGGAAATTATCTCAGCTTTCTTGTGTAAAAACTTCAGCTCATTTCGACTTCTAAAACTCCAGAAATGGCTAAAATACTGAACAATGCTCGGGCTGGAGGACAGATTCGGACTTCTTTGTTGTTACAATAATTTGGACTTGAAAATAGCCTTTTTAGATCTTAGGCTCCATATAAAAGTTGTAGGCCTATGTCTTACCTTTCCATCCATATAAAGGAGGCCTAAATCTGAGATCTATAGCTCCAGATATGACCCAATTACCGAACAGTGTTCCGGTTTAGATTGCACCGACATCTCTTTTCTAAGTTTGATCACCTCTTTGCCTTTGCAATTGAAGTTCTTAAAATCATCAATCAATCCTTTCATTTATGTGATAGGCCTGCATTTAAAATGGACATTTATCACAAATTAAAGGTATCTTGTATTATTAGATAGATTATTATAAAACGTACTTTAGTTAAGAAGTTATTGATACTTCAAATGTAAAATGATGATATAAACCATGATAAAAATGCATTTTTGAATACTAATCAGTGGTAGTTCAGAAAGTTTCTCATATTCTACGATGGAAAATTTAGCAATGGTGGCCATTTTGTTCACAAGTCCTGCAATTCAAGATGCATTGGGGTTAGACTTGTTTTAATGCAAAAGATATTATGGAGCATACAACCTAAGGATAAGTTCTAGTTATTTTATGTGAGACATAGGGTAGGTTTGCTACTTGGTCTCTAAAAAAAGGTCTCTTGTTGTCCCAGTGATCACCCTTGTAAAGATAATATGGGGGTTCAGCAGATAGTGGGATGACACATGTACCAATCATTATCAGTTTAAACACTCAGCAAAGAGTTAGGGTTTACAAAAGCTTAAACCTTGACTCAAGTCACAAGGCAAGCTACTAGTCCCCCACTTAACTTAAAGTTTACTGTGTGTTCCCTAAAAAATATAATAATAATAAAGTGATCATACATGGCTATACCATGTATGATAGAATGTGAAGATGCATGCTAAAGCTTTTAAACAAAATATCATTTATAGTTTAAAAAAAACACATAACATAATAACATTAAAAATATTTACTAAATGTTTTATGTAAAGTAGTATTGCATACCAATTAATTATGTCTTGGATCTTAGGACACATAATGCATCAAATTACATAGGCGCCTTGAGAAACAGGACTAGATAGGTGTAATGAAATAATGTATAATGGTCAGATAACATCTCATGTAGGTATCTACATTAATAATGGCAGCTAATTAATTAGGCCCTGATTTGGGCCAAGCCAATTATAGCCCAGGCCAGGTGGCTTGGATTGGCCAGGCCTTTATTTAAAAATCCAAAAAACTTCAAAAAATATTTTTAAAAAATTATGATTTTCTCAAATAGTTTTTTATCCATTTTGCATAATATCAGGTTGTATATTTACATGTAAAATAAAAATCCGGTATTAAAATATCTAATTTTCTCTAAAATATTTCAAAATTTTTTTGAAATATTTTCAAAAATTCCCAAAATATTTAAATTAATATCTCTTTTCTAAAAACAAATATATAATCTATTTTTATATATACAGCCAAACCCTAAAAAGTTTCCAAGCTTATCTTCATGAAAACAAAAATTGCATCTTTTTAATGTTTTAAAATCCAAAATGGATATCATAACCAGTTTATGATTATCTATTAGGATTTAACTAAAATATTAATAACCTTTTTCCAACCTTTTTTCTAGAGTCCAGATGTAGACTTTAATATTTGTGGGGGGTGTAAAATTACACGATAAAGTACACCCTCAGGTATTAAAGATACAATATGTAAATAAATACAATGCTAAAATTCAGATTTAGAACAGTTAAGATTTAACCCAATAAGATAGAGATTTTCTCAAGAAGAAAGATCTGTCTTAACCTTAGAAAAGACCAACAAATAGAAACCTAACTTAAAAAAATAAAATAAACAACAATGCAGCTTATCTTTCACTTGCACAAGTAATCCTTTACCCAGACTCTCGAAAACCATAGATTCCTAGTAATTATAGCACTAGATGGCGACTCCTAAATATTAATTATAACTTTATGATTAAATTCAAAAACACTTCTCAACACACAACATCTCACAAAAGAGGCATGATAAAAAGCCTTCACCATCATGACGCGTGCACATGTGGCGATAAACACGATAGTGTTATCTTATTCTTTTTATATAAATAAGATTTATTTTTAAAAATAAAATTTATTTATTCTTAGTTAAAAAAGGGTGACCTTTAAGGTAAAACAAAAGTGCATTAAATGGAAGAGTTGCATCCATATTATTTTTTCTAAATAATTTTGATATTTATATTTGTATTTAAATTAATACTCATTCTCCTAATTTCTTAGATTGTTTATTTATCCTTTTTTCAATGACAATATATATATATATATATATATAGTGTTTTGAAGAGATTATTCTAATTCATCTATATTTTTTTTCATGTTTTATACAAATATTGTTTTTAAAAATTATTTATTCTTGGTAAGAAGAAATTGATCTTAAAGATAAAAAAGAAAAGGAAAAATGCATCCATTAAAGGGAAAAGTTGCATACAAAGTATTGTTTTTCAAAATAATGTAGAATAATTGTGTCCTTTTGTCCGGTCCATTAATTCTTTTACCTTATTTGGAAGATGTTGTTTTAAATACTAAAATTTCCTTCCTTGTCTAGTAGAAACTATGCTCTCAAAAATAAAATAAAAAGTGATTGAAATTTATCTTTTAAATAGCATCCTGTAATCTTCATTTATAATAAGAAAATAATTCGGAGTCTCTTTATTACCATATACATTCCATAATAAATATAGAAACCTTGCATACTATGAATATTAGTTATTGCTACAAATATCTCATTGTTAGACATGAAATATTTGTAGAATAGATAAGACAATATCTAACACATATTTTTCCAAGAATAATAAGAAATCATTGTATTGATTGAAATCTATAATACATTAGGTAATAATATTTCTTCAAGTCGTGCATTTCTCATAGATTTCAGTCATAAATTTAAAAATATTGTTCTTTCTTGCCCAAATAAATTAACAAGCCTACCATATATTGATGGGAAGGTACAAATATTTATTTTCCAATTCAATTGAAATATTAGAACAATTCATTATGTAGATATAAATATAGTTAAAAAAGTAAACGAAGGCCCATTTAGACATATTTGATAAAATTCGTTTAGCAAATTTGACTATTTGAAATAATTATTTATCAAATTTTGATTGATCCAAAATTATAACTCAATCTAGAACAACATGATTAGATATGTCTATAAAAAATTCATCTTTGTCCAATATTCAAGCTAAAAATTATGCTCGATAGTATAAGACGGGACAATAAAAACTTTTATGCTAAAATCCAAATCAGGTTTAGGAGAGTCAACTCAGGTCAAGATAAACATAAAATAGTTACTTGAGGCAAGATTTAGGTCATGGGTTCGAGGGTCAACTCTAGTTGATTTTTTTTTTAAAATCAAAGCAACCTTGTTCTGACCAAAATAATTAAGTCAATGAATTTTTTTTTAGGTGTTTTATCTTAGGTTGGCTGGATCAAGTCTAATTAACCCTTTTTGTATTTCCTTTTAAACTCAAATTGGTTCAAGCACTGTGCCTTTCAAGTCCCGAGTGAACTTGCTAGGTTATTCTGAGTTTCATAATTAGAGTTATTATAATATGATTAATTTTAACACCTAATATAAATTAAAATGAAAAAAATAATATTTATTTTTTAAAAAAATATATAAGTTTGATAATAATAAATATTACATATAAAATAAATTTTTTATTTATATTTGACTTTGACCTTATATATGAGTATTTTTTTAAAAGAACAGTATATGTTATAATCTATACGTTAGATAAGACAAGATAACAATATTATTGTCATTACAATCATTTCTATTTTTTAAATGCCTACCAAACTCAAAACAAGATTGATCATCCTATCGATCCAATCCAATTCAATATACACAAAACACAAAATAAAACAATTATTTATTCAATTCGGCACAATATTATCAATACTGTACATCATACCAAACCCTAATCATGGATGGCTCTAGGACAGGGTTCTGGTTCCATGCGGAGGAACATGCAACTTTTTGCTTCCCTCAATTACCAACACCAGAAGGCTGTGACAATGTTCGTTCATCCTACTATTATTAATTTCTATTGCATAGAGAATAATGACTTTTGTCAAGAAGAATGTTTTTGGCTCTGAATAATAAGTCTCAGAAAGCATTGTTACGAGCATTTGATCTTAAATTTAGCCTTTGGTTGGCGTTGCAACTTTCAATGATAATGGTTGTTTTTCATTGCAATTTATTTATTTATTTTAAATGAAAAGATTGGAGGCTTTATTTTTTAATTTTCCCGAACATTTTTGTTTTTGTTTTAAGTAGCAGTCCGTTGACGAAGTTCGGATTCTTCACTGAAGGATGAATTTTCCAAGATTCTTAACGAGTGCTAGCTCTTTGGCCACCCTTTCTTGAATATATTGTACATTCAATTATTAGATGTCTGATCCGCAGTAAGGACGTTTCATGACACTTTCCTCCTCCTGGAGTTTTGAATAGTTGACCGCAACTTCGTCTAATTAATTAGTCAAGTTTCTAAGATAAGATGATGGAGTTAATGGTCCACCTCAACTAATTAAAATAAATACAATCAAAATTAAAGCTAAGGGCAAATGTTTATTTGTTTTATACCTGAATAAATCAGCTACGTGGACTCTATTGACTACTATGGAAATGATGGCGAAGACCACATCATAGAGGTTGTTAAGAATACTAATCGACGCATGTTTGTTTAAAAATCAGTAATTAACGTAGTCCTCTGCAACTTGGTACTATACAATAACGGCGTAAACATGCACGTGTTGAAAATTAAACTTCGTGGGAAGATTCAAATATGAGGTGAGTGAGTTGCCTTTGTTTCTTTCTGTTTGGATTTCACAGACCATTCAGACTGACCAGCATCTGGTGAAGTTACTGCATATAAATCTTGCATCAGACCTCAGTTGGAGCACAGAAAGGAGCCACTGAATCCAGAGTTCCCTCGAGAGAATCAGTGGGAACCTCTTCATTTAACATTAATCATGGCTCTAGTGCTGGGTTCTGGTTTGATACGGAAGACCACGCAGCTCTTTCCCTACTTCAATTACTACTATCAGAAGGCGGAGGTGCCCATGTAAGGAGTGTCTATGAGCATTTTGTTGAAACTAAACTCAATATAGAAGGTTAAGGAAGGCACCCACCAGCCGTCACCTCCCAACCGTCCAGCCGCCAGCCACCAACCGCCAACCGCTTTCACACCGTCGGTCACAACCGCCTTCACACTTGAAAGTTGAATTTTCTTGTTTTAATTTCGTGTATAAATAGGCAGTTAAACCTATGCATTTATGTGTGGAGAGATTGAGAGAAACACAAGAGAGAAAGAGAGAGAGGTTGTTGTAAGCTTTTCTTTATGCAATTGTAAGCTTTGTTCATGAAATAAAAGAGTGTGTTTTATCCCATCTGAGTATTTCAGAGCCACCACAAGTGGTTTCTCCCACCAACAATTGGTATCAGAGCCCCGTTTGTCAGAAAACAAAGGTATTTTTGGGAAATATCTGAATTTTCAAAGTTGTGAAAAACAAGTTTTGATCATTCCACAGTGTAGAGCTCATCCATACGAACTCAACGGTGTAAAAATCAGGTCAATCGGAGCACGGGGTGGACCACACTCTCCGTTTGAAGTTTCAGCACTGTAGCCTACGCGCCGCGCCGAGCCTCAAGCCGAGCCGCGAACCAACCACGAGCCATATTTGAAGCCGAGCCGAGCTCCATGCCATATTCCGGAGCCAAGCCAAGCTCCGAGCCATATTCTAAAGTCAAAGTCAAAAAAAGAATATTCCTTGGAATATTCCCGGTTCAACCCAGCAAACCACCCGAATTGGTTTTTGGACCGGTTCACCTTATTTTTGATCCGTTTTCTACAAAGTCAGACCGGTGCCCTACTATTTGGACCATTCTGGATCCATCTATAGTGTTGGTTTTTCCAAATTCAACTCCCAAAAAGGTGATATAGTCATTTAAAGAGCAAAATGACTATAGAAAATGCACAAATACTCATCCCGAAGCTAACCAAAGACAACTATGATAGTTGGTGCATCAGATTGAAGGCATTTCTTGGTTCACAAGAGTGTATAGACATTGTGCAATATGGTTATGATGAATCAGAGTCCAAAGAATCAGAAGATGCTTTACCAGAGGTACAGAAGCAAGTCCTCAAAGCCAATAGAAAGAAAGACAACAAAACAAAGACCATCATTTATCAAGGTCTTGATGAAGCGACATTTGAAATCATTGCTTCCGCAGAAACATCAAAAGAAATATGGGAGGCTCTCCAACAAAAATATAAAGGTGTTGACAGAATAAAGAAGATTCTTCTCCAATCTTTGCGAGGTGAATTTGAATTGTGACAAATAAAATCCTCAGAATCCATTTCTGATTATCACACAAGAATTATGGTGATAGTCAATCAGATGAGAAGAAACGGAGAAGCCTTTTCAGATGCTCGAATTACTGAGAAAATTTTGAGATCCTTAGATCCAAAATTTGATTTTGTTGTAGTCGCTATTGAAGAGTCCAAAGAGGTAGACAAGTTGACAGTGGATGAGCTTATGAGTTCTTTGCAAGCTCATGAGCAGAAGATTGTAAAAAGAAATGGAGATAAGGCAATTGAGCATGCCTTACAAGCAAAATTGTCTCTCAAAGACAAATATGAGCAAGGGGAGACTTCAACAAGTGGATACACCACTCGAGGAAGAAGTCAACAAACACGAGGAGGATTTCAGCGATTTCAAGGCAGAGGTTCTTAGAATACAAGTTTTAGACGAAGAGGTGGTAGAAACACCACCAGAAGAGGTCGAGGACAACAAGTATTCACTCCTAGAGGAAGAGGAGGTCGTTACAATAATCGTGATAAAAGAAATATTCAGTGTTATACTTGCAATCAATTTAGGCACTATAGCACTGAATGTCAAAAGAAAGCTCCACTAGAGATACGTGAGCAAGTCAACTATGCAGAAGAGGATGTCAACAATAAAGGAGCAACTGCATTATTTGTCCAGCAAGGACTTGACAAGAATCAATAGAATATTTGGTATCTTGATTCTGGAGCCAGCAATCACATGTGTGGCCAACGAGATTTATTTGGTGATCTAGATGAGACCATACAAGGTTTTGTCACCTTTAGAGATACGTCAAAAGTTTCATTCAAAGGTAAAGGCAACATCCCAATCAAGTTGAAGAATGGCGATCATAGCTACATCGCCGATGTCTACTATGTCCCAGCCATAAAGCAGAACTTGGTGAGCATAGGTCAACTTTTAGAGAGAGACTATACACTTTACATGAAGAATTGTCATCTGACAATTACAGACTACAATGGGAGATTAATCGCCTATGTGAAAAGGTTCAAGAATAGGATGTTTCCTTTAAACATCCAATATGATGCAGCAAAGTGTTTGAGTGCCATCACCAATAGTGAAGAATGGCTTTGGCACCTAAGGCTTCGATATCTGAATTTCACAAGTCTGAAGATGCTAGCAAGCAAGAAGATGGTCAAAGGTATGCCCCACATTGATCATCCAGATGAAGTCTGTGAAAGTTGTGTCCTCAGCAAATATCACAAATCTAGTTTTGCCAAAGAAGTCAACTGGAAAGCAAACAAGCCACTAGAGTTAGTACACACAGATGTGTGTGGTCCTATAAAGCCTATATCGACTGGACAGAATAGGTACTTCCTCACTTTCATTGATGATTTTAGCAGAAAGACATGGGTATATTTTTTGAAGAGGAAGTTAGAAGTGTTCAATTGTTTTAAAGATTTTAAAACAATTGTTGAGAAACAAAGTGGCTATAAGATCAGAACCGTGAGATCTGATCAAGGTGGAGAATATACAGTAAATGACTTTGAAGCCTTTTGTACACAACAAGGCATCAGACATCAAACAACACCAGCTTATACACCACAGCTGAATGGTATAGCTGAGAGGAAGAATCGAACAATTCTTGATATGGCAAGAAGTCTACTTAAAGCAAAGAAGCTGCCCAAACAATATTGGGCTGAAGCTGTATCATGTGCAGTATATTTACTAAACCGCTGCCCAACCAGAAGTTTGCAAGCTGTCACTCCACAAGAAAAATGGAGTGGTCACAAACCAGGTGTTACTCATCTTCGAGTCTTTGGTTGTGTGGCATATGCAAAGATCCCAGATGCAAGAAGGACCAAACTTGATGATAAAAGTGAGAAATGCATATTTGTCGAATACGGTGAGAGAAGGATGGGATACAAGCTGTATAATCCCATCACCAAGAAGGTAATTATGAGCAGAGATGTTATCTTTGAAAAAGATAAAACTTGGCAATGGAATGATAACCAGGAAGCAGTTAAATGGATCAGCACTGATTTGATCCTTGAAGATGAAGAAGTACCAACAGTACTTGCAGAAGGTCCAATAGTACCAGAAGATGAGCCACAAAGTCCGGTACACAGATTTCCTGTATTCAATAGGAGAAACATGCCAGAATCATCATCAATACCATCATTACTAGAACCATCATCAGCATCCTCATCAGAAGGACCAAGAAGGATGAGAAATCTAGAAGAGCTGTATGACGCCACTCAAGTAATGGAAGATACAACTCTATTTTGTTTTTTGTAGATAGTGACCCACTTAGCTTCAATGAAGCTATCACAGAAGAGAAGTGGATAAAAGTAATGGATGAAGAAATACATGTCATTGAGAAGAATGATACCTTGAAGCTGACTTATCTACCAGAAAACAAGAAAGCAATAGGTGTCAAATAGGTCTATAAGACAAAGAAGAATGCAAAAGGAGAAGTGCAAAGATACAAAGCAAGATTAGTGGCGAAAGGCTACAAATAGAGAGAAGGCATTGACTATGGAGAAGTGTTTGCTCCAGTAGCCCGGTTAGAGACAATCAAACTGATGATCTCACTAGCAGCACAACATAGATGGAAGATCTATCAACTTGATGTGAAGTCAGCATTTCTGAATGGCTTCCTAGAAGAAGAGATTTATGTTGAACAACCACTTGGATACATTGATGCTGAAAATGAAGGCAAAGTATACAAGTTAAAGAAAGCCCTCTACGGTTTGAAGCAAGCTCCGTGTGCTTGGAATACCATAATTGACAGGTATTTTCAAGATAATGGATTTGAAAAATGTTCATATGAACACGCAATTTATGTGAAGAAAGAAGCAGATGGCAACATATTATTTGTGTGCCTATATGTTGATGACTTGATATTCACCGGCAATAATCTTACCATGTTCGAAGACTTCAAGAAAAGCATGGTACAAGAGTTTGAGATGACAGACATTGGTCTGATGGCATATTTTCTTGGCTTAGAAGTGGTGCAGAAAGAAGAATGGATTTTTGTATCTCAAAGCGGTTATGCCAAAGATATTCTTGAAAAGTTCAAGATGGAAAGCTGCAATCCGGTATCAACTCCAGTTGAGAATGGGGTGGAATTGAAGAAAAGTAAAGTTGGAAATGTTGATCCAACTTACTTCAAGAGCTTAGTAGGAAGCTTAAGGTACTTGACATGCACCAGACCAGATATACTCTACGGAGTTGGACTAATCAGCAGATATATGGAGAAGCCAAACCAGTCTCATTTGAATGCAGCCAAGAGAATTCTTCGCTACATCAAAGGCACAATAAATGAAGGTATGTTTTATACCTCAAGTACAAATTTTAATCTTACTGGCTACTCAGATAGTGATTGGGGTAGAGATCTGGATGAAAGAAAAAGTACAACAAGGTTTGTATTTTTCATGGGAGATACATCTTTTACATGGTCATCCAAGAAACAATCGATTGTCACGTTATCAAGCTGTGAAACTGAATATGTTGCTGCCAACTCAGCTGTATGCCATTTAATATGGTTAAGGAATTTGCTGAAGTTTTTGGGATTTCCTCAAGAAAATCCTATAAAGATTTATATTGATAATCGATCAGCGATTGCATTGGCAAAGAACCCGGTGTATCATGAAAGAAGTAAACATATTGATACACGTCATCACTTTATTCGAGAGCATATAAAGAACAAAGAAGTCGAGTTGATATCCTGCAAGACAGATGATCAAGTTGCAGATATCTTTACCAAGCCATTAAAAAGAGAAGCATTTATTAGATTGAAATTCATGCTTGGAATGACATCCCTCGATTGAGTTTAAGGGGGAGATTTGTTAAAAGTAAACTCAATCTAGAAGGTCAAGGAAGGCAGCCACCAGCCGTCACCGCCCAACCGTCCAGCCGCCGGCCGCCAGCCACCAGCCGCCAGCCGCTTTCACACCGTCGGTCACAACCGCCTTCACACTTGAAGGTTGAATTTTCTTGTTTTAATTTCGTGTATAAATAGGCAGTTAAACCTATGCATTTATGTGTGGAGAGATTGAGAGAAACATAAGAGAGAAAGAGAGAGAGATTGTTGTAAGCTTTTCTTTATGTAATTGTAAGCTTTGTTCATGAAATAAAAGAGTGTATTTTATCCCATCTGAATGTTTCAAAGCAGCCACAAGTGGTTTCTCCCACCAACACATTTTTTCCTAGCATTTTGATCCGAAACTTAGTCTTTGGCACACTGTTGCATCTTTCAGTTATAATGAGTGCTTTTCACTTGCAGCTTAGTTTTTTTTTACTTTGGTCAACTCTCTCTCTCTCTCTCTCTATATATATATATATATATATTTATATATATATGGCTAACAATCCTTTGGTGTTCTTTTGGAGCACAAGACAAGCAGCACAAAACTTGAGACAAATCAGCGAAGGAAGGGGACCAAAAATCAATGGCTTCCACGGGCTTGCCAAGAGGACGGGAGTTGCTGTCGGAAAGGAAGCCGCTGCTCCAGTTAATGCTGCTGAAGAAAATTAAGGACAGTAAAAAGGATGATACTTCAGCTCCAGAGAATCAGGCCACTAGCAATCACTCTAGGAAGGTTAATGTTAAGGAGTCAATTGTTACTTTTCACGTCAGATATATCCCACTGAATCATATCATAATTAAAATAAGATGCCGATGTTCATTGATAAATGAGATCACTGTTATTAAATCTCACTTTCGTTCATCATTCTGTAAAACAAAATTAAAAAAAATCTCTCCATTTCTTCTTCTTTATTTTCCTTTCCTCTCCTTTCCTTTTCCTCTCTTCTCTCGCTACCAACCATCTTAGCCTTCTTTCTTCGTTCCTCTAATTGGAATCTATTCACGTTGGCCTTTTACATGCCATGCTTGAAGCCAGAAAACCTTCATGACATGACGTTTAGCGAGGTTAAAAACTACGATTCTCAATCTCTAAAGTTATTTACTTAAAACTATAAAGAAATTCAGAGAACAGTTCCTTAATATTTTATTAAAATTCGAATAATAATCTTAATAAAAAATAAACTTGGTATGGGTATTTAGACTAATTTTAGACCTAGTATCCTTTGTAGATTTTTTTTATTAAAATTTATTTAATTTATAGAATCTATCTAGTATTATAATTTTCAAATAATAATATACTAATTAAATTAAAATTTTAATTTTTATAAAAAAACACAATATGATAAAGTTAAATAATATTGACCTCTTAAATAAAAAAATAATAATATTAAACCTATTCTTTATGGCTAAAGAATACGTGTATGGCTAAAAACCGACATTTTAGAATAAACTCGTTTAAATATAAACAAACAAGTTAGAACATGACAACATGACCAATCCAAAATAATTTAAATGCAAACAAACAAGTTAGAACATGACAGTATGACCAATCCAAAATAATGATAGATAAATCTACCTTGTGAATATATATATATATATATAAACAATTGTAACAACAAAAAGAAAAAGAAAATCATAATTCTTGAAGAAAATATTTCATTACAAATACTAAGAAGTTATTTTAGAAAATAAGTTTTTGATGGAATTTCTAACAAAAAAATTGTACAAAAACATTTCTCGTTAAAAAATATTTATTGGTAAATATCGACTGAATCTTTTTTATTTTATTAAAAAATAATTATATTTTTTTCAAAACTTTTTATTAGTTATTACTTTGATAATTAAAATAAAAAAGCATAATAATAAAATGTGAAAAAAATAAATTTATAAAAAAATAAAAATTCAAATTCATAGTATTGATATTAAATGAAATTATATTTTGTTAATTTAATTTTAAAATTTAAATATTCATTTTATATTATCAAAATAATTCAAAAAACTAACAAACCCATCATTATTAAAAAAAAAAACTAATGTAAGATAACTCTCTTAATATTTAATGATAATTTGCAATTTTGGATTGTATAATATCTAGGGTGATCTAAAATCTTCAATTAATTGAGAATGAATTTAAATAAATCCAAACCCTTGAAAAATCTAGAATTTTTAGAATGAATACGATCAACTAACTTAATACTTTCATTGATTATAACTCTTAATCAATCACTTTGATTTGGGAAAATAATACATCAAATTAATTAAATAGCTAGCTATATATTATAATAAGAATGTATAAATTTTAGATGAAAAATCACACTAAAAAGCCCAATTCTGACACATTAAAGTTGCCAATAGACTTTAATAGACTTGCTAATGATCTAAGAATCCTATTGATATAAATTTTATTTGCTATAAAAGTGACTAGAATTTGATATTAAAAATAACAATTATGGTCATTGGATTTTTATTAATCACCTTAATATGCATGTAAAAACCAAGTTAAAAGATAAGAGTTATTAAAAACTCAGCGTAGAATAGATTAAAGATGAATAATTTTGCTCTAGCTCAGTTGTAATTTTACTCTTCTCTATTTGGCTTAGAGTTATACGTATCCGACATTATAAGAGAGTGAATATTATTAATTGGGTTTTTTTTATTCTTTTAATATTGATTATTTACAAAAAAAAAACCCTATTTTAAGGAGAAAAAAGAACAATTGAAAATGTTGTTGTTGTTGAGTCCATAATGCAATTGAAGGAGGAGAGCTTATGGTAATCATACAGGTTAGCCTTCAAAACTCTTTATTCGTGACAAAGTGGTTCTAAAGTGAGTTATCGAACTGTGAGATGAGAATTGATGAAATAATGGGTTTTTAAAAGTGTGGTAACAGTTGCTTTTCAAAGTGCTTTTTATTAAAAAATCTATTAAAATAAGTTCGTGACAAAGTGGTTTTAGAGTAAATTGTTGAACCATAAGATGGGAATTGATGAAGAAGGGGGTGTTTAAGAGTATGGTAATAGTTGTTTCTTAAAATGTTTTTTAAATCAGAAATATTTTAAAATAATATATATTTTTTATTTTTTTTAAATCATGTTAAAATCAACACATCTAAATAATTTAAAAATATAAAAAATAATTTTAAATAAAAAATTATAAATTTTTAAAAAACATAATTTTAATAGCTTTAACAGACAAAGTAAAAAAAAAATTTGTCTTTGCAATAGGACAAGAAAGTAATAGAACCAAAAGTAGTGAATAGAGAGCAAGAAGGAAATGAGTGCTCCTTTCACCAAGTGAAAGGAATATGAAATTAGTGAGAAACTAGAACTATCCACTGAGAAGGGGAATAATAATAATAATAAACTATTAGTATTATTATTAATTAAGTATTTTTTTTCTTAAAACAAAGGTAGTTGTTATTAGGATGAGGAATTAGTATAATTCTCTTTCCTAGCTTTCTTTAGTCTCTACTTTTATTTTATTTTACTACAGGAAATTGGTTGTGTTGGCATTGCTACTTCATTGACTGGTAGAGTGCTACCCTAGTTATGTAGAGAAAATATTTTAATTTTTTTTTGACGAGACCTGTTATGAATAGTAACAAGAAAAACAAGGTTTTTCTTTTCTTTTTTAATAAATGAGAGAAGAAAAACATTTTTAAGGAAATAATTGGTTCAAGTAAAATTAATTCATAATTAAAATTAATAAAAATTAAAGCATGCAATTAACCATCTTAGTTATTTAATAATAACTTTTATTATATTTTTATTTCTTAAAAAACATAAATCAAACAAAAATAATAAATTTATATTTTTCTTAGGATTGACAAATATGAGGATTACAACTACAAACCATAATTTTTAAGGAGTTTAGTATAGTTCAAAAAATATTTAGAGATTTAACATATTTAATCGAGTTATAAATACTAGTTGCAACACACAAGTCGTATATAACATATGTGACATACGAGTCACATATAACATCTACGATTTTGATGATGAGACATAACTAGAAAAAAATTTCTTTATGCATTAACTCTTTGCCCAAAAAAACTATAATTTGCAAAATTTAAATAATTAGTTTTTCAGCCTTAAAATACAATTCACATAACATCTTCAATCCTATTTAGCAAAATTATACAAACGATTAACATAATATAACATTTTATTACAATTAACCTAAGTATATATCTATTCATGATTCTCATAACATGTAATGTAACTATATCTAATGATTATCGCATTTCATGTACAGGAATGGAACATCACTCTAAGTTTTCCAACTTGAGGATGTATTCATAGCATCAATTTAGGGGTAAAAAAGACGTATATCACCACATCTTATGGACAGAACTAGAATGTTCATGCATGGATATATATCACCACCCTAATTAATCCAACTCAAGGACATGTCTAGATAGGTGTCAACATCAATATCATCCCAGCTCGTAGAGAGGCCTAGAACATTCATGGACAAACCACCATCCTTAACACTTTTAAAATAAACAATATCATGCTCCGTTGATGTCACTTTAAGATGTTCAGCCTCCCTAACCTTTAAAGCTCACCACTTTACAAATTGAGTGTAGTGTTAGCCACAATATCTTCGATCTTATTGATGTCTTGACAAATAGTTTTTGTTGTTTTCTAAGTCTTTCATACTAAGTAATGAATCTAAATGTATATATTTGTCGCACGTGTGCAACGTTGCAACGATCATCCTCCATACTCAAAATGTGTGTGTATGTGGAAAATATAGGGAGACAAAAAATTCTTGTCTTTTATTAATGAAAAAATTAGATGTGATTCGTCATCTAGTATTTTGATAACTAAGAACCCTAACTGGTATCAAAAATCAGGTATGGAGACTGGTTGCGTAAAGGAAAGGTATTAGCACTCTAAATACGCCTTACCTAAGGTAAGCTGCATTGTTTTATTATTTGATATATACTACGGTTGTATCGTATTTCTAATTATTAGTCTGTCTATGGTTTGAAAAAAGTCTTACTTGATAAGGAGATCCTTATCTTATCGGGATAAAACTTAACCATCCTAATGTCAATAAAAGAACTACCATTTTAATATCAGGAATACGTTTTACATCTAAATTTATAATCCTTGATATTTTAAAAATAAATTTTTTGGAATTTTTTTGAAATATTGGTCAAGTTCTCGCAATTTTAATAAACCGGTTATTAAAGCTAAAATGCATTCTAAAATGTATATTTTTTTAAAAATATTTATTGTATGAAAAATATAATGTTATTTTTTTTCTTTGAGAAACTTAACTGTATACATGAAAACAAAAATATTTTTTTTTATGTTTTGATGAAAACTAAGTATTTTAATACCGGATTTATATCTTTACGATATAAAAATACAGACTAATATTAATCAACATGGCGTAGAAAAATATGTGGAAAAATCACAATTTTTTTTCCAAAAATGATTTTTTGAATATATATTTTTTGGACTAGATAGACAAGCCGAATAAAAAAGTGGGCCAAAATCAAAGTAAAATAAAATTGAATCAGGACCTGCTAAAAAAAAATCTTATTGTGGTTGTACTTAACCCAGCCGCGTCGGCTGTGCTGATTTTCCAGCTCAAAAAACCAATAGCTGGTTACTACGCTGATCACAGTAGCCCGTTATATATAATTAGCTGCGCACAGTAACCAGCTAATTATTTTCCACTTTAATGCAGAACGTGAATTCCTCACGTTCTGCATGCAAATGGTGAACACAATAGAGTAGCCAGAAAAGGGGGAAGAGATTACTTGGAGTAAGGGAGCGTGGTTGCTGTCTCCGGTGGTGGTGGTGGCGGGTCCCGGCTGAGGACGGTGGTTCTTCCTCTTCTCCTGCGTGCTTCCTTTTCACGCCGCTGCGTTTCCTTTCTCTTCTCCTCTTCGTCTACCTCAGTTTCCCCCTATTTTTCTGTTCTTCTTTTATTATCTGCTGCTGGTGGTGGCAGCGACTGGGACTGCGGATGTGGCTGGGAAACCAGGGGGCAGCTGCGGTGATGGTGATTTTACGGCTGTTCTTCTTCTTTGTTTTGTGTTCCTCCCTCTGTCTATCTCTGTTTTTTTGCTTCTTCCATTTCTCACGGTGCAGGTGCTGTTATCGACGACTGGGAGGATGGTGGCAGCTAGAGGTGGCTCTGGTGATGGCGCTGCTGTGCTACTGCTCCTTCTATGCAAGAATATCAACCCCTGTGTCTTCTCTTTTGTTGTTTTCTTTTTTGTTTTCCTTCTCTATTCGGTTTCGTTTCCTCCCTCTTTCTCACTGCTCTTCTCCTCTATTCTTCCCCCCTTCTCTTCCTTTTTCTTCTTTTTTGCCGAGCTTCTCTCCTCTCAAAAACAAACTCTCCCCTCTGTTTTCTGTTCTTCCCCCTCTGTTTTCTATTCTTCAAAATCTTCTTCCCCACCCTCGGTTTGTTTTCCATCTCGGGCAACTTAAACAGTTTTGCGCCCTGCCTCTCTCGTTCGTCTGCTAGTTTCCTCCCCTCTGGTTTTCTTTACTCCTCTTTTTCAAACAATTCTTCCTCCTCTCTCACATTCGTTGCTTCTTTCTTCTCTTGCAATCTATGCCCCTTTCTTCCCTTCTCCTCCCCTTCTATTTATAAGCAGAGGAGAGGGAGCTCCCCCTGCTCTGTCCCATCGTGGTGTAGGGGGAGTAGGGTTACCTTAACTCTGGAGGGTAAGCTGGCTGCCCGTTTACAGGCATGACACCTCTATTTCTTCCATAATAGGAGCAGGGTATGGGTTCTTGCTTATGTCCTGATTTAGCCAAGTTGGGAGAGGGAGAAAGAAAGGGTGAGCGGGAAAAATATTATAAAAGCCTTCTTCTCCCCTGTCCGGGACAAGAACGGGACAAGAATATGCACGGTGATATTTAAAACGGGATTGTGTTTTTAATTATTTTTTTAAAATAAAATATAATTAAAAACAGGTTATAACAATATTAAAAAGTCATTAATATTCATTATCTATAATAACATTAAAAATAATTACTAAATATAAAGTAATATTGTATACCAATTAATTATATCTCGGATATTAAGATGTATAATGCATCAGATTACATGGACATCTCAAGAAATGAAATGATAGGTATCTATATAAAATAACATATAATGGTTAAATACAATTTCATATAGGTATCTATATCAATAATGAGATATCGCTCCTAAAAAACATGATCTCTTTTATCATGTTAAAAATTTAGATAAGAGTATGAATTACCAAATAGTCTTCCTCATGTTTATTCTGATGACTTATATCAAACAACTCATCACTAATATCAATATAATTTGATATGTGATGAGATAGATAAAATTATCACATTACCTGATTTAAACAATGTCTTTCAATAATATTGAAGTAGTGCAATGAAACTTGTGCTAACCAAAGTCTAGATCCCTTTAAAGTTTCTCACAAAGCATTGTGAATAAAATTGATGATATCTAATAGGCTTGGAAAAAATTTGTTTGATAGAATTCTTAATCATCGCATCTCTATCTCATATAATACACAACCTAGTGTGATTACTAATTAAATATTGACAAAGCAAATCTAAAAATTAATTTTAATTATTGCTGGTCTCTTATTTGATAATAACACAACAAAGAAACTATATTGTTCACATCATAAGCATCTACAACCAACAATTATCAACATCACTTGAATAATGAGATCTGAGTCAATCTGATGATGGAGCTATAAAACAAGAGGGTTTCGACATATGTATCCCTTTTAATTTCCAATTTTTCCATGAATTAGACCTCAGTGATATCCTCCATGTAAATATCATCTACATCTTAGTTCTTGAATGCATTGTAATTAAACACAAGTTTTACTTGAATAATGGACTTTATACTACAATGAATTTTGATATAGCATCACTTAACTACATTAATACATTTAGACTTATCTTTGAATTTTTTTTCCAACCTCCAATTCATGAATTAATAAGCCTGAATGTATGCTATTATCACTACCAGAAAACCAACGAAAACCAGCAGAACTACTAATGAAATTTTTCTATTAGTAATTTTTACAGATATATATAGTTTTATCTCTAATTTTGTCTGTATATACCGACAGACTATTTTCATCAGCAATATAGTTAGTGTATATTGATAGACCCATTCTATCGGTATATACTAACTGTATTACCGACAAATTATATAGATTTTTGAAAAGAAGCAATGGTGTGATGACGTGAAATTTTTTCAGATGATTTTACCGATAGAATAATCAAGGGATTCAAATTGGGATCTCTATACAGTGACGTGGCACAGTTACCAACAGACTTACTAATGGAATCATCGACAAAAACATTATGTCAGTGATTTCATCGGTAAAAGCTAATGTATACCCACTTTGCTGACTCTTTTTTCCTTTATTTCTCCTTCTTCTTACCCATCTCAACTCTCCCCTCCTAACCCTCAACCAACCATCTATCCCAGCTCTCCCCCTCTTCTCAACAGAAGTACTCAAGTTTCTTATACTTTTATACGTGCTCACAACATCCATTCTCCGAGCAATTTATTACGGATTTTATCATTTTTATAAGTAAATCTATCCTTTTTAGTTTTAACATTTAAATGTCAATTTTATTATTTTTATTATTTTTTAGTATATATATTTTGTTAACATATGTAGTTGTTTGATTGTTATTTGTCGAAGAAACTTGTAGCATGAATGTATAACTTTGTAGTTCATTATAGTTTGTTTTAGATTTTATCAAATTATATTTATATGTAAATTGTTGAAATTTTATTTGAATTACATTGAGTTAGATGTGTTGTGATGGAATAAATAATTAGATGTGTTATGATGGAATAAATAATAGCTTATTTAATGGTCCCATTTTATTTTTTATCAATTTTATTACGGAGTTGTGATTTCTGTAAATTTATATATGTATAAATTTGTATGAACGTCGATAATTGATAATTGATAATGAATATTTAACATAGGTACTTATTTAGTTTGTTAGATGATGTGTTGTTTTGCATCGTTCATTATCTTCTTCATTTTTTTTTTTTTGAAAAGCTAGTCTGATTACCTAATTTGCAATTGCATTTAATGTATTTAACATCCATTAAATTTGACAAAACTTACATGGAAAAAAATTATGAGACTTCCCTTTATGTTTGGGTATAATCGACATCGGCTCATTGGCAAATAAACGGTCATGACACCATCCCAAAGAGGTCAACTCAGGCAATATGTAGCTGTAGATTTGATAGTGCACCATGTCTACTTTAAGCTAATGATTGGGATCCTTCCCAAATGAATCAATGGCTGAAATTTATTCTTTGGTGAAGACAAGATTACCCTATTCCATTCTATAAATAAGAGTAGATTTGACATTTAGGAGGAGAAAATCGAGTCCAAGTTCAGCTAAAAAATCAGCTTTTCTAGTTTTTACATATTTTTTTCTTCTCTCTCCACCATCTTTTTAGCTGTTAAAGACCCCACATAAACCTCTCTCCTCCACCAATAGATAGCTTTTTAGCCTCCTCACGAACCCAAATTCTCATCAGCGATAGGGGCATCCACCGTGAGGTCCTTCCTCTCTTCCTTATGGATTTTCTTCTCTGCTTCTTCTTTCTTCCTCCGCTACAAGGAACCAACACCATCACCATTTCTTCCTCCAACTTTGCCTTAAGCAACCATCACCACCACGCGTTGTTAAGACCATTGGCCAGCCACCGTTGCATTTGTAATAAGCCACTACGAACATCTTTCTCTCTTTTCTCCTTCTTAGCCGTGCCTTAAGCCACAACCATCCTCATCGTCGACTTGATAACCATCCTTTCCAGCACACTTCTCCCTCTCCACTAATTAGTTATCTCTTTTCCTCCACAACTGTTGTAGCCCATCAGCCCACCATTTTCATTTTCTTTCTTCAGCACCTATAATAGCAACATCAGCATTGACCTCCACCATCACAACCAGCTTTACCACCATCATTTCCATCAACCTAGCTCTTTACTAGTGGCAGAGCAGCCACTGTGACCTTCTCTCTCTTGTCCTTACAGCCTTTCTCTCTCCTTTGTAACGTTTTATTCTTCCTCCTACAATTGACTTTAGCCATCATCACCTCAGTTGATGCCTCCTAAGCCACTAACCTAACTACCTCATCATGTCCAAAACCCCTACGCCAATCAACTTCCTCCTCCTTCTTTTGCCTCTTTCTTTCTCGTCGTGGCTGTTATATACAAAATTCATTCCTACATGCAGCAACTAATTAATTAGCCCCTGGTTTGGAGCAGTCCAGTTATGGCCCAGTCCAAATGGCTAGGTCTGGCACGACCTCCATTAATTTTTTTTTAAATATCAAAAATCATTTTAAAAAAATTATGATTTTCTCAAATATTTTTCTATCCATTTTGCATGTTAACGGGTTGTATATTTACACTGTAAAATACAATCTAGTAATAAAATATTTAATTTTCTCTAAAATATTGCAAAAAAAATTTGAAATATTTTCTAAAATTCTCAAAATATTTTAAATTAATTTTTCTTTTCTAAAACAAACAAAAAATATTTTGTTTTTATATATATAACCAAATCTTAAAAATTTTCTATGCATATCTTCATGAAAACTAAAAAGGCATATCTTCATATAAAAAAATTCCATCTTTTTAATGTTTTAAAATTCAAAATGGATATCATACCGAATTTATGATTATCCATTAGGATTTAGCCAGAATATTAAAAACCTTTTTCCAACCTTTTTTCTAGAGTCTAGATGTAGACTTTAATATTTGTATGATGTAAAATTACACGATAAAGTACACTCTTAGATATTAAAGATACAATATATAAATAAATACGATGCTAAAATTCAGATTGTAGAACAGTTAGGATTTATCCCAATAAAATAGAGATTTTCTCATAAAGAGAAATTTGTCATGAATCTTAGAAAAGACTAATGAATAGAAACCCAACTTAAAAAAATAATCAAACAATAATATAACTTATCTTAGATAAGGTACACTGATGGTGATTTATATTCCGTATGCACAACCAATCCTTACCTTAACTCTCACATATTATAGGTTTCTAGTAATTATAATACTAGATGACGATTCTTAAATATTAATTATAATTTTATAATTAAATTTAAAAATCTTTTCATACATCCAATATCTGTCATTCTAGCGCGTGCACACCCAATTATAAACATAATAATGTTTATCTTAATCAAGTGCATAAAGTTGGCTTAACCAGCAATATAGACAATTGGTATGAGTAAACAAAACCCTCTCTTCAACATTTCTCTGGATCAATAAAAAACTGCAGGCTTTGTTTGTTCACTGAACTGCAATACCTACAGAAAAAATTTCCCAGGAAAAATCGCAATGCAAATCAAAGCAATCTCTGTTTTGTGTATGGGGGGCTACAAAGTTAATGATTTTTTCCCCTCTGGAATCGCACCATCCAAACAAGCAAAGCATAATAAATCATTTAGGAAGATGAAAAGGGAACAGAAGACTGATTCCTTTTAAGCTTTTTTGAAGTCATTATCAAAAAACACGTGATTTGGAACAATATCGGAAGCTATGTCGTTCCTATTTGAATGTTAACTGGAGATACTTGGAGATTATAGCATATTCATTCGAAGTTGCACAGATATGTCGATAACACCTTGAGCTAAATAAAATTGGTTGATGGGAATTATTTGCTTATAATTTGTTGAAATTATTTATAATATCTTACAGTATCAAATGAATAAGGAAATATTCGAATATAGGTTACTAAATTAAAGGATAACGATCCCTCTTTTCATGGATCTGTTTTGCAGTTGAAGGACTTGACAGTAACGGAGCTGAAGCATTACATGACAGCGCACAATCTTCCTGTCACAGGGAAGAAGGAAGTTTTGATAAGCAGGACATTAACTCACTTGGGAAAGTGAGGCTAATCCAGCAGCAGCTCCTTTTCCAGCATCCAGTTGTGGTTTTGCAATGATGGTGATACATCGCATTGTACACCAGTTACATCTTTTAGAGGCTGACTTATCTGCTCTTTGGGAAATTGAAACGCGAGCATGGCAGGCAGCCTTTTGCGCCATTACAATACAGGCCAGCTGAGCTTTTGCGTTTCCTGTGTACAGGAGTTGTATTGTAATGATGAGTATCAGTGCCTAAAAATGCCTTGCTTTTACAAGAGCAGGAGGGATTTGCAGCATTATCATTCAAGGAGTTTTCCATGCCATGCTCTGAACTTTATATATATATATATATATATATAAATAAAATAAGATTCCCCCCTGTAAATGGGTTTCTAGTATATTTGGAAAGTTTTTGATGTTTTTTTAAAGTGTTTTTTATAATAAATAAAATATGTTAAAATATTTTTTTATTTTTTGAATTTTTTTTTAAGATTAATATATCAATATAATTTTAAATATATCATAAAAAATAATTTTTAATAATTGTTTTTTTAAAATGTGTTAGAAATGTGGTTTTCATCGGTTCAGTTTAATGATACTGGAGAACCAAGAGGGGTGGGGCCTTCAATTCAAGTTCCACGTTTTTCAGTCCATAATCAATCTTAAAAAACAAAACCCTGCCCCCTGGACCTCCAAGTTCTCCTATTCAAGTTCCACGTTTGTCTGGTCTGTTTTTCATTTTAATATATTTTTAAATAAAAACTAATATATTCTCTGTCCCTCTTTAAAAGTCAAGTTGCACATTCTCTGACACCTCTTGGACAGTGCCTAATTAGAGGGATAAAAAAACCAAAGTGGAGGACGCGTGTTGAGTGGTCAACTCCTCGTTTTGAACGTATCAATGGAATCACAGTATCAGCATTACAAAGACTGGAACAGTGTTTCAAGTGGCCGAGACAAGGGGGTGGCAGTGGCAAGCCCACCCCGCATGTAAGAAAATGTTTTTTTTAGCATTTTTTTTAAATATTCTTATAATTTTAATAGTTAAACAACTGAAATGTTAGATTTTTTTAAATAATTTTTAAATTTAAACCCTTTTAATTTTATTTTTTTAATAGCAGATAATAATTTTATAATTTTCTTCTTAATATTTGTTCTTCAGTGAACTTTTCAAACCATCTACTTCATATGTCTTTTTTTTTTTAACTCAACTTTGATTCAAATTTTTATTTTTATTTTACTTTTTAGTTGATTTGAGATAAATGAAAGAAATTAGTTGGATTCTATTGGCAGAGAAAAAAAATATTGATTAATATTAATTTTTCTCACAAAAAATATTAATTTTTGTATCCTATTCAATGAAGAGAGTTTAGATCAAGTATTTTTTTTCCTTTAAACTTGGTTGAAATGATAGATCTGAACTCAAGATTTTATTTATTTATTTTGATTTGATTTTGTTTTTTTAGTTGATTTTTTAGTTGTTTAAGGCTATATACGTGTTTATTAACATGTTTAAGGTGTTTTACAAATGTTTTTGAGCAAAAAATATGTTAAAATAGGTTTTTAAATTTAAAAATCATCAATTCTTTTTTATTTTTCTCTCACCGCTATGACTATAATCTAGAAAAAAATAAGCACAACATTGCTTGCTTTTATTTTTTTTCCAAAACATTTTAGAATAAAAAACATATCGTGAGAATCATTAACCAAAAAAAAAAATACTTGTATATGAGTCTACCCTTGTAAGCTCATGTGAGTGCCCTTTTTAAAACGAGCAAAGTATTTGGATGTAGCTTACCTTACCTAATATTATCTTATTTTTTTATATTTTTGTTTATGTATTTTTAAATATTTAATTTTAAAAAAATATTTTTTATTTATATTTAAATTAATACCCCATGTCTCTAATTTTTTAGATCGTTTATTTAACTTTTTTCTAAATAGTTATTTTTTAAATCATTTTGTATGCATTTAATATTTTGAATTGATTATTATGATTCATGTATAATTCTTTTTATATAAATAAGATTTATTTTTAAAAATAAAAATTATTTATTCTTAGTTAAAAAAGATAACCTTTGAGATAAAAAAATATGTGCATTAAAAGGAAAAGTTGTATCCACATTATTTTTTTTATTTATATTTATATTTAAATTAATACTGATTCTCTCTAATTTCTTAGATTGTTAATTTATTCTTTTTCCAATAACAATATATATATAAGAGATTATTCTAATTTATCTATATTTTTTCATGTTTTATACAAATATATTTTTTTAATTATTTATTCTCGGTAAGAAGAAATTGATCTATAAGATATAAAAAAAAATAGAAGAAAGAAAAATGCATCCCCTAAAGGGAAAAGTTGCATACACAATATTTTTTTCAAAATAACGTAGAACAATGAGTGTCTTTTGTGCCATTCATTAATTCTTTTACTGTATTTAAAATTTCTTTCATTGTTTAGCTGAAAAATATGCTCTAAAAAAAAGAATTGAAATATATCTTTTAAATAGCCTCTCATAATCTTCATTTTTAATAAGAAAAAGAATAATAAACAAAATTCTAATTCTGTTTGCTATCATATACATTCCATAATAAATATTAAACCCTTGTAATTAGTTGTTCCTACCAATATCTCATTGCTAAACATGAAATACTTGTAGAATAGGTAAGATAATATCTAACACACTAAAAATATTAAGAAATCATTATATTAATTGAAATCTATAATACACAAAATAATAATATTTTTTTAAGCGTCATGCATTTCTAATAGATTTCAATCTTGACTTTAAAAATATTGTTATCTCTTGTCCAGATAAATAACAGGCCTACCATATATTGATTACCATATATTGATGAAAAGCTATAAATATCTATTTTTTAACCCAATTAGAATATTAAAATAATTCTTAATGTAGATATAGTAGTCTAAAAAGTGGATAAAAGTCCATACAGATATATTTAATAAGATTCGTTTAGTAATTTTAATTATTTAAAATAATTATTTATCAAATTTTGATTGATCCAGAATTCTAACTCAATCTAGAGCAACATGTTTAGTTACGTCTATAAAAAATTCATCTTGATCTAACGTCTATAAAAAATTCATCTTGATCTAACATTCGAGTTAAAAACTATGCTCGATAGCGTAAGACCGAACAATAAAAATTTTTATGATAAAATTCAAATCAAGTTCAGGAGAGTCAACTCAAGTCAAGATAAAGATAAACATGGTTACTTGAGGCAAGACTTAGGTCATGGGTTGGAGGGTCAACTCTAGTTGACTTATTATTTTTTTATAAAGAATCAAAACAACTTTATTATGACCAAAATAATTAAGTTAATGAATTTTTTACCTGTATTTTATCTTGGATTGATTGGGTCAAGTCTAATAAACCCTTCTTCTATTTCTTTTTAAACTTGAATTGGTTTGAACACTATACTTGTCGGGTCCCGAGTGAACTTGCTAGGTCTTTATTATAATATTATTAATTTCAACATTCAATATAAATGAAAGTGAAAAAAATAATATTTAATTTTTTAAAAATATATAAGTTTGATAATAATACACATTAAATGTAAAATAAAACTTTTATTTATATTTAACTTTCACCTTATATATGAGTATTTTTTTTTAAGATTTCAATTTAGAAAACAATATATATTATAATCTATACTTTAAACGTTACATAAGAAAAGAAAACAATATTATTTCATTACAATAGTTTCTATTTTTTAAATGCCTACCAAACACAAAATAAAACAATTATTTATTCAATTCAGCACAATATTATTAATACTGTACAGCATACCAAACCCTAATCATGCAAGTTTTGCTTCCTTCAATTACTACCTTCAGAAGGCTGTGACAATGTTCGTTGACCTTGCTATTATTAATGACTTCTGTCAAAAAGAATGTTTTTGGCTCTGAGTAATAAGTCTCACAGAGCATTGTTATGTACATTTGATCTTAAATTTAATCTTTGATGCGCGTTGCAACTTTCAATGATAATGGTTGTTTTTCACTTGCAATTTATTTATTTTAAATGAAAAGATTGGAGGCTTTATTTTTTAATTTTCCCGAACATTTTTGTTTTTGTTTTAAGCAGTCCGTTGACGAAGTTCGGATTCTTCACTGAAGGATGAATTTTCCAAGATTCTTAACGAGTGCTAGCTCTTTGGACACCCTTTCTTGAATATATTGCACTTTCAATTATTAGATTATTGATCTGCAGTAAGGGCGTTTCATGACACTTTCCTCCGCCTAGAATTTTCAATGGTTGACCGCTACCTCGTCTAATTAATTAGTCAAGTTTCTAAGATAAAATGATGGAGTTAATGGTCCACCTCAGCTAATTAAAATGAATCCTAGTCATCCTTAGTGATATGGGTGTTATATAATCATTTCAATTTAATAATTTAAATTGTTAAATAAAATTTAAATATATAATAAATATAAATTTAATAATAATTTAGTAATATTTATCTGAAATAGTTTAAGTTACTAGGTGAAACCATTAGATATAATTTATACATATATAATTTTTTCAAAATACAATCAAAATTAAAGCTAAGGGTCAATGTTTATTTGTTTTCTACCTTAATAAATCAGCTACGTGGCAAATAATAGAGGCTGTTAGAGTGCTAATCGACGCATGTTTGTTTAAAAATCAGTAATTAACGTAATCCTCTGCAACTTGGTACTATACAATAACGGCGTAAACATGCATGTGTTGAAAATTAAACTTCGTGGGAAGATTCAAATATAAGGTAAGTGAGTTGTCTTTGTTTTTTTCTGTTTGGATTTCACTGACCATTCAGACTGACCAGCATCCGGTGAAGATACTGCATATAAATCTTGCATCAGACCTCAGTTGGAGCACAAAAAGGAGCCACTGAATCCAGAGTTCCCTCCAGAAAATCAGTGGGAACCTCTTCACTTAACCTTAATCATGGCTCTAGTGCTGGGTTCTGGTTTGATACGGAAGACCACGCAGCTCTTTCCCTACTTCAATTACTACTATCAGAAGGCGGCTGTGCCCATGTAAGGAGTGTCTACGAGCATTTTTTTACGAGCATTTTGATCCGAAACTTAGTCTTTGGCACACCGTTACATCTTTCATTATAATGACTGCTTTTCACTTGCAGCTTAGGTTTTTTACTTTGGTCAACTATATATATATATATATGGCTAACAATCCTTTGGTGTTCTTTTTGAGCACAAGACAAGCAGCAAAAAACGTGAGACAAATCAGTGAAGGAAGTGGACCAAAAATCAATGGCTTCCACTGGCTTGCCAGGAGGACGGAGGTTGCTGTCGGAGAGGAAGCCACTGCTCCAGTTGGCGTCAATGCTGCTGAAGAAAATTAAGAACAGTAAAAAGGATGATAATTCAGCTCCAGAGAATCAGGCCACTGGCAATCACTCTAGGAAGGTTACTGTTACGGAGTCAATTGTTACTTTTGACGCTAGATATTTCCCACTGAATCATATCATAATTAAAATAAGATGCCGATGTTCATTGATATATGAGATTACTGTTATTAAATCTCACCTTCGTTCATCATTCTGTAAAACAAAATTAAAAAAAATCTCTCCATTTCTTCTTTATTTTCCTTTCCTTTCCTTTTCCTCTCTTCTCTCGCCACCAACCATCATAGCCTTTCTTTCTTCGTTCCTCTAATTGGAATCTATTCACGTTGGCCTTTTACATGCCATGCTGGAAGCCAGCAAACCTTCATGACACGACGTTTAGCAATGTTAAAAACCACGATTCTCAATCTCTAACGTTATTTACTTAAAACTTTAAAAAAATTTAGAAAACAGTTCCTTCATATTTTATTAAAATTCAAATAATAATCTTAATAAAAAATAAACTAGGTATGGATATTTATACTAATTTTCTTTATATTGAAACTTATTTAACTAGTAAAATCTATCTAGTATTATAATTTTTAAATAATACTATACCAATTAAATTAAAAATTTAATTTTTATAGAAAAACACATTATGATAAAATTAAATAATAGTGACCTCTTAGCTAAAAAAATAATAATATTTTCAAAGCTAGTTCATCATCATGGTATCATGCTTTCTTAAACCAAGATGTTTATCTGCCAAAAAAAATTGAATTTTAACACGGCCAAATTTTTTAGACACTCAATATCTACTCATTGGAATCATGTCTTATTAGATGCTTACAAAGGCTTTTAGTTTTTGAATGTAAGGAGTTTGAAGAACAAAGAGTTAGAGAAACAAGTTTTTTATTGAAGAGGTTTCGCCTTAAAAGATTACTCTCTTAAGTTTCTGCTTTATAATATTACACACAGCCTCTATTTATACTAATGTTTTAAGCTTTTGCTTACATAACTCATTATATAAGAAATTACTAGAGTACACTTAATAATACACCCTTACGATATAAATGACAAAATACAAACAACAAGCTAATAGAATACTAATATCAATGGACAATAAGTTTATGATTTGGAGAGAGATTCTGATATGATAAGGTATCCTAATCTTGAGTAGTTTGTACTTGTAGGGCCAACACATAGTCATCATTTTCAATCATTTCCAGCTCACGTGGTTCCAAAAGTATTGGGATGCCTAAAATTATATGCTTGAGCTTTTTGTTTTTGTTCTACCTTTGTAAGTCATGGAGATGAACAGAATATTCAGGGTCATAAAAGTCATAGCCAAGTTCTTCATCAAGATCTTTTCCTTTAGGCCATAGTTCAACAGGAATAATGTTGTTCTTGAGGCATACTGTTTTTTGCATGGTCCGAAGTTCTAGGAGATTTTCTAGAGGGTGTTCATACAGGGAGTATGGATGGGTTTTATAGAAGACAACTTGTGAAAAACTTATAACCAAATGGTCAGTTGAAGCTTTAAAAGGCCTATGAAATATGAAAATAAAGAACAAATGAGCAAACGCTTGTTTAACAAACTTATTTTGAGATTCATTCCAATATACTTCAATCCAACAAGTTTGTGGATGAGGCCATTGAGATTTTTCATGTTGGAGAAGGGAGATTCATTGTGTAGGGCTGTGGAATCAAGTGAGGAATTTAAAAATATAATTCCAAGGGTTTGTTTGCCAAAAAATCCGGAGAAGACTGGAAAGAAAACAGTTAGTGGGAAACTCAATAGCAATATGGTATAGGTGACAGAGGTATTACAAGAAAAAGTAGAGTTCTTTGGGGAATGAGCCGAAAAGTTTGAAGGTGAAGAGGTGGATAAAAGGATATTTAGGATGGATGCTTAAGTTTTAAAAATAAAGGGAAGATATATCATAGTTGAGAAGAAGGTAATCTTATAGGCTAAATAGTTTATCTTTGGCTTGTAGGTTAAGAGTGTGGTTAAGAATCATTTCTTGAGCAATAAGAGGTAAATCATCTGTGGGGAAGTCTTGCTCAGGTAGAGGTGGATTAGAAGAGAAGGCCATAAAAATCAAGAGAAAAAGGAGTGTTTGTGATTTAGAGGGTTCGGTGAGCAAATCCGGGATCAAGTTCTTGGTTTTCTTATATGCTCGACGGTGAAGGTGTACTTGGAAAACCACTTTGCTAATCTTAGAAGTTATGGATGAGAAAGTATCTTGTGTTTGAACTATAGTATTTTTAAAAATGAGGAACAATCCATGAATATTGTAAAGTAATAGAATGCTAGGTGGAACTTAAATTTTTGGATGCCATACTTTATAGCTAAGATCTCTTTGAAAGTAAAGTGGTAGTGGGTTTCTGATTCTTTAAAGGACCCACTTTTGTATCCACATACGTGTCGGTGGCCATTTTTATCTTCAAGGAGGATAGCATTCTAATACTTGTCCTTACCATCAGTTTGGAGTATGTGTTGGCCTATGGATGGAATAACTAAAGCAGGTAAATTTTGTGTGGCCATTTTTAATTACCTAACAGCTTGTGTCTGCTTTTCTATCTAAGGGTCTGTATTTTTTTTTAGCATGAGCTGTAATGGCCTTGTTATTTGTGCAACTCGGGGAATAAAATTTTGGACGTATTGGACAATGCCCAAAAACTGTTGGACTTTTTTCTCGTTAGGGGGCCATTAGGAAATTGTTGGAGTTCTTCAGCTATATGGGTGCAAATGTGTAAGCACCATTTGCAAAAAATCATGCCTAAAAATTCATTTTTCTTTTGGCAAATAAGCATTTTGGTTTTAGAAAGCATGATACATGATGGTAAATGAGCTTTGTAAATTGCTTTAACAATGCAGTATGTGACTTCTTTTCTTTTGAGAAAAGTAACACATCATCGATGTAGATTAAAGTTGATTGAAGCATGGGTTCAAATACTTTAATCATAGCCTTTTCAAATAATAAGGGTACCACTTTGAGACCAAAAGGCATAACTCACCATTGATAATGATGGTCTGGTATGCAAAAACCTGTTTTGTACCTATCTTCAGGATGAATGCCAAGTTGCCAAAAGCCAACTTTAAGATTAAATTTGAAGAATACTTTGGCATTGTGAAGGCTTAAGAATAATGTCATGGTATTTGGTAAGGGAAATTTATCATCTTATAAAAAATGATATAAGGGCTGATAATTAATTACCAACCTGAGCTTGCCTCGTTTTTGTTTAGATCTTTTATTAACATAAAAGGCTTCATAGGATTAGGGTGAGTTTATGGGTTCAATTAATCCTTGAGCCTATAATTGATTACATTCCTCTTGAGCTAGCATCTTGTACTTAGGATTCATTCTGGAGTGATTGGCTTTGGTGGGATTGATGTCTTCATTAAGCTTGAAAGGATGAAAGGAAGCCTAATAAAAAACTGTGGGTTTTGCCATAAAGGATGACAACATTTAGTAAGAAATTCCTAATGAGAATTTGAATGTAAGTGTTGGATTATTTGGGAATTAATGAGAGTAATTTGGTCTATAAGGAAGGGTTGGAGTTTATAAAGGGAAGGGGTAATTGTATACAGAAGAAAATAAGTTTTATACTAAATACCACGAGGAAGGATTCTAAAGTTAGATTGTGGTAAATGTTGAAATAAACACCAAACCCAATAACTAAATCCTTTCCAGGTAAAGGAAAACCAAGAACATTGTGGTAGAATTTGGATGGTAATAGGTCTTTTAGTTTTGAGTTGGGTGCAGAAAACTTGATTGCCAGCCGCTCGAAAGTATTCTTTATGGGTGACCCAATAATAAGGGGGAAGAACTTTAGGGTTAAGAATGGTTATGCAGGCTCTTGTATCAAATAAAGTTATGGCTTTGATGGGCTTAACATATGTGATGTAAGAATAGTAATAGGGGCTAAAAGTATTAGGTGTGAAGGGGAATCGATAGGTTAGGTTTGGTAAAGTTCATAAATCTCATCATCAGAACTTTCATCTGTAACAATAGTTATGGTATCAGGAGTGAGCTCATTTGTAAGGGAGAATAGGGATTCAACTTCATCAGCATCAGGGTTGAACTTTATATTTTGGGCTAGGAAATTAATTAACTTCAGTGACTGAACCTTCTTTTATGGACAGGTTTTTACAAAGTGACCCCTGCGCTTATAAATGAAGCATTGATTGGAGTTGGGAGTGAAATGCTTGAGGCGTCGAGTACAGCGTCGTGTGAGGAACTTCCATTTCTTCTAGCTACCATTAAAAAAAGATTTATGGATTTTTTTGAAATGATTCTTCTTTTTTAGAGAACAATTGCAATCAGCATTGTCGGAGCATTTAATCAACAAATCTAGTCGTTTGCAAGCATGAAGCATAATTTTATGAGGTAATAATAACTTGGTAAAATATTTGTGTTGGTCACACATTTTGTTGACGGCTTCTAACACCTGATGAAAGATAGTGTTGAGAGATTGGTTGTCAATAAATTCTTTTCTGATTTTGAATAGTCTGAACATTTCATCAGCCAGATCTCTAGGTATGGATGCCAAAAAGACATGCTTAAGGCTTGAATTATCAAGGCCAGAGAGAATATGGTATTGTCGATATATTTTTTTAAAATGTCTTTCAAGATCAGATCTTAAATAACAAAACTTTATCTTGAAGTACTTATACCTCGTTATTTTTTTTTATCATTCAGAGCTTCTCTAAGGAATTCATAATGGAGCCAACCTAGGGCTTCAAAAAGAGATGCATTGTTCATAAATTATGGTTGCTGATAATCATGTAATGCATGGAACCAATCCTATAAGGTGCCAAAGAATTTTGTATAAAATTGTTGTAAGGCATCTCTAAGGGTTGCGCCGTCCTTAAGCATATAACTAGTTAGCCATGAATGAAACTCAAGAATTCTATCTTGTTTTTTTACTCATGGAATGTCATTTAGAGTAAAATATCCACTGGTATTTGGAGAATGGACATGAGGTTGATAATGGCGAGGATTAAGATTTACTTCATTGTCACTGCTAACTAGTTCATTTACACTAACACTTGTGGTAGAGGTCGGAGGAGGCTCTAGCCGAGTTTAGGAAGACTGAGGGTCTGATAAATGCGTTAGAAATGGATCAACCATTAATAATGGTGGTATGGAACAAGTGTTAGAAGAATCATCTTCAGTAAAAGATGCTTTAAAGATTATAAGAGTGTCATCATCAGGAGTCTATTCTTTAGATGTTTGAACAAGAGGTTCATGAGTTAGCATTTTAGGTATAGTCTAGTGGGAATAAGTAGTTAGTAAAGATTGGATAAGGTTGAAAGGTTGGTTTGTCTGAATTATAAATTGATAAAGGTCCTCGGAGTCTTGGAAAGGGTCATATGGTTCACGCTTTTTAGATTTAAAAGAATCAGAGGATAAAGCAATGATAGGGGTTGGTGATTTGGGTTTTTTTTTCCGAAAGAATTGCTATTTAGGTTTTCCTTTTATCACCTTTAAAGAGAGGTTTGAAAGGTTTTTCAGTGTTTGGGTTTCTAAATATTTAAGGTATGGGAGGTAGAGGTTAGGGGTTGTAAGAAGGGGAATGTTTAGCCCAATAAGGGTTTGGGTAGTAGGAGATCATCCTAGTTTGTGAAAGTTTAAGGAAGGGTAAAAGCTTCGATTTGGATTTCACTAATTCATTCTGAAGAGACTTAAGTTGTATTTTGAGAGACTGAATTTCTTGTTCCTTCTAAGGGTTTACCTGTTTACTAGTAGAATCTTGAATAAGTAGATACTTATGAATGGTGGAGATCCTTTGTTGAATTTTAACACATAATTGTTTGAAATGTAAAATTCTAGAATCAATAGAAACTGTCATCTTTTTCAGATGAATCTGCACTAGGTCAACCTTAGATTTAATATGATGGAGCATAGAATTTTGAGTAATGGCATTTTAAGTCTGCCAATCGAGAATAACTTCAGCTTTGGTAACTTGTTTAGGGCAGCCATCAGCATCAACGCCTTAAGGATTATGAACTTGGGGAAGAGTATGAACCCTGTCTTTGACTTGTTCTTGAAAAACAGGAAAATCATCATCAGAAGGTCTTGTCGGTTGATATATGGTAATTATGGGGCTTGGTCTGGAGATGACCAAGAAAGAGGAGTATATTTGATAAGATAGTCAAATTTTCCAGAGGGTTGGCCCAAAGTGTCAATTGTTCTGTCTCCTTGATTATATCATGCTTTCAGCTTTTTGCCAGAAGATTTCCTTGTATGCTTGGGGGATTCATCTTCTATGGCTGCATTATAACTACTATCACAATGACAAGTGTCCTAAAAAACATGATTGTCCTGAGCAAAAGAATAGATGGGAAGGCCTTCTTCAAAGAAGGACTCGAAAGGTACTAAAAGAGGATCTGGAACTAGTTGCACCATCGAGATGGAGGAAGAAAAGATTCCTAGGGAGAAATGAAAGATTCTCCCTTCTAGAAGATGATTTCTACAATTCCATCAGCTTTTTTGGTAAACTTAGTTTCCTAGATTGTATAGGGATAGAGCTTTGATGTAGTTTTTCATAATTGGTAATCCAAGAAGAAGGAAGTAACTTTTATAAGTCCTATTTCGGGATTTATCGCGGGACATGGGTATAGGTGGCTCTTTGATTAGTATCAACAATGATGAGTAAGGCATCATTGGGAATAGGGAGTACTAAATCAAAGGCGTGATTTTAGACCTAATAAACCATTTGATAATGAAGAGTGGCTTGGTAGGTGTCGAAAACTTGATCAACACCAATGATCTGTAGTTGGACTTTTAAAAAGTGATAGAGTTGAGGATCATCCAAAGCCATACTGAAGTTGGGATAGAAAATAAAAACTATTATGCCACAATTAAGCGTGGTTTCAAGAGATGCAATGCATGTATGTTGATACTCTAGATATCGGGTATCTAGAAGAGCTAATCTTGTTGCAACAGGTAGGCCTTTTCAGCCATGGTAAGATAAGGCTAGACGAATAGCACCAAAATGAATGTGTGTATATCCTTGAGAAATCCACTAGCCTGAAAATGCAAATGGAATTTCAAGAGTAACAAATTGTTCTTAAGAAGCAATTGGAATCTTATGTTGATAAAAAAAGAAAGCTTGAACATATTCCTTTGCCATATGAAAAGGTTGTTTGATAAGAGTTTTAATACTGTGGATAATATAAAGAGGTTTTTTGACAAAAGCATGATAAGGATTGAAGAGAGGAAGGTTTGTTTTAGTAATTTTTTGTATATCATTTAAAAGATTAACCTTATAGAGATAGGCAAGCTTATTAGATGTAGACCGGAGGACTGGAGGATAGAAAAGGAAGGAGGAAGAAGAGGAGGTTATAGTATGTGCATGGCTAAAAGCCGACACTTTGGAGTAAACTAGTTTAAATGTTAACAAACGAGTTGGGGCATATATTGGAAGACCTCAAGTCCAACAACCTACCTTGTGAATATATATATATATATATATATATGATAATTGTAACAACAAAAAGAAAAGGAAAATAATAATTCTTGAACAAAATATTTCATTACGAATACTAACTTATTTTAGAAAATAATTTTTTGATGGAATTTCTGACAAAACAATTGTGCAAAAACATTTCTTGTTAAAAAATATTTATTGGTAAATAGCGACTAAATATTTTTTATTTTATTAAAAAATAATTATATTTTTTTCAAAACTTTTTATTAGTTAAAAGCATAATAATAAATTGTGAAATAAATAAATTTATAAATAAAAAAGCATAATAATAAATTGATATTAAATGAAATTATATTTTGTTAATTTAAGTTTAAAATTTAAATATTCATTTTATATTATCAAAATAATTCAAAAAACTAACAAACTCGTCATTATGAAAAAAAAAAACTAAATGTAAGATAACTCTCTTTATATTTAATGATAATTTGCAATTTTGGGTTGTATAATATCTAGAGTGATCTAAAATCTTCAATTAATTGAGAATGAACTTAAATAAATCCAAACCCTTAAAAAATCCAGAATTTTTAGAATGAATATGATCAACTAACTTAATACTGTCATTAATTATAACTCTTAATTAGTCACTCTGATTTGGGAAAATAATATATCAAATTAAATGAATAGCTAACTATATATTATAATAATAATGCATAAATTTTAAATGAAAAATCTCACTAAAAAGCTCGATTATGACACATTAAAGTTGTCAATAGGCTTCAATACACTTGCTAATGATCTAAGAATCTTATTGATATAATTTTTACTTGCTATGAGAATTATTAGAATTTGGTATTAAAAATAATAATTATGGTCATTGGATTTTTATTAATCACCTTAATATGCATGTAAAAACCAAGTTAAAAGATAAGAGTTATTAAAAACTCACTATAGAATAGATTAAAGATGAATAATTTTGCTCTAGCTCAATCATTCTTTTACTCTTCTTTCTTTGGCCCAAAGTTATAGGTTTCTGACATTATAAGAGAGTGAATATTATTAATTAAGTTTTTTTTATTCTTTTAATATTGATTATTTACAAAAATACTCGAGAGAAAAAAGACAATTGAAAATATTGTTATTGATGAGTCCACAAAGCAATTGAAGGAGGAGAGCTCGCGGTAATCATACGGGTTAGCCTTCAAAACTCTTTGTTCATGATAAAGTAGTTTTAGAGTGAGTTATCAAACTGTGAGATGAGAATTGATGAAATAAAGGGTTTTTAACAATGTGGTAAGAATTGTTTTTCAAAGTATTTTTTTACTAAAAAATGTATTAAAATAAGTTTGTGACAAACTAGTTTTAGAGTAAATTATCAAACCATAAGATGGAAATTGATGAAGAAGTGGGTGTTTAAGAGAATGGTAACAACTATTTTTCAAAATATTTTTTTAATAAAAAATATTTTAAAATAATATATATTTTTTATTTTTTTTAAATCATGTTAAAATGGATACATCTAAATAATTTTAATATATAAAAATAATTTTAAATAAAAATTATAATTTTAATAGCATTAATGGACAAAGTAAAAAAAATAAAAAATATTGCCTTTGCAACAGGACAAGAACACAATAAAACCAAAAGTAATGAATAGAGAGCGAGAAGGAAATGAGTGCTCTTTTCACCAAGTGAATGGAATATGAAATTAGTGAGAAAGTAGAACTATCCAATGAGAAAGGGAATAATAATAATAATAATAATAATAATTAAGTATTTTTTTAAAAAAAAATAATTATTACTAAAATGAGGAATTAGTATAATTCTCTTTCCCAGCTTTCTTTAGCCTCTACTTTTATTTTATTTTATTACAAGGAATTAGTTGGGTTGGCATTGCTGTTTCTTTTATTAATAGAATGTTGTCGTAGTTATGTAGAGAAAACATTTTAATTTTTTTTTACAAGATCTGGTATGAAGAGTAACAAGGAAAAATAGTCTTTTTTTTTAATACATGAGAGAAAAAAATACATTTTTCTGGAAATAACTGGTTCAAGTAAAATTAATTCATAATTAACATTAATAAAAATTAAAGCATGCAATTAACCATCTTATTTATTTAATAATAACTTTTATTATATTTTTATTTCTTAAAAAAATTCAAACATAAATAATAAATTTATATTTTTCTTAGGATTGACAAATATGAGGATTATAACTATAAACCATCATTTTTTAGGATTTTAGCATATTTCAAAAAATATTTAGAGATCTAACACATTTAATCAAGTTATAAATACTAGTTGCGACACGCAAGCCGGATATAACATATGTAACATATGAGTCACACATAACAACTGCGATTTAATGATGAGACAGAACTAGAAAAAACTTCTTCATTCATTAATTCTCTAAAAAAAACCATAATTTGTAAAATTCAAATTAGTTTTCCAGCCTTAAAACACAATTCACATAACATCTTCAATCCTAATTAGTAAAATTATGCAAACGATTAATATAATACAACATTTTATTACAATTAACCTAAGTATACATCTATTCATGATTCTTTTAACATATAATGTAACTATATTTAATAATTACCACATTTCATGCATGGTTATGGAGTACCACCCTAACTTTTTCAACTCAAGAATGAGTTTATAGTATCAATGTAGAGGTAAAAAGAACCAATATCACCATACCTTGTGGAAACAACTAGGATGCTCGTGGATGGACCTGCACCACCACCCCAATTAGTCCAACTCGAGGACATGTATATATAGGTGTCAACATTAATATCACCTCAGCTTGTAAACAAGCCTAAGACATTTATGGACAAACCACCATCCATAACACTCCTATAATAAACAATTTCATATTTCGTTGATGTCACTTCAAGATGTTCAGCCTCCCTAACCTTTAAAGCTTACCACGACATAAATTGAGTGTAGTGTTAGTCATAATATGTCCAATCTCATTGATGCCTTAACAGATAGTTCTTGTTGCATTTTAAGTCTTTCATACTAGGTAATAAATCTACATGTATATATTAAAAAGTTATTATTACTCATCATCTATAATAACATTAAAAATATTTACTAAATATTTTATGTAAAGTAGTATTGCATACCAATTAATTATGTCTCGAATCTTAGGACGTATAATGCATCGGATTACATGGGTGCCTTGAGAAACATGACCAAGTAGGTGTAATAAAATAACGTATAATGGTCAGATACCATCTCATGTAGGTATCTACATCAATAATGAGATATCACTCCTTAAAAACATAATCCCTTCTACCATATTAAAAATTTAGATAAGAGTATGAATCACCAACTAGTCTTTATCGCGCTTATTCTGATAACTCATATCATACAACTCATCACCAATATCAATCTAATTTGATGTGTGTTGAGATAGATAAAATTATCACATTACCTAATTTAGACAATGCATCTCAACAGTATTGAAGTAGTGCAACGAAACTTGTGCTAACTAAAGTTTAGATCCCTTTGAAGTTACTCATAAAGTATTGTGAATAAAATTGATGATATCTAACAAGCTTGGAAAAAAATTGTTTCATAGAATTCTTAATCATTGCATGTCTATCTGATATAATACATAACATGGTGTGATCACTAATTAAATATCAACAAAGCAAATCTAAGAACAAATTTTAATTATTGTTTGTCTCTTCTTTGATAATAGCAAAACACAATGAAGAAACTATATTATTGGCATCATAAGCATTTGCAACCAACAACTCAATATTAATTAGAGGATAACATTATTGAAACTCATTAATTGTCTTATGGTCAATAATCATTTTATAATCCCAGGATAATCGCTCTTATCGCTCTTGGATTTGGGTATTTGATGGTTAGTAGCATTCTACATAAGTTTTGAAATAACTTTTTATAGGCACCAAACAACCACTTCAATATTTTCTAATTAGTCATTCATGCCTTTGAATATGTGATGTCATGCTTATAATCCCTCTCTACATACCTTGAATCGTTACAACACTCGTACTTATATCCTTTTTTCATAATTATTGACATAACTTGAATATTGAGATCTGAGTCAATTTGGCGATAGACTACAAAATAAGAGGATTTTGACATGTGTGTATCCCTTTTAATTTTAAAATTTTCCATGAATTAGACCTCTAATGATATCCTCGATGTGAATACCATCTACATCTTAGTTCTTGAACGCATTGCAACCAAACATAAGTTTTAGTTTAACGATGGACCTTATATTGCAATGAATTTTGATATAGCATCGCTTAACTATATTAATACATTTAGACTTTTTTTTCAATTTTTTTCCAACCTCCAATTCATGAACTAATAAGCCCGAATGCATGCTATTATCATTACCAAAAAATCAGCAAAAACCAACAAAACTACCAGTGGAATTTTTCTATCAGTAATTTTTACAAATAAACATAATTCTTTCTCTAATTTTGTTCATATATACCGAGAGACCATTTCCATCGGCAATATAGTTGGTATACACTAACTAACCTATTCTGATTATATAGATTTTTGAAAAGTTGAAATGGTGTGATGACGTGAAATTTTTTTAGATGATTTTACCAACGGAATGACTAAGGGATTTAAACTGGGATCTCCATACAATGACATGGCATAATTACTAGTAGACTTTCTGATGGAATCACCAACGAAAACGTTCCTCACTTATTCCATCGATAAAAGCCAATGTATACCCACTTTACCGACTTTCTTTTCCTCTATTTCTCCTTCTTCTTCTTTTTCTTCTTCCCCATATCAACTCTCTCCTCCTAACCTATAGCCAACCACCCATCCCAACTCTCTCTCTCTTCTCAACACAAGCACTCAAGTTTCTTATACTTTCGTATATGGTCACAACATTAATTCTCCGAGCAAATTATTATGAATTTTATCATTTTTTTATAAGTAAATCTATCATTTTTAATTTTAACATTTAAATGTTAATTTGTTTTAGTATATATATATTTTGTTAACATATGTACTTTTTTATTGTTATTTGTCAAAGAAACCTGTAGCATGAATGTATAATTTTGTAGTTTGTTATGGTTTATTTTAGATTTTATCAAATTATTTTTGTTTGTAAATTATTAAAACTTTGTTTGAATTACACTGAATTAGATGTGTTATGATGAAATAAATAATAGCTTGTTTAACGAGTTCATTTTATTTTTTATCAATTTTATTGTGAAGTTGTGATTTTTGTAAATGTATATATGTATAAATTTGTATGGACGTCGATAATTGATAATTGATAATTGATGATGAATATTTAACATATATATTTTTTTAGTTTGTTAGATAATGTCTGGACAAACCAATATTTTTGCAATTTTATTTACGTAACATAGTTAATTAATACATGTTATCATTATAATTTTATAGAGGTTTGATATAAGTCATGGATGATTGTTCATGAATAAACTTTGAAGAAATCCCTAATTCAAACTTGAAACGATGTCATTTCAATAATAATAAAAAAAAGAGGTTAGATGATGTGTTATTTTGCACTGTTCATTATTTTCTTCATTTTTTTTGAAAAGCTGATTTGGTTACCTACTTTGCAGCTGCATTTAATGTACTTAAGATCCATCAAATTTGACAAAACTTGCACAAAAAAAATCATAACACATCCCTCTATGTCTGGGTATGGTCATCACCGACTCACTAGCAAAGAAACGGACATGATACCACCCCAAAGAGGCCAACTCAAGTAACCTGCAGCTACAGACTTGATAGTGCACCATACTTACTTTGAGCCAACGATTGGGATTCTTCATAATTGAATCATGGGCTAAAATTTATTCCATGGTGAAGATAAGGTTACCCTCTTCCATCCTTATAAATAAGAGTAGATTTGATGTTCGGGAGGAGAAAATTGGGTCCAAATTCAGCTAAAAAACCAGCATTTTCTAATTTCTACATATTTCTTCTCTCTTTCTCTCTTTACCGTGTCTTCAGTAGTTGAAGACCCCACATAAAGCTTTCTCCTCCACTAATAGACAGTTGTTTAGCCTCCTTATTAACCCAAATCCTCATCAGCGATAGGGGCAGCTACTGCGAGGTCCTTCCTCTACCTGCTGTAAATTTTCTTCTTTACTTCTTCTTTCTTCCTCCACCATAGAGAACCAACACCATCACCATTTCTTCTTCCAGCTTTTCTTTGAGCAACCAGCACCACCACACATTACCAAGACCATTGGCTAGCCACCACTACATTTGTAATAAGCCATTGTGAATGTCTTTCTCTCCTTTCTCCTTCTCAGTCGTGCCTTTAACCACAACCATTGTCATCGCCTACTTGACAATTATCCATTTCACCATACTTCTCCCTCTTCATTGATTGCTGATCCCTTTTCCTCCACAGTTGTAGTAGCTCATTAGCCCCACCATTTTCATTTTCTTTCTTCTCCAGCACCTGCAATAGCAACATCAGTATCAACCTCCACCACCATAACCAACTTTACAACCATAATTTCCATCAACCCAGCTCCTCACCAGTGGCAGAGTAGCCACTGCGACCTTCTCTCTTTTTTACAACTTTTCCTTCTTCCTCCCACAGCTGACTTTGGCCACCATCACCTCAACTAATGCCTTCTAAGCCACTGACCGAACCACCTCATCATGTCTAAGACCCCATGCCAGGCAACCTCCTCTTTCATGCTTTGCCTTTTTATTTCTCGACATGGCTGCTGCATATATAATTCATTCTTGCATGCAACAACTAATTAATTAGCCCCTGGTTTGGGCCAGGCCAGTTATGGCCCAGCCCAAGTGGTTGAGTCTGGCTAGGCCTTCATTTAAAAACAAAACAAAAGGAATCCAAAAAACTTCAAAAATCATTTTAAAAAAAATTGTGATTTTTTCAAATAATTTTTTATCCATTTTATGTAATATCAAGTTGTATATTTACACTGTAAAATACAAATTTGGTATTAAAGTACCTAATTTTCTCTAAAAATTTCAAAAAATTCAAAATATTTTCAAAAATTCTTAAAATATTTTAAATTAATTTCTCTTTTCTAAAACAAACAAAAAAAGTTTTGTTTTTATGTATATAGCCAAATCCTAGAAATTTTCCAAGCATATCTTCATGAAAACAAAAATTGTATCTATATAATGTTTTAAAATGCAAAATGGATATCATAACCAATTTATAATTATCTATTAGGATTTGATCAAAATATCAAAAACTTTTTTCCAACCTTTTTTCTTGAGTCTAGATGTAAACTTTAATATTTATGGGGTGTAAAATTACACGATAAAGTATACCATCAGATATTAAAGATACAATATGTAAATAAATACAGTGCTGAAATTCAGATTTAGAATAATTAATATTTAACCCAATAAGATAGAAATTTTCTTATGAATAGAGATCTGCCTTGAACCTTATAAAAGATCAACGAATAAAAACCCAACTTAAAAAAAAAATACAAACAACAATGTAACTTATTTTAGATAGGGTGCATTAAGAGTGATGCGTATTTTTCTTGTATAACTAATCTCTTACCCAAACTTCCGCGGACCATAGATTCCTACTAACCATAATACTAGATGACAACTTTTAAATATTAATTATAATTTTATAATTAAATTCTAAAACTCTTCTCAACACAAAACATCTCATACAATAGTAATAGTAAAAAGCCTCTGATGTTGTGGGGCGTGCACACCCAGCTATAAACATGATCGTGTTATCTTAATAAAGCGCACAAAGTTGGCTGATCCAGCAATATAGACAATTGGTTTGAGTGAACAAAACCCTCTCTTAAATATTTCTCTAGATCAATAAAAAAAAATGCAGGCTTTGTTTGTTCAATGAACAGCAATGCCTAGAGAAAAATGTTTTCCCCGGAAAAATCGCAATCCAAATCAAAGTAATCTCGGTTTTATGTATGGGGGCTACAAAGTTATTTTATTGATCCAAACATGTTGATGATTTTTCCCCTCTGGAATCGCACCATCCAAACAAGCAAAGCATAATAAATCATTTAGGAAGATGAAAAGGGAACAGAAGACTGATTCCTTTTAAGCTTTTTTGAAGTCATTATCAAAAAACACGTGATTTGGAACAATATCGGAAGCTATGTCGTTCCTATTTGAATGTTAACTGGAGATACTTGGAGATTATAGCATATTCATTCGAAGTTGCACAGATATGTCGATAACACCTTGAGCTAAATAAAATTGGTTGATGGGAATTATTTGCTTATAATTTGTTGAAATTATTTATAATATCTTACAGTATCAAATGAATAAGGAAATATTCGAATATAGGTTACTAAATTAAAGGATAACGATCCCTCTTTTCATGGATCTGTTTTGCAGTTGAAGGACTTGACAGTAACGGAGCTGAAGCATTACATGACAGCGCACAATCTTCCTGTCACAGGGAAGAAGGAAGTTTTGATAAGCAGGACATTAACTCACTTGGGAAAGTGAGGCTAATCCAGCAGCAGCTCCTTTTCCAGCATCCAGTTGTGGTTTTGCAATGATGGTGATACATCGCATTGTACACCAGTTACATCTTTTAGAGGCTGACTTATCTGCTCTTTGGGAAATTGAAACGCGAGCATGGCAGGCAGCCTTTTGCGCCATTACAATACAGGCCAGCTGAGCTTTTGCGTTTCCTGNGGTCTGCCTCATTTGAGTGGAAAAAAACCACAGTGGAGGAATAACAATATTAGCATAATATTAAACAAAGACTGTGTAACAGTGTTTCACTGCACTGTAGATGTAATTTTCTTTCAATATTTGTCCTTCAGTCTGCCTTTCAAACTACACACTTTTTATCCCTCATTTGTTTTTTAATAAACTCAGTTTTAGTTAATATCTTTATTTTCTTTACATTTTAGTCTTTAATTTGAAATAAAAAAATAATTGAATTTTAATAGAAAAGAAAAAAAGTTTTGAACCACTAAAAAAAAAAAAAGCTTTCTTGTATGATATGACCTCGTAGGCCAATGCATGATTGAATTTTAGCAAAAGAGAAAAATGTTTTTGAACTATTAACCCAAAAAAAAAGCTTTCGTGTATGGATGTGACCTTGTAGGCCGATTTGAGTACCCTTTTAAAAATAAACAAGGCCTTTGATGTCTTTTTGCTTTTTGTTTTCATATTTTTTAATTTTTAATTTTTAAAATATTTTTTATTTATATTTATTAATACCTCTTCTCTATAATTTTTTAGATTGTTTATTTAATTTTAAAAAAAAATAATTTTTATGTATTTAATATTTTGCATAGATTATTATAATTCATGTACAATTCTTTTTATATTTTATATAAATAATATTTATTTTAAAAAATTATTTATTCTTAGTTTAAAAAAGGCGACCTTTGAGATTAAAAAAATATATATGTGCAGTAAAGGAGAAATTTGCATCCACTTTATGTTTTCTAAATAAGTTTTACACTATCAAATTTTGTAAGTGTAGACTAAAATTTTCAATAGTTGACGGCAAACTTGATCTAATTAGTCAAGTTCTTAAGATAAAATGATCAACTAATTAGAATAAATACTAGTATAATATTTGTGATAAAAAATCCATCTCCATCTTGTAATTTAAATTATTATATGAAATTGAAAAATATAATTAAAATAAATTATAATCATTCTTAATAATAATTGTTAGGTGAAATTTAAAGATATAATTTATATAATTTTATTATTATTAGAAAAAACAGAAAAAACAAAAAAACAAATGAAGGCGTGGACTCTATTGACCACTAAGGAAATGAAGGCGAAGACCAAATGATAGAGGTTGTTAGAGTACTAATCGACGCCTGTTGGTATAAAAATCAGTAATTAACGTCACCCTCTGCAACTCGGTACCATAACGACGTAAACATGCATGTGTTGAAAATTAAACTTCGTGGGAAGATTCAAATATGAGGTAAGTGAGTTGTCTTTGTTTTTTTCCTTTTGGATTTCACAGACCATTCAGACCGGCCAGCATCTGGTGAAGTTACTGCATATAATTGGAGCACAAATAGGAGCCACTGCATCCAGAGTTCCTAGGAGAAAATCAGCGGGAAGCTCTCATTTAACCTTAATCATGGCTCTAGCGCTGGGTTCTGGTTTCATGCGGAAGACCACGCAGCTCTTTCCCTACTTCAATTACTACTATCAGAAGGCGGCTGTGCCCATGTAAGGAGTGTCTATGAGCATTTGTTATGAGCATTTTGATCCGAAACTTAGTCTTTGACACACCGTTGCATCTTTCAGTTATAGTGACTGCTTTTCACTTGCAGCTTAGTTTTTTTACTTTGGTCAACTATATATATATGGCTAACAATCCTTTGGTGTTCTTTCGGAGCACAAGACAAGCTGCAGAAAACGTGAGACAACTCAGCGAAGGAAGTGGACCAAAAATCCATGGCTTACGCGGGCTTGCCAAGAGGACGGAGGTTGCTGTCGGAGAGGAAGCCACTGCTCCAGTTGGCTTCAATGCTGCTGAAGAAAATTAGGGACAGTAAAAAGGATGACACTTCAGCTCCAGAGACTCAGGCCACTGGCAATCACTCTAGGAAGGTTAATGTTATGGTGTCAATTGTTACTTTTCACGTTAGATATTATTTCCCACTAAATCATATCATAATTAAAATAAGAAGACGATGTTCATTGATAAGATCACTGTTATTAAACATCACTTTCGTTCATCATTTCTTCTTCTTTATTTTCTTTTCCTTTTCCTCTCTTCTCTCGCCTCCAACCATCATTGCCTTTCTCTCTTCGTTCCTCTAACTGGAATCTAGTCACGTTGGCCTTTTACATGCCATGCCTGAAGCCAGCAAACCTTCATGAAATGATGTTTAGTGACGTTAAAAGCTACGATTCTTAAGCTCTAACGTTACATATTTAAATTATAGAGAAATTAAAAAAAAAACTCCCTATTATTTAATAATAATCTTAATAAAAAATAAAATAGATATGGATATTTGAAATAATTTTAGACCTAAATCCTTTGTAGAAAAATTAAATTAAAACATTTAATTTTTATTAAAAAAATACAAATACAATATGGTAAAGTTAAATGATAGTGGCCTCCTAACTAAAAATATATAAATGATAAACTCATTCTTGACGGGCTAATAAATATATGAATGGTTAAAAGCCGATAATTAAAAATAAATCGGTTTAGATATCAACCAATAGCTTAAAGTATTGTGACATGCTCAATCTAAAAGACCTTAACTTGTGAATATATATGAATACTAATGTAAGATACTCTTTTTTACATTAAATGATAATTTACAATTTTGAGTTTTATAATATTTAGGATGATCTAAAATCTTCAATTAATTAAAAGGGAACTTAAATAATCCAAACCCTTTAAAAATCTAGAATTTTTAAAATGAATACGAAGAACTAACTTATATGCTTTCATTAATTATAACTCTTAATTCGTCACTCTAGAAAAATAATATATCAAATTAATTGAATAACCAACAATATATTATAATAAAAATGCATATATTTTAGATGAAAAATCTCACTAAAATATCTAATGCTGACACATTAAAGTTGTCAATAAATTTGTTAATGATCTATAGAGAATTGATTAAAGATGAATAATTTTACTCTTATTTCTAACATCCGAGTGAATATTATTAATTGGATTAATTATCAAAACTCTTTTTTTGTGTTAAAGTCGTTTGAGAGTGAGTTATTTAGTTATGAGATGAAAATTAATGAAATAGAAAGTTTTTAAAAGTATAATAATTATTATTTTTTAATGTAATTTTTTTATTTAAAAATATATTAAGACAAGTTTCGTGACAAAGTCATTTTAGAGTGAGTCATCAAAGATGAGATGAGAATTGATAAAGAAATGAGTGTTTAAGAGTATCATAATAGTTATTTTTCAAAATATTTTTTTAGAAATGTATTAAAAATTATTTTTTATTTTAAAAAAATCATGTTGAAATCAACATATTTAAATAATTTTAAAATATAAAAAAATTATTAATAAAAAAATTATTAATTTTTAAAAAATATAATTTTAATCACTGTCAAATTAAAAAAGAAAAATTCTTAAATCCATAAGAGAACATGAACACAATAAAACCAAAAAGTAGCAAATAGAAGGCAAGGAGAAAATAAGTGTTTTCACCGTACAAAAGGAATATGAAATTAGTGAGAAATTAGAACCATCCAAAATGACAAGGGGAATAATAATAATAATAATAATAATAATAATAATAATAATAATAATAATAATAATCTTATTAGTATTATTATTAATTAAGTTTTTTTTTCTTAGAAGTCACTAGTATCAAGAAGAATTAGTATAATTTTTTTTGGCAGCTCCCCTTAGTCTCTACTTTTATTTCATTTTATTTTATTATAAGGAATTAGTTGCACTGTCATTGCTGCATTTTCATCCAGTAACATGTTGGCAGTTATGTAAAAAAAAATTAAAAGTTTTTACAAGATCTGGTACCAACAATAACCAGATAAAAAAAAAGCTTTTTTTTTTATAAAATACATGACAAAAAAAACATATTTTTTTAAAGATAATTGGTTTTCAAGTAAAATTAATTTATAATTAACATTAATAAAAAATAAAGCATGCAATTAACAATCTTAATTATTTAATAATGACTCTTTTATTATTTTTTTATTTTTTAGAAACATAAATCCAACAAAAACAATAATTTTATATATTTTTTTAGAATTAATAAATATGAGGAATGCAACTATAAAATAGATTTTTTTGGGATTTTAACATAGATCAAAATATATTTAGGAATTTAGCACACTTAATTGAGTCACAAATACTAACTATGACACACGAGTTGCATATAATATATGTAACATATAAGTTACGCATGACTTCTTTGATTTAATAAAGAAACACATCAAGAGATAATTTCTTAATCTATTAACTCTCTCCCAAAAAAACCACAATTTACAAAAATCAAATAACTAATTTTCCAACCTTAAAACATAATTCACATGACATTTTCTATCCTAGTTAACAAAATTATATGACATAATATTTTATTACAATTAACCTAAGCATGCATTTATTCATAATTCTCATAATATATGATGCAACTATCTAATAATTACCTCATCTTATTTATAGATATGGAGTACCATCCCAACTTTTCCAACTCAAGAATAAGTGTATAACATCCATATAAAGGTAAAGAGAATCAATATCACAACAAGTTGTAGAAAAAACTAGGATGCTCATAGACGAATCTACACCACTACTCTAATTAGTCCAACTTAAGGACATATCTATATAAGTGTCAACATCAATATCACCCCAGCTCATAGACAGCCTAGACACTCATGGATAAACCACAATCCCTAACACTCTTACAATAAACAATATCATATTCCATTAATGTCGCTTCAAGATTCTTAGCCTCCCTAACCTTTGAAGTCTACCACGACACAAATTGAGTATATAGTTAGCCATAATATATCTAATCTTATTGACACCTTGACAAATAATTATTATTGCTTTCTAAGTCTCTCATATTAAATAATGAATCTACATGATATATTAAAAATTCATTAGTACTCATCATTTATAATAACATTAAAAATATTTACTAAATGTTGTACATAAAGTAGCTGACACGACCAAAAGATTGATGTCCTCTCCTAAATGCAAGAGTGTCGAAGTAATAAATAACTCTGTAAGACTTCTATAACTCGAGATATAGGATAAACATTGAACAATATCTGGTTTGCAGGACAGATTCAAACTTCTATGTTATTTTTAAAATTTAGACTTCCAAATAACAGAATTGAGTTTTAACTTTTCATAAAAGTTTTAGGCCTATGTCTTAGTTTTCCATCCATATAAAATAAACTTAAATCTAAGATCTACAACTGCAGATATAACCTAATTACCAAATAGTATTTCAGTTTGGACTGCACCAACGACTCTTTTCTAAGTTTGGCCCTCTCTTTGTCCTTTTAATTTAAATACTTTAACTCATCAATCAATTCTTTTATTTATGTAATAGACCTGTATTTAAGATGAATATTTACCATAAATTAAAGGTACCTTATGGTATCAGATTTCTTATTATAAAATATAATTTAGTTAAGGAGTTATTGATACTTCAAGTGCAAAATAATGATATAAAATCTCGATAAAAATACACTTTTAAGTACTAATTAGTAATATTGTATATGAATCAATTATATCTTAGATATCAAGATGCATAATGCATCAGATTACATGGGCGCCTTTAGAAATAGGACTAGGTAGGTATAATAAAATGGTGTATAATGGTCAAATATCATCTTATGTAGGTATCCACATCAATAATTGGATATCACTCCTAAAAAATATGATCCCTTCTGGCGTCTTAAAATTTTTTATAAGAGCATGAATCATCAACCAACACTTACTCTAATGACTAATATCATGTAGCTTATCATCGATATTAATATAATTTGATATATGTCGAGATAGATAAAATTATTGAATTATCCAATTTGCACAATACATCTTAACAATATAGAAGAAATGCAACGATACTTGTGCTAACAAAAGTTTAGATCCCTTTGAAGTTACTTATCCAATATGTTTCATGGAATTCTTAATCATCGCATGTCTATCTGATATAATAAACAACCTGATATGATCATCAATTAAATATCAACAAAGCAAATCTAAAAACCAATTTTAATTATTGGTTATCTTTTCTTCGACAATAGCAAAACACAACAAATAAACTCTATTATTTGCATCATAAGCAATTGCAACCAATAGCTTTGCCTTGTATTTACCATTAAGGTGAGTGTCGTCAATATTAATTAGAGGATAACATTATTGAAACTCATCAATTGAAGTACTAAATGCCTAAAATGCTCTCCCAAACATTGCCTTATTATCATCAACCATTTTATAATCCTAAATGATAATCATTCTCATATGTGAGTAGTTGACGGCTACTAACATTTTAAACAGATTTTGAAATGACTTTTAGGGTATACCAAGTAACCACTTTAATATTTCCTACTTAGCCATCCACACCTGCCAATATGAGACGTCGTGCTTATAACCCCTCTCCACATACCTTGAATTGTTGCAATACTTGTATTCATGTTCTTTTTCATAAGTGTCGACATCACTTTAACAATAAAATCTGAGTCAATTTGATGGAGTTATAAAATCTAACATATATGTAGCTCTTTTAATTTTAAATTTGTTCATAAATTAAACCTCTAGTGATATCCCCATGTAAATATCATTTACATCTTAGTTCCTAAACGCATTGCAAATAAGTATAAGTTTAAATTAAACGATGGACATTGTACTATAATGAACTTTTAATATAAACGTTGCTTAACTACATTAATGATTTCATATTTATCTTTTATTTTTTTCCTAGCCTCTGATTATCAACTGATAAACTTGAAAGCATGCTATTATTAGCTTAGGCATCTATATTAGTCATCCCTACTCTTAACCTTAAATTTACGAGTATGAGGTCTCATGTATTGATTTATAAGATTAACTAACCCAACAATATGGAGTAGATGTCATACGTAATTGAGGTTTCATATTAATAATTTCATGTACCAATATTTATCTTTATGCATTGCCCCTTAACCTAGATGAACCAGTTGATTGAGATATATGTTTGGTTCTTTAAGAGTTATTTAGAACTCGAGTCATGTCAATACTAGAAGCATTGTTATCAAAATCACGAGTTGACTCCTAAAATCATATGATTTTACGAGTCACCATGTATATAACATGTAAAATTAGGTTAAAAACTTAAAAATCAGTAAAATTGATTAAAATTGATCAAACTTGGTAGAATCATATTGATTTAGTAAGTTTAATAAAAAAAAAATTACTGACTTTCTATTCTTGATTCATATTGATTTAGTAAGTTTAAGAATATCAGCCCTGGCAAATGAACACTAGCAATGTAACAACCCTAATTTTCTACATTTTTTTTCATGATATATTAGAAATTTTTAGTAAGTTTAAGAATATCAGCCCTGGCAAATGAACACTAGCAATGTAACAACCCCAATTTTCTACATTTTTTTTCATGATATATTATAAATTTTTAGGTAATTTTTTTTATATGTATATAGGTTCCACCAAATTTCTATCAAAATTTTGATAGAGTTGACATATACCCTGTTTATACTTCTAATATCTCATATCTCATAACTTAATCATGACCCAATTATCTTGGGTCTTAACCCAACTTATGATCATGGACACAACATATCTTATTCAATAACATAATATAATGTAGTTCAAATGAAAGATTCAATTTCAACTATAAACATGTATGATTAAATAGGAACTTAAACTTTCAACCATTTGATTAAAGACATATTCAAATTTACGAATTAATATTACATCTCAAGTTTTAAGTCTTTTAGTTTAATTTATATAGTCAAAAGCAAGAGATAACTAACTAGTATCACTATTGATACAACCCTGATGGATCTAAAAATAGAAATTAACATGAACACATAAATATAAAGATAGTAACAAACAATAATAATGGCAGGCAATAATCTCTACAGAATTTCTTTTGATATACAAAATTAGGTATAAACCTTTGTTACAATATATATTTTCCTTTTATTATCAATATCCATTTAATATTCTACCTCAATTGCCAAGAATAATTCCATCTTGAAAATCTCAACACAACTTAATGGTTTGCGAACACCATCTCTTTATAAATCAATTCTTATTTGATACTAAGATATTTCTCTCTTGGTATCATTAGCTTATCCTAATCTTTTGAAAAAACTAATCAATTTTTTTCATTTTCTGTATTTGTTGCTAGAAAGTAATCGCTTAAACTAATAAATTTCATTAGTATCATTAGTCTTCTAATATTGGGCTAGACTAATTAATTATATTCACATGCCGATACAAATACAATCGATTAGTATAATTAACTATTATTTTCTCAAAATAACTAATCAAATCTTATTCATATCTGGTTTACCATCAAAGTTGTCAATGTCAAGAACCTTTAACATCATTAGCCTCCTTATCTAGAATAGCTAATCACACCAGAAATGGTTGTCAATACCAATGTAATCTATTGATATCATTAACTATTTACTAACATCATTAGTCACCTAATTGTTCGGGATCAACTACTTAATATAAGAAATAAAAACACCAATAAGACCTCATCGGAACCACTATTCCAAACTTGAATAGCTAATCAATGCCATTTGATTCTTCCATTCATACCGAACCCTTTTTCATTTTTCTTACTGACATCATATGCATTGTAACCACGGTTGCCAAGTATCATTCTCACACAATTTCAGTTATCGATGCTATGGTCATTGAGCATCCTTCACATAACCTTAGTCACCTTTATCATAGTGTCAAGTGTCAATTTATGCCTATAGCCACTATTATTATGGTGTCAAGTATCATTGTAATGTTTCTTTACCCACTAACATTATAGTAACCAATTATCTATCAATTCCTCTGGAATCTCCAAGTCATTATGTCTTTCCAATAACCACATTAATTAATTTACTTAATATCTTAGTTATATATTAATTATTTTATTTGTAACATTTAGAATTCATTGATTCTAACTTCAATAAATTAATTTACATAATCTCTTCAAAAATTAACTATCCGGCTAACTCACCTTGGTTGCTAATAATTCTGGTAATTTCATTTAATTATCTGCATATTTGGTTAACCTTCCTTGGTTACCAATAAATTTGGTAATTCCATGCAAATTACCAAACCTTCAACTAACCTATTTTGTTAGTCAATCAATCTTGTAATTCTATATGAATTACTATATATCCAGTTAATCTAATCTTGGTTACCACAATCAATCCGGTAATTCCATACAAATTACCTAACATTCAACTAACCTCTTTTATTAGCCAATTAATTTTGTAATTCCATACAAATTACCCAACATCCAACTAGCCTATTTTGTTAGCCAATCAATCCGGTAATTCCATACGAATTACCCTATATTTAGTTAACTTTCTTATTAACCAATAAACTTGGTAATTCTCTTAATTACCCAAGAAACTTGGCTAACACATTTTGGTTGTCACAATCAATTTGATAATTCCACATGAATTACCTAGCACTCAGTTAACCTCTTTTGCTAGTTAAATAATTTTGATAATTTCTTTAAACTTACCAATAATTCTCAATTGTAATAATCACTCAACTTATTCATTTGTTTTATTCTTTTAACATTAATTAAACACATAACACAGATATTTAAGAAAAACTAATAATTACAAAATAAGGTGATGAATCACTTACCTAGAATAAATATACGTGTTGGCATTCCATGCAATTGTTCAGTCCCCATAGCTTTCCCTGTACCACTAAGGATTCAATTTTTTATCAACAATACAACCAACATCTCATCTTCATTTAATTCTTATTCAACTAATATTCTCAAACCAATCATAAGGAATTTTCTTTAAGATCCCACACTCTTACCCATTTTCATGTTTATATTCATTCTTATAATTTTGTTATCAAAACCATCGCTAAATAGTAATTTCAAGCAAAGATTAAAAATTATCTAATTACGATCAATTTAGCTCAACCAACCTAAAACACTATCTAGTGTTTTAATCATAACTAAAGCTATAAGACTCAATTTTGGGTGTGATTTATATCTATGAAATGCTAAAACATAGAAATACAACTTTTATAAAAAAAAAAACTCCAAATTATTTTGTTTTAAGGCTCAAAATCAACAATCACAATAACCCATTCTTTATAGCTAAAATTATGGATAATGAAGATTTCATTCCTTGGAAATCCTTACAACTTCCAACTTATTTTTATACAAAAAAACATCATTCAAGGTTATTTGGCATCATTAAATCATAAATTCAAACTAATTTTAAAGCAAAACATTCAAACAATTTCTCTACCTCTATAATATAGCAAGATTAAACCAAAATAAGGAAACTCATTCTTTTTTAGATTTCTTTTATTATTATTACTATAATAAAATGATGAATCATTCATTTTCTTTCTCTTTCTCCTCATGCAATTAAATATATGTGACAAACCTTAACAATTAATATTCTTAAATCATTATCACAACAACAATTTCACCCTACTAGTTGGAATCCATGACAATCTTCATTAATTAATCAATTTGTCAAAAATACTTGTGGCTAGCTTTAAATATGTTTTCTTTTTCAAATTTCTTTCATTTCAATTTCTTCATGGTTCCACCACATTTATATCCACACAACTAACAAGTTAGCTTTCTATTCAATCAACATGTTCATATAGTAATATTCTTTACTATTCTTACACAATAATCATTATTCCCCTCATATAAAGAATACACAATTAATGTATAATAATACTAATAACAAGAACATATTTTACCATTCAATCTTTTCTAAAACTTATACCCACACAATTATAATTTCATCAAAATATGTATTTAATCAAGTTTACTAAATGTTTTCAAAACTAGCATTAGATTCAAAAGGCAATACATTATCAACCTCTGATTATTGTTTTAAACTCAATGGTAACACTACCTATCATAAAGTTTTGCGTAATATATCTCAAAATCATAATGATGTAATGGTTAGATCTGTGTAGATCTGAATAAAACTAAGCTAACTTGAAAACAAACAAGCTACTGTTCAACATGACTGAAACCTTACTAGAGAATGTGTTTCTAATCTCCACCGTCAAGATTGAAGACAACATCTAGTCGCATCACATAACCAAGAATGAGCATGATCCAATGGTGGATGGAAGAGAAATTAGCCAGCGACCAAAACTACCCTGCAAAATTATTTCCTTTTATCTTCCATAAAAGTTCAAATGATGATTAATGTCAAATGGATTGTGTTCCTTCAAATTCCTCTGGTCAGCTAGTAGAGGAGTGTGAGAAGAATAATATATCAAAAACTCAGCATGATCCAATGATGGATTCGACAGATATGGCACTGATTATTATTAGTTTCTTTAAATTTTACACTTCTCTCTCTGGTTGAATTCTTTATTATCTCTCACTTAAAAAAAAAACTAGTGGCCTTTTGATGTTTTAAAGGCATATTTTTCCATAATAACAATTGTGTGCCTCAGTTATGCCTTTATGTATTTTATTTCATTTTTTATAAAAATTATCCGGTTTATTTCTACTTAAATCAATAGTCTTTATAAAACTCCGATCAAGATGAGATCTTTAACTAAGGTAGGAAAACATATTAATAGACTTCATGCAAAATTGCATCCCGATTTGATGATTGGATTGAGAGCTCTGCTTTCTAATATAAAACTAGTTAGTTCATGACATTTCATAAACAATCTAGATTTTTCTTGTTCAATCTTCACATGAAATCATATCAATTATCATTATAAACCTTTAAAGTTATTTTATTATTTTGAAATATATTCATTTTAGAATTTCCACCAATTTATTTATCAGGCTTTTTAACATTTTAAAATAACATTACAGATTTTTAATCTGTGCTTACACCTTCAGTCATACCCTTTTCATTAGACTATCCTTTATTATAATGTGTTCTTTATTACCTCACTTATTTTCTAGAAATATTTTTTCATTTTTCTTATTATTTTATCCATCATAACACATTACCGGTTTCTTTGTCCTTATAAATTCTAAATCAAAATTCATTTTATGAAGGTCATCTCTTTCATTATATATATATATATATATCATTATTTATCTATTATTTCTAATCTTGATTTTTATCACTCATTAAAATATTATCACTTTCAGTCTTACGTTTACATGAGGGTTTACACATCTGTGTAGTTAACTTATAAATTTCTAAAGTTTCACAAACAGGATAACATATTCTCCAATCTCCACTTATCACCAACAATATAAAGATTTTTTTTTTCTTTACTTCATTTGCCTCTAATTTGATTGTCTCCACTCTTCACTCTCTACACTCTCAACTGGTTTTGCTTGCCATTATAGATGAATCAACAACTATGCCTTTCATTAGTGGTCAGACATTAACCTTTGTGTTTTGTTAGAGTCCTCATTAGTTTTTCCATTGTAATTCTGCAATACTTGGTTGTGAATTCTAGCAAATATAAGATAGCAAGTAGCGACTATATACCTGGTTGTGCTGATGTGAAATCAAGTTAAAACACAATTTAAAACTATTTGATCTCTATATGGCATTTCTCTTTTGACTTGTGTTGTAGCTCATTTAGTTGGTTGACTTTTTTAATGTCAAATATAATTATACAGAGATTAAAACTATATAATATTATCTTATACATATAATTAGGGACAAGTGATGCTATTAAGCATTCTAAATATCTATGTGAATGGAACACTCTTATTATTAGTAGGGTAGTTTATTCCTATGCAAGATAGCATCATATTCTCTCCCTGTTTTTCCCTTGTTTCGGGTCCATCTTGTTGTTTTTATATAGATAGGGTTCATTGGGGATTTAAGGTGTAAGGAGGGGATGAAGGGAAAAATAGTTTATTATATATATAAGATTAAGAGAGAGTTGGCACCAGTCTCTCTCTTTTTTCATGAATAAAAAATATTGCCTTTATGAGGAAGTTTTGCTTATTATATTAGAACATGACTCATTTTAGCACTAGGTTATTTTAGACATGATGTTCATTTAAATGGTTAGTATGTGAAGGCTAGACTATGTCATTCGTACAGGTCCAAAGTTTTGCCTCACAATGAACATGGATATAATGCCATTACTTATTTCTTACCATGTCTCTATCAAAATATAAAGCTACTAATGATCTTCACATTCATTTTTAGGACTCTAAGTATGGAGAAGCTTTCTACTATATTTTAGGCTAAAAGCCTTATACTATATTTTAGGCTAGAAGCCTTATACTAGCTCATGCATTACAATAAATATGAATGCCTAGTAAGGCATATACATGCACTTTGCTAATTGCTATAAGCAATGGGCTATAATGTTTGACTTTTGTGGCCACTTGAATTGAAAACTATCAAGGTTTATTGTTCATAGATGCTCCTAAATCTCTAAAGAGTAGCTAGTTAGTACCATGTTTTAGACTAACCATTGTTAACTACAAAGAGATATTATAGGGGAACTCAAAATAATTAGGGGTTTGTTGTCTAGTGATTGATGATTTTAAGGTGGATTGACAAACACACACTAAGAATTTAACCATGTATAAGTATGCTTTTATATATATATATATATATATATATATATATATTGTCTAACTCTTTACACTATATATCTTTGTTGATGAATATATTGATTCTTAAACTGCAGGATACATGGCATCTAAAAAACTACAAGTGATAATAAATTTGACATAGGATGACAATATGATATAGATGTTGATAAGAATTTAAAAATAGTTCAATATAATTATTGAATTTTCAGTGGAGATATTTACCATTTTAAGCATTATTTGGCTTGCACTTGGAAGAATGTTAAGTCATGCTAGCAAGTACTAGGAGATGTAAAGAAGATGATTTTAAATGTTTTGTTGAAAAATCAAGAAGCAACTAAGAAAAAAAGAAAGGATTTCCAATATATTAAAAAAGATCAAGATAATGATTTTTCAACACTAGTGTAATTTTATTTAATTGTGTGAAAACTCTAAATTTATTAAGGCACTTGAATTGATTGCAAAGTATGGGCTAGATTTTAAGCCTCTATATTACCATGATATTAAAGAGAAATATTTGAAGCATGAAGTAGATCACATGATGAATTTGCTTAAGGAGTACAAGATATAATGGAAAAAATACAGGTTGCTTAATAATAATGAATGAACTGATAAGAAAATACGTGTTATTTGCAACTTTTTAGTTAATAGTCCTAAAAGGATATTATTATTTTTTATCATCGATAGATACCTCTAATACATCTAAGACTGCTAATAAGGTATTTAAGATGTTGGATGCTATTGTGAAGAGGAAAATATAATACAAGTAATTACTGATAATGCTACAAATTATAAAGCAACAAGACAATTATTAATGGAAAAAAAATAGATTATTTTGAACACCATGTGCTACCCATTGTATTGACTTGATATTTAAAAAATTTTAAAAAAAACTAGAGATCTATAAAGTAACTATTGCAAAATGGAAAAAGAATCAACTCATATATATATTTAAAAAGTATTTTTATTTCCATGTTAAGACACTCTACAAAAGAAAAAGATTTGATTAGGCTTGCTACCACTAGATTTACTACTACATACTTGACTCTTGGATGTTTGAGTGATTGTAAGATATAGTTGATTTAATTTTTACTTCTATCTAGTGGAGGTCATATAAGTTTTCAAAAACAGAAGAAGGGAAGAGAATTCAAAGTTGTGTTTTGGATAAAAAGTTTTGGCATAATGTCACTATATTTATATGTATTAAGGTAACATATACTCTTATTAAAATTCTTTGATTAGTTGATTCATATGAGAAATCATTTATAAGTTATATATATGAAGCAATGGATCAAGTAAAAGAGAAGATATAAGTGAATTTTGGTTCTATGAAAAAAGGTATTGATTATCTATATTGCTAATTATTTATTTATTACTATCAATTGATACATAATATTTATTTAATTTTTATATTATTTAATTTAATATTGATGATAATTTTTATTTTATTTTCTAGTTATATAACTATGTGGAATATTATTGATGCAAAATGAGAACTTCAACTTCACAAACCTATACATGTAACAACTTATTATTTGAATCCTTATATTATCATTATAATTCTATTTTTAAAGTTAATACCAACATTAAAATTGGATTATATCAATGTTTAGAAAGAATGATGTTTGATGCAAGTGAAAAGTGTAAAATTGACTTACAACTTGATTCATTCAAAAATACAAAGGGGTTGTTTAGTATTAGGGCTGTCAAGATAGCAAGGGATAAAAAGACTTCAGCTAAATGGTGTATTCTTATGGGGATGAATGTCCAAAGCTATAAAAATTTACAATTGAAACTCTAAACTTGACTTGTAGTTCATCTAGATATGAGTGAAATTGGAGTGTATTTGAGATGATATATTTTTTTTTAGTGTTAATGTTTCTATATTTGATAAGAATCTTATATGTTATCAATTTAAGTTGCTTACATAAGTTCATAAAAAATAAAGAAATCTTTTCCACCAGGAAAAAATAAGTGACTTGATATCTGTAATGTACAATTTAAAATTGAATGATAACCAAGTCAAAAAGCAAGCTAATGATTTTAGTAAAGCTTTAAATGATCTTTTATTTGATGATGATTGGAGAATCGAGGGAGAGAAACATGATGGTTCATCAAACTTTGATTTGCTTGGTGTTATTGATGCAACATGAAGGAAAAGTGGTAAAGAAGGTGAAAGTGATGATGAAAAAAATTCTAATAATGCTGAAATAAAGTGTCATGAAATTGAAGTTAATTTAGATATTCAGAATAATGTCAATTCAGATAATTTAAGGAGCTTAGAGTTAAATATTATTGACAATATTAGTGTTAGTGTTGATGTTGGTGTTAGTGTTGGTACTAATAGTAACACTAATATTCACAATATCGGTATTGATAATAGTAGTTGCAGTAAGAATCCTTTAAATAGTAATGATTTTGATGAATATTTTAAAAATAAAGAGAAAGATAAAGGAAATAATGTTATGTTTAGTTTAGATGACACACCAACAGATTGTTTGTTTTAGGTTTGTTAATTTTTAATTAATGAAATTCTATGGACATAATTATATTATATTGTATTTTTAAGCTATTTAAACCATGTATGAATTTTTATTTGAATTATGTATTTTAAAGTGTTTGGATATTTGTATTATTTATTTAACTTTTATTTTAATAATGTCATATTATTATTTACTACTTGACTGAAATTATCAATATATAATAAGTTAAAATATTTTACTTGTGATTTTGTGATTCGAATTTACAATCCAAGTTTATATTTTATATTACATGTCGTGTCAAAAAAATACTTTTGACAATCTTGAATAGAAGAGTTTCTTCATTTAGATTTACTATTCAAGTAGAGTTATAGCATATTAATACCATTAATCCTATCAAACCCAAATATCAAACTTATACTTTCATCATTGTAGATTGGTACATCAAAACGATATTAAGTTATCTTAGTTCATAACATCCTCCAAATAGTTTCAAGTTTTATTTTAAGTATATTCTAGTTAAGTTAAGCTCATCAGTTTTCATTCTAATTAATTTGTTAAAAGACATATTTGATACAACACTTAAGAACTCATGGCTTTTTCCATTATAAATTATTCATTCTTGATAGTGATAATAGTATTACCATGAAAACATAGTATTTATAAATTACTACATATTTTGTTAAACAACTCAACAAAATACAAGTCTAATTTATTAATATTGTAAGGCTAGTCAAAGTATACAATGATAACATAATTGATGAAAATCTAAATTCATCAAATTAATCGAGAAACACTTGAATTCATTGAATTTTGTTATCATAACAAAATTACCAACTTAATTCATGTATTTCATAAATAATCATCTTATTTAGACCTAATTCAGTATAATTCCTAATTTAATCTACAAAAACATTAACTGGATTCTTAATTCACAATTAACAATAACTCAAAATTATTATTTATTTTATAAAATAATATAATTATCAACTCCAATTATATCTAATTAATTTAATTATAAAAATTGCTAAATCTTAAAAAATTTCTTAATTATAAACCCTAATATTTTTTAAATCAATTTAACACATTATTATAAATTACATTAAATTATCAGAAAAAAAAATATTAAATATATTTCTAAATATAAAATGTAATTTGTAATATGACTAGGTATAGGTATGGTGGTATCTCGTACTAAAAAGAAGAGGTGATCGCCAGATATTTCAAAAGCATTTCATAATAGATAATAGAAAAAAAAAAACACTAAGAAGCAAAGGGGTGACAAACTATAAGGAGAATAGGAGAAAATAAGGATAAGGGAGACCATGTTTTTTTTTTAAAAAAAAAATTAATGCGTTAAAAAAAAACCCTCATATAAATCATATAGGTATTTAATTGTGGACATGCTGGCTGATGGAGTTTTCTTGTTATGGTACCAAAACAAAACTAATTAAAGATTTTAGAAGCAGTAATGATTGCTGAAGCAATGATTACCCTTCATCTATTCGTACTATTACCATGGTTTAATTCCTGTGTTGTCGATGTGGAGCTCGGCAGGCTCCTGATTTGCCAGTTATTTTTTCACTCATCTTTTTACGCGCGTTGTTCAACGATCTTTAAACAGAAGGGCCCCACTTTGATCACGCCAAAAACCGTGTGGTCACGTGAAAAGAGCTGTCCGCGTCCGCATCCTCTTCTTCTGCAGGCGCATGCACACCAAGATTCACACCTCATAACGCATATGGGCCTCGGCCTTGACACGCGCGCCGAAAAATGACACGAGCCAAAGCTGTTCTGCCTCTCATTGGATGGTTTTGGACAGAGACGGTTACACAACCATAACAAACAACTGCCACGTGGCACATAGAATCAATTGTTGTCATGCTAAAAAAATAATAAATTTAATATCAATATCTAATTAATATATATTTATTATAACATTAGCGTTGAGCTATATGTTTAATAAACTAATTTAATATCTAATCAATTGTTAATTTAAGAGTGTATAATTTAAGTATTTTAATATAAGGATTTTATATATTTTTATGATAGGTTTTCAAAACTTTAAACAGCTCCACGTAAAAATTGAGCTATATGTTTAATAAACTAATTTTAAAATAAAAAATTATTAATTTTTTCTTTAATTATTTATAGTTGTAGTTATTTAGTTTTTTTTCTCAATATATATATTGCGGTTTTAATTCTAATTATAAAATCTAACAGATTAATTTAATATTCTACTAAATTAAAAATTAGATCAAATTAAATTACTAAAAAATAAAAAATAATTAATTAAACTTATTATAATAAAAAAAAACCCCAAATTAATTTCCAAGCTAAACTGAATCAAAAACCCATAAAATACATGGATACATAGTGTTAGTTGATGCTTTCTCTCTTATACGTGCATAAATCATGAGTGGGGAGACATGGGAGACTTGTCCATTTATTTATAATCATAACTTATTTATTTATTTATTCCATCCACTGTGAGTGTCAAATTCGTAAATTAATAAAAAAAGGGGGAAGGGGCCCCCTCCAGCATACTTAGGTGACCGTTCTCCCTTACGATTTTCTCAGGTTTTATTTCTTCCCGGGTTCAACCAAACCATGAAAGACCAGCTCCAGTCTCAGTGCTCGTCTCCACCTTCAACCTCTGTATAGATCTGATCTGACCGATTTCAACTCCAATTGCTCCCATTTACACACAAGTTTCTGTCTTTTCCGATCCCAAACAGTTGTAGCTTTCGCTGATTTCTGAAAGCTACTGATCCAGTCACTTTTGTGGTTATCATCATCCATCGCACTTTCTTTTTGTGAAAAATTAGACTTCTACCAGAAAACTTTCAGCTTTACTATTTCTTGTCTAGTTATCCAAGAAACAACCATTGATCACCACCTACTGATGCAGCCACTTTGTTAGAGACTAGAGGTATGACTTCAGGCACGAGACTACCGACATGGAAAGAAAGAGAGAACAACAAGAGAAGAGAAAGGAGAAGAAGAGCCATTGCAGCAAAGATCTTTTCTGGGCTACGGATGTATGGCAACTTCAAGCTTCCAAAGCACTGTGACAATAATGAAGTCCTTAAAGCCCTATGCAATGAGGCTGGTTGGGCCGTCGAGCCCGATGGCACCACTTACCGCAAGGTACTTTACTCACACACTCACCGTCTGTATTTTATTTCTGCTTGACTTTAGTTTTACGCTTTAGGAAGCAGAACTTGAAAAAATCCGCAGTTTTGGTGTTCAAGTTTCGTTATCAATTTGCTTATTCCCTGAACATTAATTTTGAGTTACTTCTAGTTTTGATTAGTTTTGTCTGTTTAGTGGCATTAGCTAGGTGCCTCTCTTGTGTATATTTAGTATATCATTCATGACTCCTCTGTATATGACGATAAGCATTAGAAATGACAGAAATTTGTGAAACCAGTTCCTGCAATTCATGATCCTTGCTGACTTCTGCCTAAAGTTAGCTTTGTGAGACTGATTATAGTGCATGTTAGCAGAATTAAACTATTACTTGCTAACATGTTTGATTTCCGGTAGTGGTGGCGTTACAGAGGTATTTTTCTTCTTTCTAAAGCTGGTATGATCAGTGAGGTTAGATTCGTTTGCCGATTGTTTTTTTCTCTTTGGTCTTTCTGGGGTTTATCTCTCCGGCTCACGTTATATCGTCAGCCCCGTGCTTTACTGGCTGCTTTTCTTTTCTTTTTTTTTTATCTTTTGTGTGTGAGGTGTCACCGGCGTACGTTAGATCTGGTCAGCGCTGTTTAAGCGATCTTGTTTCCTTTTTCAGTTTCGGTTTAGTGATGTCAGTTTTCCTTTCTCGTGAACCACAAGATTCTTTCTTGTCTTTCTTTTGCTAACAACTTTGGACTCACTTTGGTCTGTTAGAGAGAACATGAAGTAGCAGCACAGAGGTCCTCAAAAGACCAAATTGACCTCGAAAACAACATGATACTGACTGTAGCATGTGGATGGTGGTAAATGGTTAATAATAATGTTGGACTCTCTTTCATGGATTTAGTTGACTTGCTTATAGCTCATTGGCAGCAGAAATACAGACCCTTTTTTCAGTTCTGTTCAGTCTCCCATTAGGGAGGGAGCTGTATTTGCATTGGTTGTGTTCGTGATTGTGGTGCTGCTTCTTTTGTGGAGCTGCACTGGAGTTCAATTATTGTTCATAGAGTCAAAAATTACTGGAAGTAATTTTAGTAAATGATTTCTATCGGGCTTGGAGATTGTTAAAATACTTGTCTTATTTGGTATATGAGTTGTTTAAAGTCACCAATGACCAATGCACTGATGGAGATCACAAGTTGATGGTTCAGTTGGTGGTTGAAATACTTTCAAATGTTTTAGAACACAATGAACTATACTCCATATGCAAAAGCTTGAGAAGTATGAGAATAAGGCTAGTTCTGAGCTAAGAATCTTATCTATCCAGATGTTGATGTTTGAAGTTCAGGGAAAAAAGATTGAATATGAGTAAATGATCAAGTGGATTGAGTTACCAAGGATAGCTCAAGACTGCAAAATCATCTCCCTGTTTAAGATAGAATTTAGAGGAATGAAGCACTGGGAAGGATGCTGTAGTTGATTGTAGAGGAAGCTTATGGTGATTGTTGATGGTAATGCTTGTATGCTGGGAAGAAATGACCGGTGGGGACATAACAGTGAGCTGCGCGTTCCACAGAAATATATCGAGTTCTATGGACAAAGGACCATCATTTGGCACACTAGGTCAACCATGTCTTCCCATTATTATACATTTTTGGAAGTAAATAATTTTCTTAGATGTTTTCAAAACTGGGGATATTTTACCTTTCTCCCCCTTTAGGTTTTAGTTATTTATTTCCATGTGAACTTGCTGGGTCATTTCTATAAAGCCTGCTGCAGCCACAATTTGCTTTCAATCCCAGACCACTTTTTTCAGCTGCTTGGTCTTTTTATGCCTTCTTCAGTTATGGACATGTTTCTATCCTGATAGTGTTATGCTAAATGGCATTAGAAACTTCCTCGTCCCTGTTACTGGCATGGTTGAAAACTTAAGGCTCTGCTTGCAAGGCTGAAAAGTATGATTTTCCATCAAAATAATGTTCTCATTTTTGTTGTTGCTTGGCATAACTTTGCCATAGCGTTAGGAGTGCCCTTCATCAAGTGATCTGTGATGAGGTTTTTATTACAAAATAATTCTTTATCCTCATCATTTTCTGTAGGGATGCAAACCTGCGGAGCACATGGACATTATTGGTGGTTCTGCTACAGCAAGCCCATGCTCCTCCTACCTCCCTAGCCCCTGTGCTTCCTATAACCCAAGTCCTGGATCCTCTTCCTTTCCCAGTCCAGTTTCATCCTCCTGTGCTGCTAATGCCAATGTGGATGACAATTCCCTCCTACCATGGCTCAAAAACCTCTCATCGGCTTCCTCTTCTAAGCTTCCCCATCTATACATCCATGGTGGCTCCATAAGTGCTCCTGTTACTCCTCCCTTGAGCTCTCCAACTGCTAGAACCCCCCGAATAAAAGCTGGCTGGGAAGACCAACCAATCCACCCAGGCTGGTGTGGGCAGCACTATTTGCCATCTTCAACTCCACCAAGCCCTGGCCGTCAAATTGTTCCTGATCCAGGATGGTTTGCTGGGATTCGATTGCCACAAGGTGGTCCAACTTCTCCCACTTTCAGCCTGGTTGCCCCCAACTCGTTTGGCTTCAAGGAAGAGGCTTTCGCTGGTGGTGGGTCCCGCATGTGGACTCCTGGTCAAAGTGGAACGTGTTCACCTGCCATTGCAGCTGGCTCTGACCATACAGCTGATATTCCCATGGCTGAGGTGATCTCGGACGAGTTTGCATTCCGATGCATTGCAACTGGGCTAGTGAAGCCATGGGAAGGAGAGAGGATCCATGAAGAGTGTGGATCAGATGAACTAGAGCTTACACTTGGGAACTCAAGAACCAGGTGAGCTGGGATGATATATGATCAAATAGATTAACTCTACTGTCATTTTACCGGACCCAGGTTGGGATTCAGATCATCAATGGCAGAAATGAAAACATCCAAGTGATCTCCTTACATGAACTTTCATTTCATGGTTGTACTACTGAAAATAGAGTTATAGATGGGATCTTGGTGAGTATTAGCACATGCTCCCTTCTTATTTATTTTCTTTTCCCTGTTTGCCGTGCACTTATTTCTAGACAACATGTAGGCCGGTAGACAGGGCTTCAAGGTGAGAATTGGTTTCAGAACCCTTTCACTTGTTTAGTTCCATTGAAGAACTCCTACTCCGGGTTGCCAGCCTTCAGTTTCTTGTTTGGCATTGAAAAGTAACGCTCAAGTGAGTGGAATTGTAATTCAAGGGCCAAACCTTTTGCGCATTCTCTGGCATTAATATGTATTGTTCATATTATCATTTGCATTCCTTTTTAGCTCTTTCTTGTTTTATTACCTTTTATGCTCTTTCAGCAAGATAAAAAAAGAAAAAAAGAGATGGGTAAACTCAAGCCTTTTATTTTATGCTCTTTCAGCAAGATAAAAAAAGAAAAAAAGAGATGGGTAAACTCAAGCCTTTTATTGCAAGTAGATGGCAGGCATATCTATCTTTTGGCCGAAACCTCTAGTGACCTGATCGTTCAGGGCCGCATCTGAGATCTGACCAGGAGTTTTATTTGATAAACACTGCAGCAAGCCGCCATTGTGAGCTAGGCCCCTTCGATTAACCATTTCTCTAAGTTTGCTTTCAATCATGTCTGTTACAAAAGTTTTGATGTCCTCCACCTAAAGCATGCATGTGTGCTTACCTCTTAAATACAAACGTTGATGCTGTGTTCATCAGCAATGAATTATAGGGCAGGAATTGTAATGGCCGTGTAGATTATAGGAGCACAATGTATGTGTGCCAAGATTTTCTGAACTGTATAATCACTCAAACCATTGCTTCAGGGGGGACCAAGAATAAGCGTAGAAACTTCAAATTATTCAGGCCACCTCCCAAGCATTAAATTTATATACTTTTTCAGACACTAAATTTATTTGATCACCTCTCAAGATTTCCAAAAAGATTCGAGAGAGCATGGTAAAGCATGGAAGCAGCAGGAGGCCCGGGCAGTGATCCCAGAAGAATATCTGATGCATTCATGGATGCACCATAAAATCTTGCATTTTCCTGTGTTCGAGTTGCAAGTATACTTCCTTCAAGTGAGCATCCAACAAATGCACCTGCATTGTTGATTAGAGCCTAATTAGAACATTAAAATTGATTTCCTTCTCAAGAAAGGAAAAAGAATAAAGATTAAGGGTTAAGCAGATTATACCACACTAGATAATTATAATAAATCGAACAGTTAAAATCAGTATGGTTTGTCATTTAAAATATCAAAAACTATATGGTGGCCTTAAACGTGAAAATCAAGACAAGCAGCACAAACCAACGATAGGCGTTTATGGTGGGATGGGAAGAACATGTGTTGGAGTGCTAGTCTTGCTTAAGGAGTAAATTAAAAAATATATATCCATCTGACATGGACCACAAATTCTTGACATGTTTAAGGAAACGTAAAGAAAGCTAGTATATCATTCAAACTGGATTGACTGTGTGTTTGATAAAGTGGGTTGGAAGTGATTTTCATCTGAAAAAGCACCAAATTGATGCTTTTTTAGGCTATTGTTTTCAGATTTTTGACATCTTTCAAAACCATCAGAAAAACATCCCAAAAGGCAACAATTTGGTGCCTTTTCAACCCCAACACACTTCAAAAATCACTTGAACCACAGTACCAAACCATCTCAATGCAACAGCAATTTCAGTATCATACTTGAAACAATCAAGAGGGTATGTATGCATGGCCATGAAAGAAGTCATATTTTTCAGTCAAGACAGCAGCTATAATATGAAAGTAGAAACACTTTTAATATGATAGTAGTATGAGGTTTATCCAAAAAGATAAAATAAAAATAGCCAAACCACCATCACCGTGAAATAAGTCATATTACCTTTACTGCAGCTATAAGTGTAACAGGTAGCCAAACCACCATCACCACCCCTTAAATCAGCTTCAGCAGCCCGTCCAACAATGCCAACAGCTGCACTCAAACCAGCTCCAACTGAGAAGTGCAGATTTCCACTGAATGTTTTAACAGCACCCAGAGTTCTCAGCACAATTATGAAATCAGTAAATTCCCCTCCAACCTGTTAAAATTGCAAAAGAAAACAAAAGGTGATCTTGTGATGTGTGCCATTTAATCTGCGCAAGGATTCACATGAACTCTCAATAATCAATTATAAAAATGGAGCAAGGCAATGGTCTGGTTCACTGTATCCCAAAAAAACAAAACACAAAAAAAAAAAAAAGGAATGGAAGAAGACAAACTTGAGAGACTGGATCAGCCAATGCTTTGAAAACAAAGTTCTATATTATAAGAAATTTCTACCATACTAGTTGGGGTTTGTTGCATAAATCCTTTTTCTCGATTTTGTTTTTTGGACCAAAATTTATGTGGAAGTTATATGGTAAAACCCATTCTAACTAATTCAACTCATACCACCTTTTATTTGCCTCATTTAATTTATTTGATATAATTGCTACTCTGCAATGGCACATTCATAGCCTCACATAGAACATGGCCACCTTTGACAACAATTCATTAACTTGTCCTCAATGGATGCTCCATTTCCTTGACATTAACATGGCCAAGCCATATAATTTTACCCTCATTACAAATGCACTCATTCTTTATCCAATCCTTTTTTTTCTGCTGACATTCACATCATCACAATCTCATCTCAGCTATTTCCCACTTTATGGACAAGATACTTCTTTGGCACTTAAAACTATTAATCATAGAATATGGCTACAGTTTTTGTTATTTGGTTGGAGGAAGGATGTTTACGAAATGCAAAGAAGTGATGGACAAGGTATTCGCCTTGTTTGGGTGGGCAGACATATACTCCTCGGGAAATAAGGATGCATCCCTTTCTTCTAGACTCACAATTCCAATTGTAAGGGAAAGGAAACAATTTCTTCTATTTCACCTTCATGCATTGGTTTGATCTGCTCTCTCCTGCCCCGACCAAACAGCTTGAGAGAAGGATTGCTTAATCATTCTCCTCTCCGACATTCCCAATTACTCTTTCCATCTCTATTTTTCATCCTTCAACCAACATTCAACTTAGCAGGGACTACACCATAGCTTAGTGCTTAAGCAACACTGCTCCACTGGTGTATAGCCTCTCTATTTATACAAAATAACATGTAACTGTCAGCTAGCTTATGTCACATGTGGTCAACAATTCAAGTAATTGAAGTCTGAGGAATAAGAATGGAACAATTCCAATTTCCATTGCTGCTGCTTCAATGGCTACATGCTCTGATGTGCAATCAATCTCAAAATCCCTTGATTTAAGGCAAAGCAGTCGAGCAACATTGAATCTAAAATGCAGACACAACTCAGACTCATAATTCATAAAATTAAGAGTCGAATTATTGCTGGATTTTAGATGCAATCAATCCTCAAACCCCTCAATCTGAAGCAAAGCAGTTGAGCAAAAATTGCATCTAAAAGTCAGCAACAGTTCAGACTCAGATTTCATAAATATACCTGTATCCTGTAATGTTGACAGGGATGCCAAAGGTCCAAAATGAAGTCTATGATGACATACATTCAACTACGAAATCTGTAATTTTCTTGAACAAAAACTAAATCCATGAATCCAATTTTCATTATTGTTCTGAGATTAGCTTAACTATGGAACATGTTTTAGGTGCTTATGGAACTCTGAGGGAGAAATACAATTTTCATGCAATATTCAAGGAGATTGACGGTTATAGATGTAACAGATAATTGCTATCTTTACCTGGGCTCCCCAGCCCATGCCAAAGGAAGAAATGGCTGACGGTGGAGACCAGGATCCATCCTCCCTACGAGAAACAACTAGTCCCGTCCCAATGTTGTAGGTCACCATTAAACCAACCTTTGCAATTGTAAGGATTGCAAGGCCTTTTGCTTGTTTCAATATAGATTCCGGTATGGACTTCTCAGGCAGCAGAGAACCAACCTGAGCAATGTGAAAACTGAAGGTATAAAACTAATCATCAACATGAGTTATCACATTAATGCCACACTCTCATTAATTAATGATACTACAAAAACAACTTTATGACAGGAAAGACTCAACAGGGAAGCCATCATCATTGAACTCAGTAAAAGTTTCAATAGGTCAAAATTTAATCATAACAATCAGTATAATTAAAGCACCTCTATACATTACATAAAAGGAATAAGATTTCTTTGCACACTACTCCAACAACAGGTTTGCATTTGAAGAAGCTTTAAGTGCTTTTTTTTCTAGACTCTTATTTCTATTTATTTATTCACCTTTTAAGCTCTCAACAATGATGCAATGACTCAAACAGCATCATGAATCATTTAAACTGAATTCAGATGATAGCTAAAGATGTCATTGTTACCTTAGCATAACCCTGAATGGTGTTCGTGGCCTTGTAAATCTCATGCTCCATGGACTGGCCCCATGGGAAATTGAGCCATGATCTCAAAGTACTGAGGTCAGTTAGATCTTGTGTTGGCAACTGAGCAGCGCGACTTTCATGGTCCTTCAAGTAGGATTGCACTGACTCAAGCCGCACACAGCACACATCACAAACACGTTGCGGGTTTCTGGTGCGGAAATGCTTGGGCAACAAGCTTCTCCCCTTTGAGCATTCATTGCAAAATATTCCACCACAAAAACGGCAGTGATGCCTGGAGCACGTGATAGGATGGAATCTTACATTACACAACATGCAAGCAGAAGCAGAACTATCAGCCAACCACTTTGAAGGCTTAGCTTCAAGAATCTCCCAGCTGTTGCCAAAATTAGCCTCTGTAAGAGTTTGGGCCATCTCGCTCCAAGCTTGCTCAAGAAGATGATCTGATATCCAGGAAATTCCACATCTGTGGACATCCCCAGAAGCAATGGCACTCACTTTTCCTCGAGCTGCTACCAACATCTCAGCAACCACATCCCACATGGTCAGCTCCTTATTTTTCTCAAGGAGCTGATTCCAATCTAGATCTTCATCAGGGAAGCATCCCCCATTAAGAGGGAGACCTCTACTCCATTCTTGATGTTCACTTTCTGACATTGGTGGAACAGAGACAGGAATCCAAACTCCAGTTTCTTCAGAGAGTGGTGTATCATAAAAAAAAACTTTACCCTGCTTTGAATGGCAGGTCTTTGAAACATTTTCCACACCATTGTTAGCCGTGTCAGGTTGCGACGCTTCACTTTCACATTTTCTGAGCAGTGTCCTATCTGCTTGTGCAACAGCATTTCTTGGTATTATATTGCTTTTACATCTATGGTCCTCCATCTCTTCAGAAATCTACCGACACAACAAAGACCTCAAACTAATTTTTTAATCATCTAGGTGCACATGAAATGAGAAGCAAGGGAAAACAATAAAAGACAAATTGTTTTCAAATTGTTTTATTTTGCACAAATCAACACTTATTATCAAAGGGTAAACAATTGCACAAAGTCAAATACAGTATACTAGAAACACATCTCATCCTGATAATGAAAAACCATCTAGAAAATGATTTTTGATCATATAAGGTAAAGAGCATTGGTAACCACTGATTTATCTTGCTCAAACTAACAAATTACTAATGTAATCCAGATTAATGCAACCTAAAGGAATATTGGTAAACACCTCCTTCATAACCATACAAAGTATATTTTAAGCACATTATTTCCGTGCCAACACCAACAAGAAAATGATTTGAACAAAAAAAGTTCAATAAAAATCCATCATCCTTAAAAGACCACGAGTAGAAATGTCAGAAGGACACAAATTAAACCCTTATAAAAAAAAAACGAAAAACAAGAACAGAAAACAAATTCCAGTTTAATGAATCACACTCTTCAAAATCTGTTTTGCTTCATCCTGCATATCACATAGCCCTGGAACCAATTGAAGCATCGAATTGCATGTAGAAACAGCAAAAAGGGATGGCTTCATCATCAAAACAAATCATCTTAGCATTCCAACACAGTTTCTTAAAGCATTAGAATCTCCCTAAGAAGGCCAAAGCGCACCCTTTCTTCTATTTTTTTCTAAAACAAAAATACACATCCAGTTAATAGTGACGCAGAAAACTTCTCTATCTTCCCTGATTAACATTTACCAGATACAATTAGAACAGTCCCTTTTGATTTAAAATGTTTTACCATCAATCACATCTTAGTTACCTTGATTAGATTGGTTTGCATCACTCCCACAGCACAGCTCATCTGGCAGTTAATCCATTCAAACTATAGAAAGCATATTCACTAACAGTGACGGTAAAGCTTAATCCTTTTACTAAAATTCTATTAACAAAATTCAGTGAATTTTCAGATTTTTCAGCCAAACATGGAGGACCCCCGGTACAACATTTAACACACAGAATCTAATATTCTACACAAAAATCTCAAAAGTTTCTTGTGGTTTCTTCGCAAACAAACAGAGAAGAATTAACACAAGTGACAGAGCGAGTTAGACTTACCAAGTGAGAGAAAGATTGAGGCTGGTAATCATCTAATTGGATTTCAGGGTATTGTATATGTCCCTCCATTTTATTTTTTTATGTAAAATACCTTAATAAAAGAACAAAAGCTCCTTCTACGGACGATTAAGTTTCACAGAGAATAAAGTCACAGAACGGAACCGAACCGAACCGTTTTGAGCCCCTCCTAGTTAGGCCCGGTTTGTTCTTTCAACTCCTCCCGATACGAGAGCCAGTAACCTGATCAACCTCTCAACAAACACCCATTACCCAATCAGAGAAGAAAGATTATTGTTAAGATTCGTTGCTTTCTAAGTTTTTCCCATTGGTCCAAGAGGCACGATTATAAAATTTGCTTGAGCATTAAACGCCTGGTTGTGTCTTTCGTCTCGCGATCTTCCCTTATAATATTTATGAAATAACCTTAGTTAAGTTATAAATATCTATTAAGCATGCACTCTAATTTATCGACACGTGTACCATCATCTTCCCCTTCACTTTTTTTAAATCTAGCTCAACGTCTAAACTATATTATTTTTTATGAAGAGACTACTTCATAATGAATCATGTATCTCATTATAAACATTTTCCTCGTTAATCATTATAGAATATTTAAGAAATCATCTCTATCATTCTCTAGACAACATACCAAACAATAGTTAAACATAGCACCTTCCCGTACAAGAATTTGTATAATCTAACCATCTAGATGGTGGCCAAGTAGTAAGGACTTGGGATCAAGGGGTTTGCTCCCTGTGTGGTCTCAGGTTCGAGTCCTTCGTTGCTCATATGATGGCTACTGTAGGCTTACATGGTCGTTAACTTCAGGGCCCGTGGGATTAGTCGTGGTGCACGAAAGCTGGCCCAGACACCCACGTTAATAAAAAAAAAAAGAATTTGTATAATCTTTAAAATTCAATTAATATTTAGTCTTATTTTCATCAATAATTTATCTCTTTTCTTTCTTTTTTTGAAGAGTTTATCTCTTAATAAATCGCTCAAGGCTATACTTATATTCATATTAGAAATATAATTTTTTTTAATCTTTAATGGTAAAAAAGATTCTCAGCAGTCACTTGATTTGTAACACTTAAATCTTGCTTTGTTAAATATTGTTAGACTTATCTAGTTACTGTCCAAATAACATTAAATATAATAATGTATTTTTAACACTTTTTTTAAATTAATATATCTCTCTGTCATGTCCTAGTCTTGTTAGAGTTGTTAATACCAAGTTTGGATCATCGATGTCCACGTGATAACAATCACTTCGTCAAACATTTTTCATGCTTAATTTACTTACTAAGTCCAAAATCATATTCTCATCTTGAGGACTTCTTTTCCAAAATAAAAAAAAAAATTATGTTTTGCTAAATATTGAAGTAAGACAAACTCTAAAATATACTCCGGTCTCTGGATGACTTGCTAGAGATGAGTTTATTTAATTTCTACTAATCTCTTGGGTTATAGTTATGAATAGTTTCATAGGACTATTTAACATATGCAAAATTCTAACTTGGTGTTTGCCATTCAAATTTTTTTCTCAAAACATTTAAATGTTTCAACATAAAAAATTTCTATTAATATATATGTGATTATTAAAGAAGTTTCTCACCTTTTCTTATTTCTTTTCGACATTTTACATTCATGAAGCATAATAAAATTATGGATATAAATTGTTGTGACCCATTTGGTTGCACATGTTTTTCCTACCTTTTAAGTCATTTTTCAGATGACTTAGATTTTAGCTCTCATAACAAAAAAAAAAAAGTTCACTTCCTAATAATATCTTCAAAAAATATATAAAAAACGAACAAACCTCATGATCACATAGTTATGCAATTAATAATTAAGATTAAGATTTGATCCCAGAAAGTCAAAAAAAGTTTGATAGGAGGGTGAAAAAATAAAAACTTATCTCAATACATTAACATGATTGAAATGAAGTTGAATAATGCCATGAATCTAATTAATCTTTAAGTCAAATTCAATTCGTTTAAGAACCAAAAATACAAGAATCTCTCTCACATGTTAAACTGAAAAGCTCCAAAGTGTTATTCATCAAAGGGGGTGGAAAGTTAGGCTTATAAAAGTTTAAGCACTTCTGAAAAATTAACCCTAATGGATCTATTCTTATAAGCTAAATTGACTTACTTACAAAACAAGCATAGAACCTATACTAGTAAGGTTTTTACCCTGATCCAAAAATACCTTGGATCCTAGTTGAAAATAAAATATTAATTAAAATCAAACAAGCCTTAAACTATAATTGAAATAATAAAAATAAAACTCTTAAGTTAATCCTGCTACTATGAGAAGAGAAGAAGAAAATCAAACAACACAAGTATGATATAAGACTTATTTATAGCCTACAATGCTACTCAATGATCCTAGAAACTAATATATAATTAAATACCATAAACTCTTCTTTTCTTGTATGGTTAGAATAAATAAAGAATCCTTCTACAAAAAAGATTTTTGAATATTAATGAATCATTACCACACTTAAAAATCATTTTATAGCTCATTAAATATCCTTATAAAATTAAAAAATTCCCTAAACAAGAAAATTCACAAGTTAAAAGGAAGTAAATAATAAAATTTATATTAATTTATTTTCACATATATCACAAATCCTTTCTGAACTCTAATTCATTTGAAAGTTTACCCAAATATAGAAAAATACCTTTGAAAGTTTCAACTAGATCTAATGGTTTCATTTAGAGTTATACTCAATAATGTAAAATTGAACAGTATGAAATTTTACACCAAAATCCGAATCTAACCGTACTTAAAACATATCAATTCTTTTCTTTTCAAAATGATTCATCCTTTAATCACTAATAGGTTTAATATAAAATTTCTTAGCCTCTTGTTGAAGCTTTTGGATTTTTTTTTTTTACATGTGTTTGCCTCTAGCAACATTGTATGAAAGTAGTAGCCAATATGATTTTAAAAATCATGTCTTGCCATCTACTTATGTATATATTTTTGAATGATAACCATTATTATCCATTTTTGTTTTTCATCCTTTTGACACTAAACTGAAGTTCTACATTCTTTATGTTTTTTATTTGTTTTTATGAATCATTGTTTAGCCTTATGTACTGTATCTAACCTCATAAAAATATTATGATCATAAATATTTGAAACTAGTAACTTTCATTTCTCTTCCTTACTCATATTAAATCTTCTCTTATCAGCCACACTAATTTGCTACCTCATCAAAGTCATATAATCTTTTAGATCCTTCACCACCCTAGTCAATAGCTCAAGTTGTTTGATGAAAGTTTGTGTTTGAAAGGTATCATTCGCTTTTGGAGTCACAACATCGTTAGTTTCAAACATTGTTGAATTTGAAAAAATTTATTAGTGGCACAAATAAAAACTTATAAATTAACAATAAACAAATCAAAGTTAGTAGCTTTCAAAATACAACCTAATTATAAATTCAAACTCAATAATTAATAAATATATTGAAAAAAATAAAACAAAACCATAATTATAATTTTACGAGTAGCAATGCAAATTCTTGCGAATTTTGGATGAAATAAAGACACAAAGTAAAACAAAAGAAAAAATTAATGAAGACATTAATTTCACTCCTAAATATAAGAGAAACAAAATGAGTTTGTTAAAAAAAATATTAGGCGACTAACATGTTTTGAAACTTTACACAAATCTAATTGTTACATTATTTTAAAACACTAGAATTGAAATTCAAACTTAATGGTATCAAAATGACCAAAAATTTTGTATATAGTACTCTAATACTCAAAAAGCTATAGATCTCAATGTAAAGGTTGTTCTCTTATACCTAGGTATAAAAACTATGTATGATTAGTTTACGACAGAATTGAACCATAAATTAAAACCTGAAGTAAATGACATCGAAATGAGTCCAAATTAAATATATAGTGTGACTTCACCCCTAATAAGCAGTATACAAAATTTAAATTAATTCTGAGATGGTTAGCTCAGGATTCTCTATGAGTTGTGTTTTTACGACATAATTGCAATAAGCTTTACATAATTTTATTTTATTTTTTTACTTTTATTATAATGGTATGTTAGAGACAACAAAAAAATTAAATATTATTTTTTTACTAATATGCCACAAACACAATGAAGAAAAAAAATTAACACAAACATGGGAAAAACTTAACGAACTCTAGGACAACAAAAACTTCAGAAGGATATGACATGTTCTAGATAGCCTTGCTTTCATACAAACTAATGCGAATCTTATAGTCATATTGTCAGATAACTAACAATCAGGATTAAGATATGATCTCGGAAAGCTAAAAAAATCTAATAGAAGTGTGACACAATAAAAACTTGTCCCAAGACACCAATATTATTGAAATGAAGTCGAATGACACCACTAAGCTAGTTAATCTTTAATAAATCAGATTCACTTCATTCAAGAACAAAAGAATACAAGAATCTCTCTTATAGGTTAAACTAAAAAGTTCCCAAAACTTAGGCTTACAAGAGTTTAAGTACTTCTAAAAAATTAACCTTAATGAATCTACCATTATAGGTTGAATTGACCCACTCACAGAAATAATTCAAAACCTATGTCAGTAAGCCTAAACCTTGATCTAAATAATTCTTGAATCCTAACTAAAAATAAAGTATTAATTAGGCTCAAACAAGCCTTGACTTATAGTTGAAATAATAAAAATAAAACTTATAAGTTAATCTCATATGTTGCTACGAGAAGAGAAGAAGAAAATCAAATAATACAAATATGATATAAGGCTTATTTATAGCCTATAATGTTACTTAATGATCTTATAAACTAATATATCATAGAATACCATCAATCCTTCTTTTCTTATGTAGCTAGAATGCATAAAGAATACTTGTAATAAAAGGATTTTGGAATATTAATGGAACATTGTCACACTTAGAAATCATATTGCAGCTCATTAAAGATCCTTATAGGCTTCCCATACAGTTTTCTTAAAAACCAGCAAATAAGGACTTTTTTAGTTAGATTCCCAAGACTATATTAATGGAACATTGTCACACTTAGAAATCATATTGCAGCTCATTAAAGATCCTTATAGGCTTCCCATCCAGTTTTTTTAAAAACCAGCAAACAAGGACTTTTTTAGTTAGATTCCCAAGACTATATTGAGCATGTTCTTTATGGAATATTGGTCATAAATCATGAATTACACGATGTACATCTCTACTAGGATGTGTCTCACGAGTCAATAAAAGATTATCTAAAGACCCTTTATTCAGGTCATCCTTAATTAATAGTATTTTATTTTCACGGTTTACAGATATCATTCCTAAAGAATGATATTGTGCATTGTAAATCCATCTGGCACATTGATGGTAGACTTTCAGTTGTTTTAGACTATATTTCTTTGCAAAAGAGCTTTTACCTATTTCAAGCATGTATGAAATGAAAGAATTGGAAGACTCACTTGATAATTGGACCTTTGCTTCAATCAATTAGTAAATCTTTTTAGGAATTTCATGGTTCATTAACAACCTCAATCTTGCACACCTAACTCGGTAAATTTTTGTATTCGTATTTTGAGGCAAAGCGAGAAAATACCTTTTTAATTTTTCAAGAGTAGTGTCTATTTTTTAAGATGGAAAGTGGAAAAGAGATGTAAAGAGAAGGGAGGGAACAAAGAATTAAACAAATATATATACAAATATCAGTTATCATGAAAAATTAAAAGAACTGACTTAAGAGTCACAAAGTATCGTTATTCACCATTTAACTGGGGTGAGAGAGACTAGCAAACTAAGAGTCATAAAAAAACACAAAAACAATGTGAGAAAAATAAAATAATCAACCTTAGTCTACAAGATCATTCAAACAAGTGGATTTCATTTTCACTTGGAAAATTATCAAAGTAAGCTTTCAAACGATGTCCATTTATCTTAAAAACATTGTCATTTTTTGGATTCTCAATATCAAAGGCCTCATAAGGAAACATATGTTTCTCAATAAATGAACTGCTCCATCTTAATCTTAGCTCTCTAGGGATAAATAGAGTCGAGAATTATAAAACAAAACTTTTCGACCAGTATCAACTTTTTAACAATTTTCACAAGTTTTGTAGAATGCATGCATGTCATTGAACATGATGGGCCAATAAAATTCATTTTGAAAAACTTTTATAGTTGTCTTTTTTATGAGAAATGACTCTCATATGCTTCAGAATGACAAAGTTTAATGACAATACGTACCTCATTATCAATAATACATCTTTGAAATATTTGATCAGGACAACATTTGAATATGTTAGGGTCATCATAATAAAAGTTTTGCACGTTGCTTAAACATTTTCTTTTGTCTTCTGTACTCTAGTGAGCTAGCAAAAATATTGAAGCATAAAAATTAAGATTTTTATCATAACAAGGCATTGGACTAAAAGAAAGTAAAGATTCGTGAGAAAAGTAATTATCGATTGGTGTGATGTTAGATGTCGAATCTGTTGTCACTTTAGACAAAAGATCTGCATCAATATTTTCGATGCGTTTTTCATCCATGATTTCTTCTTGAGAATAAATCATTTACAAATCTTTAGATTCATCCAACTTATTTTTACTCAAAGTAGATTCAAGTTGATTATAAACTAATTCCTCAATATGATATACTTCTTATAATTCATTATCATCTCCAGGTTGCTTGCAAATATTAAAAATATTCATCTCCAATGTCATGATTTCAAATAATAACTTCATCACTCCATTTCTATAAATCATAAACTATTAACATGATTACATTAGTTATCTTATTCAATTAATACTAATACTTGTAAATATTATCAGGCATTCATGCTTATAACTTATGTTAACAACAAATCAAATTCCTTTTATAGCTTAGATGTCGGTTATACCATACAGTATTGGCTATGAGAGTACCAAGTATTTCTTGTATCAAGTGTTATATAACATAAATCTAGATTAATCATTTAACAAGCAAAGTATTAAAGAGTGAATAAGATAACAAATAAAAAACATGTTAGCATCAAACATTAAAGTCCATATTGAGTTTACATTAAACTTATTCTTACACCATTAGTATAAACTTTTCATCTTGACATAATAAACTTAGCTACACAAAATGAAAGAAAGGAAAACAAATAAATAAAATAAGAACATAAATAAGATAAAGGTTAACTAAGTAAAGAAAAGAAAATGAAAGGCATAAACTTGATATTAATGAAAGCAAAACATAATTAATACAAAAAATACAAAGAGAGAAAGCAAGAGTATGATCTTGATTTGGAAACCAAGATGCCTAAATACATGGCAAATGCCTCCTTTTATAAACTAAAATTAGAAACTAATTTGGAAACCAAGATGCCTAAATACATGGCCAACTCTTGACTTGGTGACAATCATTATCTTCTTTTTTCTGCCCAAAACATCATTGATAACATCAGAATTAGAACCACTTGAAAACATGAAAGTTATAGAAAATTATCTCAGCTTTTCAGGAAAAAAAATAGAGGTCATTTAGACTTCTAAAACTCCAAATATAGGCCAAACACTAAACATACGCGGGTTGTAGAATAAATTCAGACTTCTTTGTTGTTATTACAATTTGGACTTGAAAATGACCTTTTTAAATCTTGGGCTCCATATAAAAGTTGTAGGCTTATATCTTACCTTTTCATCCATATAAATTAGTCCTACATCCGAGATCTATAGCTCTAGATATGACCCAATTACCGAACAATGTTTCGGTTTGGACTGCAGATTAATACTTAAAAGTGTATTTTTATCAAGGTTTTATATCATCATTTTGCACTTGAAGTATCAATAACTTCTTAACTAAAGCATGTTTTATAATAATATATCTCATAATATAAGATGCATTTAATTTGTGATAAATATTTATTTTAAATGCAGGCCTATCACATAAATGAAAGGATTGATTAATAAATTTAAGAACTGAAATTGAAAGGATAAAGACATGGTCAAACTTAGAAAAGAGATATCAGTGCAATCCAAATCAGAACACTGTTCAGTAATTGGGTAATATTTGGAGCTATAGATCTCAGATTTAGGTCTACTTTATATGGATAGAAAGGTAAGATATAGGCCTACAACTTTCATATGGAGCCCAAGATCTAATTTCAAGTTCAAATTGGTGCAACAATAAAGAAGTCCGAATTTATCTTCCAGCCTGAGCACTATTCAGTATTTTAGCTATATTTGGAGTTTTAGAAGTCAAAATGAGCTGAATTGTTTACACAAGAAAGCTGAGATAATTTCCTACAACTTTCATGTATCAAATGGCTTTAATTTTGACGTTATCAATGACGTTTTGGGCAGACAAGAAAACATAAAGATTGTCATCAAGTCAAGAGTTGGTCACCCACTCATTAATTAGTCATCAAATCAATAGTTCTCAATTTTAGCCTATAAAAGGAGGCATTTGCCATACATTTAGGCATCTTGGTTTTCAGATCAAAATCATGCTCTTACTTTCTCTCTTTGTATTTTTTATGATGTTTATGCTTTGCTTTCATTAATATCAAGTTTGTGTCTTTCATTTTCTTTCATTTACTTAATTAACTTTTATCTTATTTATGTTCTTATTTTTTTTATTTATTTTTCTTTCTTTCATTATGTCTAGCTAAGTTTATTATGTCAAGGTGAAAAGTTTACACTAATGGTGTAAGAATAAGTATATTGTAAACTTAATATGGACTTTAATGTTTGATACTGACATGTTTTATATTTGTTATCTTGTTCACTCTTTAATACTTTGCTTGTTAAATGACTAATCTTGATTTATGTTGTATAACACTTGGTACAACAAATGCTTGACACTTTCATAACTCATACTATATGGTATAACCGACACCTAAGCTATGAAAAGAACTTGATTTGTTGTTAACATAAGTTATAATCATGAATGTTTGACGAGATTTACAAGTATTAACATTAATCTGATTGTAATCATATTAATAAGAGTTTATACTGTACTTGTTTGACATACCATTAATGGATCCTCTAACCTTGACATTTGTTATTATCATTATTTAATCGTTACATTAATATTCCATCTCAAAGTTCTCATCATCATCTTCTTCTTCTTTTCTTTCTTTTTTATTATTATTACTACTACTACTACTATTGTTGTTGTTGTTGTATTATTGTTATTTATAATTTGTACAATTAACTTCCTTGTGGTTCAATCCCAGTTTTATCGGGTTATTTATTACTTCGACACTCCTACACTTGGGAGAAGACATCAATCTTTTAGTTGTGTCATGTTTTTTGCGTTGTTGCTAGGGAGGTAAGTTTTGTATAAATTATAATATTTATTTTATTTTTACTTTTCACTTTTCACTTTTCACTTTTCTTGTATATAACTTTGTTTCTTTTCTCTTGTTTCTTCTTCTTTTATTTTTTTTTCTTTTATTTTATTTCTACACGTGCATGAGAGTTTGGTCACATACATCAAGTAATAGACTTTGTAGGATATCCTCATCATTTTCAGAAAATATGGCCGAAGAAGATAATCAATCACTTCATAATGAGAATAACCGTGCTAGAATACTTAGAGACCACATGAATCCCATAAGAACAAGTGCATCATTATGTATAGTTTTTCCTCCCGGTGCATCTCATTTTAATTTTAAAGTGAAAAGGTTACACTAATGGTGTAAGAATAAGTATATTGTAAACTTAATATGGACTTTAATGTTTGATACTGACATGTTTTGTATTTGTTATCTTGTTTATTCTTTAATACTTTGCATGTTAAATAACTAATCTTAATTTATGTTGTATAGCACTTAGTATAACAAATGCTTGGCATTTTCATAGCCCATACTGTATGGTATAATCGACATCTGAGCTATGAGAGGAACTTGATTTGTTGTTACTATAAGTTATAATTATGAATGCTTGACAAGATTTACAAGTATTTGATGACTAATTAATGAGTGGGTGACCAACTCTTGACTTGGTGACAATCCTTATCTTCTCTTGTCTACCCAAAACATCATTGATAACGTCAAAATTAGAGCCACTTGAAATATGAAAGTTGTAGGAAATTATCTCAGCTTTCTTGTATAAAAAATTCAGCTCATTTTGACTTTTAAAACTCCAGATATGGCTAAAATACTGAAAAGTGCTCGGGCTGGAGAACAGATTCGGGCTTCTTTATTATTGCAATAATTTGAACTTAAAAATGGCCTTTTTAGATATTGGGCTCCATATGAAAGTTGTTGGCCTATGTCTTACCTTTTCATCCATATAAAGTAGATCTAAATCTGAATCTATAGCTCTAGATATGACCTAATTACCAAACAGTATTCCGGTTTGGATTGCAACGATATCTCTTTTCTAAGTTTGACCATCTCTTTATCCTTTTAATTTCAGTTCTTAAATTCATCAATCAATCCTTTCATTTATGTGATAGGCCTGTATTTAAAATAAACATTTACCACAAATTAAAGTATCTTATATTATTAGATATATTATTATAAAACATGCTTTAGTTAAGGAGTTATTGATACTTCAAGTGCAAAATGATGATATAAAACCTTGATAAAAATACACTTTTAATTATTAATCAACTGCACCGACATCTTTTTTCTAAGTTTGGTCATCTCTGTCCTTTCCATTTCAGTTCTTAAATTCATCAATCAATCCTTTCATTTATGTGATAGGCTTGTATTTAAAATGAACATTTACCTTAAATTAAAGGTATCTTATATTATTAAACATGTTATTATAAAACATGATTTTGTTAAGGAGTTACTGATACTGCAAATGCAAAATGATGATATAAAACTTTAATAAAAAAGCACTTTTAAATACTAATCAATAACCAGTTCAGACAAGTATGTCTTATAAGCAAACATGTAAGATATAAATTTCCAAAATAAGTCATGTCAAGAGCAACAATTGCACATGAACTTATTCATACCAATATGTCAAGACCAATTAATCTACCATCATTCAAAATTGTTTCTTGTGCAGTTTATTTATCTAATTGCTCTTTAATAAAAAAATGTCAAAGATTGAACTCCTTAAAAAGCTTAGTGTGGAAGAAAGCCTAGCATTGATCATTTGTGAATTTCTATAAGTATCATATGTATTCATATGTCCAAGCAAAAAAGGACAAAACTTGAACATTGAAGGATGAAGGATGTCTTTATTAGCTATGTCATATTCTAATGGCTACAAGTTGTATAATCCAAGCAATGGCAAGATTATTATAAGTTAAGATGTTGAATTTAATGAAGAAACATCTTAGAGCTAGGAGGTGCTAAAAAAAAGTTATGATATATTTTTATATTTTAAGGATGCATTGCAAAAGACTATAATATCCATGTAAGGTATAACTACTTTGGTTCATGAAGAAAGGCCATGAAAAATAAAATGTATTAATGATGTGTATTAAGAAACATAAATTATTAACAACATATTTTATTTCTTAGTAGATAACGAGCCACTAAGATTTAATGAAGTTATGAAAACCAATCATAAAAGGGGAAAAAAATCAAAGTTAGTGAAAGAAATAACATTTGAGAACTATCAAATCTTTCAAAAGGCCATGAAGTTATTGGAGTTAAATGGGTAATCAAGAGAAAAAAAAATGCTAAAGGAAAAGTGGGAAGGCATAAAGCAATGTAATATACAATAAGACATGAAAATGTTATTTGATTATTTGTTGGATTGTCTTTATTTTTTTATTTAATGACTAAAAAATTCTTATATTAAATATTACAAGTTTAACATAAAAACCTCTAGCTATCGTCAAATTAAAAACAATTAGTCATTAAAAAAAACCCTAACAAAAACCATAAGTTGAATCCTATAAAGAACCTTTTTTCCCCCTCTTTCTAATTATTTTAATCTATCTACATTGCTAATATCTCATATATTTTAGTCTAAAGGATTTTATGAGTGATTTAAGGAGATGAGTTATTTGTTATTCACCTAACTGGGGAGATAAGAAGATCATGTTAAAGTGCCTTGGTTTCTTTAGCATATACAGACAGATTGCAAGAATCAAGGTCAAGACAGAACAGAGCATATCTAGCCTTCAATCAAACCAGATAATTCAAAATCAAGACTAAACTGCTGTATACTTTGAGGTACACTGATGTATATTACCATAAATGATTTCTCATATTATATAAGTCAGCCTTTATTAATTAATAAAGGTGGGAAGTTGTTCATCGAAACTACAACAATATTTGTTAGTTTTTTTATGGACATATGGGAGGATACAAATCTTGATTTTATTTCCACTCCCATGCTTTAATTCATGGACATCATTCAAATTTCTTCTACTACATATCTTCCCAATCTGAAGAAGTTGAAATTATCATTTTGTCTGCTTCCAAATGAGTAGTTAAAAGTGTATTTTTCTAGCGATTGCCCAAAATACAATGGAGGTTTGCACCTGTAAGCTTTCTTTCAAGTGAGTAAGAAGGTTGTATTCCTTCTGTGACAGATTTAACAATTTCTTCATCTTTTAATTATGCTAAAGGTGTAATTATTGTCGGTATTTATGAGAGGAGGGCAAGTAACTAGGCAGTAATCTTCCAAATAATAAGGAGATTATGATTATTAGGACCTTCCAACAGTGAGAGGTTGAAGAACATGAAGGCTTAATATTGATTTCTATCTTTTCATGTTTATTTTTTATTCGATTGTAAAATTATAATATTTATATATATAATTTGGTTATTGTATTTGAAGATTTTTGTTTACATTGGATGTAAATAGAAAATTTCCAGGTTATACAAATTAATTTGATATTTAACTGATTGACTTATGCCTTGTAAACTATAATTTTTTTTAAAAAAAAATAATATAATAAATATTTCATTTTAATATACATTTTTACATAAAAATATTCAAAGTATAAATTAAACAATTTATACAAAAATATAATCAAATAAATAAATAATCATGAATGTAAATAAATAAATAAAATTTATTAATAAAAAATAGAAAAAATAAAAAATAAATATAAATTAAAATGTTTAATCTTGTAAAATCATAAATTTACTCATCTATGTTTATTAAAATCAATAAAGAATAAAAATGAAAAACATATGGAATTAGGTAAATAACATTAAAGAAAAAACAATGTTATACAATGTCAGACACATTAGATATATTATTTCAAAATAAATATTTTTTTTTATAAAATAAGCTTATTTATATAAAAACAAATCATCAAAAGTTAAATACAAAAAATATTTTTAAAAGAATCAATAAAAAAAGTCCTACAAAAACACATATGAAACAAAGTAAATGAAATAAAAGGAAAAAGAAATACTACAAAAGACTAGACAAATTAAAAATATTATTCCAAAAAAAATATTTTTTTATAAAATAAATCTTTCTTGCATAAAAATAAAAATAAAAATTCTACAAGAATTAAGTACAAAACAAAATATTAAGAAAAAACTTGAATTTAAAAAAAGCTTATAAAACTCGTTGTAAGTCAAGAGACCATGACTGGTCTATATCTACTAAATTTGTTTACTAAAATCAATAAAAATAATAGAAATAGAAACACATATAAAACCAATTAAATAAAATAAAAGGGAAAAAACTATATGATGCTAGACATATTAGAAAGATGATTTCAAAATAAGTATTTTTTTTTAAAATAAAGCTTACTTGTACAAAAAAAAGCAATTATTTAAAAATTAAATATAAAACAAAAATTAAAAAAACAATTATCCAAAGAGGCTACAAAACTTATGGCCTAAGCAATGATATTGAGATAAATCAATTAAAAAAAATTAAAGATAACCATAAAATCAATCTTATATATATATTTGATAAGTAAACAAAATTTGATTACAAAATTATTTTACAACACAATATAGTCTTCCCAAATTACATCAATTTAATTTACAAAATATACATGCTAATAAATTTACTTCTTCAATCGATATTGGAAAAAATCTAAAAATCATTTATATTAGGTATTATCAATTTTTTTTACTCAATAACTATTTATCATTACTTTCTACACCCCTCCCCCCCACACACATCCACACATATACCTAAGAATTATCTTAAGATCTAGTTATAGGATTCTAGCTGATATACTTGATTTTGAAAACATAATAGAAAACATACAAATATGTGATGTGAATGAAGACACAAGTTTAATAATGAAAAGATCCTCTAACAAACACAAAGCATACTTAAGTTTGCAGAAACAAAATTATAAAAATTTAAATAAAATTTAAACAAGAAATATATTAAAAGTGAGATGTAAAGGAGCCCTACTTAATTTTATATTGAAAATAATACATGAGATATTGGTTATAAAGATTTGGTCCAAAAAATGTGGATCTTTTTATAGGATGAGAGATGGTAATACAAAAGGTTATAGGGAGATTTGAATATGTTACAAGAATATAAGTGTTTAATGCTTTTTTCTATAAAGAAAATTTTCTATGATGTTCTACCCTCAAAGCTTGGGAAAAGTATTTTTATATGGAGCATAACAAGATTGTTTTTAAAAAAAAATTGTAAAGTAAATGATTTGCTTTTTAAAAAGTTAAAAAATATGTCTGCTGATTACCCTCAAAAGTTATTTATCATTTATGCAAGTGAGGGATTGACATTTGAAAACTTGAAGTGCTAACTAATTGTTTTAACCATTTATCCTAACAAGAGAAGATGGCCTAATGGTTTGGAGAATGTTAACTTAGAAATAAAATGAGCTAAAATATTTTTAATCCTTTTAAAATACTTCATTTTATAAAGATAGTGACTGCCATAGATTTTTGTATATAAGAGATGATACTATAATAGTAATCTTCAATGTTATTTGCTAGGTCAATTATAGAACATGAGGATGATGAAAATGGAAATAAATCATTGTCTTTGGTGCTTTGTAGTAGTTGTTTTAAGATTTCAAAATACTCTTCTTTATATTATGTTAAGGTAAGAAGAGCAAAAGCATGAAATATATGTTCTAGGAATTTGAACTAAGTATTGGAGTCTATAATCAAAGCATTTTGGTGTTGCTATAACCATTCCATGACAACAAATTTAGAACTTTTGGTTTTTGCTATAAAGGAGTTCTACCGTTATACTTTGTATCCTTGAATGAAAATAAGATACACATACTAGGTATTGTAGTTGAAATACCAGGAATATATCTAAAAGATAAAATTTGGAACAAAAAAAGAAGAATTTATGAGAATTTTCTCTTAGTTTCCAAAGGTTTTAAATTTTTTTTGAAGTAAATATAACCATTTTCAACTAAAAGGAGAGGTTTTATTACTTTGTAAATACAACCAAAGTAATCCAATCATTAAAGAAACCAATTTGATAAATTTAAAGTCTTGATGAAATTATAAAAATAAAATAGTTATTAGTGATTACCCTTGAAATTTTAAAGGAAAAAAGTGTTGAACCACACCTATTGATAATCTAAATAAGAATAAGAACTATCAATAAAATTACCAAGTTTGACATGGAAACTAATTGGAAATTGAATTGCTTAGTGATGGGGTTATTTCTAATTAGAAAGATGAAAGATATTTTGAATGATGCATATGAAGTAGACTAGAGTTTGCATATATTGAGAATGATTCTGTTGAAGTTTGAAATGTATAAATATAGTGGAACCTATTATCTCAAGTATTGTCATATATAATAAGACTAGAGTTTGGATAAATCTTATAGTTTGAAATATTAGTTTGGATAGAAGACTTTTGTAGCTACAATGAAAGGGTTACAATGAAAAAATTCATATTAAATAGTTAAAATATTTTGAAATTTTGATTTTTTAATGCAATCAAAATTTTCCTTTAAAAATTTTTAAAATAGTTTAAATGGAGAATTTAGGTTAAAAGAAAGCAATAGTTTTTATGAGGAAACATTTTCTTCTATTTAGAAAATTAGTTTGAGGGATTTATCTACTTAAGAAGATTTTTGTTTCTTATAGAACTTCTGGCTAATAGTTTGTAAGGCCATTAGCAATTCTAATAAATTAGATATGAATTTTACCTAAATTTATATATAAAAAGAGCATTCTATTCCCTTATCTTCAATTACTTCTTCATACTAGGATTTAATTGGTTTTGTTGAAGAAATGATAAAGGAAAAGAGTTTTATATGGTTTTGTTATTTTTGAGATTTTGAAGATTCATATTTTATTTGTGGGGCTTTGCCTTTATCTTTGGATTTGGATTTGGGAGGCATTAGAATTTGTTTTGGAGGAATTCTCTAATTAGAAACTTTGAAATGAAATTTATATCTTCTTTTATATATCCAATATCAAAATAAAAAAAAATACTTAATACAACTTGTCATCAAGTAAAAATCTATTTTGAAGTAATACTTTGAATATCTTTATATGATACATCTTTAATAAATTTACAGTCAATATGTAAAAGGAATTTATGATTTAATAAATTACTTTGAAATTTTATAATGCATACACAATGCAAACAATTTCATTTTTTATAGTAAAATAATTCTTTTAACAAGCATTTCAATGTGCAGATGTAAATTGAAGAATTTATTCTTTGTTATTTTATACTTGTTTAAGAATACCTCTATATTCCAACTCAAAAGTATTTGTCTTAACTATTTTAGGAACCAAGGGATTTGTAATATATAGGCAAGAAATTTTTTGGACCTATGTTTTTTTTTTTTAATTTTTTTCCAAAATCCTAGTATGTTTATCATACCATCTAACATAATTCTTTCTAAAACTATCATGTAAGGGTTTTACTATTATACTCACATCAAGATAAAAATCTAGAAAATAATTTAGACTTCATAAAAACCTTTGTAACTAAGTTTTATCTAGAATCATGTCAAAAAATTTATTAGCATATGTAAAGGGTTTCTCAATAGGCATCATGGTTTATTGGGAGATATAATGATCAAGAAAACAAATACGAGTTTAAAAAAGAGAAAGCTTTGTTTTTTAAACAACTAAATTATTTTTCTTTGGGACATGAAAGAATATTTAAAATGTTTGAAATGTTGTTCTATTAAATATGACAAGATAAAAACATCATCAATGTATATCATGTAGAATTTTTAATATGTATTGAAAATATCATTTATGATTCATTGAAATTCAAAAGGAGCATTTTTTTATCCAAAAAGAATGACATTCCACTCTTACTAACCAAATGGGATTATGAATGCATGTTTGTAATGATCTTTTGGATGAATTTGAATTTGTTGAAATCCTAACTACATATAAAACTTTAAAAATATGAATGCAAAATGTAATTTTTGCAAAAAAATTATTTTTATTTGTAATTTAATATTTAATTCATTTCAAAGCTTTGTTCAAAGGTTTATAATTTATAATAAGCCTTGATGTGGCTCATTCAATTTCAGAATTTTTGTTAACATAAAAGACTATACATGACTAAGGTGATCTAGAATTTCGTATAGGACCTTTAGACTCTAAATATTTGATTTCTAGTTAATAATGCTATTCTAATTCAGTATTCATTTGAATATGTCTTGCTTTTATATAAATTTATTTCTTATTAAAATTATCATCATAAGAAATATCAACAATATGTTTTCTCTTTTAAAAGACATTTGGTAGATTATAGCAAATATCTTTTTTCTATCTTGCTTTGAAATTTTAAAATTCTTTTTTGTAAAATAAGATTTTGTAACTATTGCTTATTTTTTTATAAAAAGTTATCTTATCTAAGATGCATGAGAATAGCTTGTTTTCCTTGAATCAATGTATTAATATTATCTGTATGAATGAAACATGCTTTGATCAAATTTAAATTTCTAGTTTTTTTTCTAAGAAAAGGGAAAATGAGTTACAAATCATTAATTTTTGAAATAATACTTTCATCATCAAATTTGTAAGGAGTAATCATGAAAATAGAAGAAGCGTCAAGAATAATAGTATTATTAATATAATTTGTAATAGCAAAAAAATCTTTAAGATAAAACTCATTATTAAAAACTTCTGCTCGAGTTTTGTATTTAATAACTAATTTAGTATAATTTGCTACATAAAGTTTTTTAAAAGTGCTTTGTAAAAATTATTTTAGAATTATTTTTTTTAATATAATACAAATCTACACCTGTATCAAACAAGATAATAATATCTATTTTAAAATCATTTGAAAAGCTTAATGTAATTTTTATGATGTGCTTTTTTGAAGTAATTTGAGTTAAAACATGCTTTCTAAACATGCTTAATATTTGAAAATGCATGATTCTTTAGGATTTGATCTTGTAATTCTGGTTAAGAATTAAACTTGCTCTTTAACTTTGTAAGAACATGCTGAAAAATAGTAAAAAAAAATTGTTGGGTTTGTTTGAATTTTTATAGTTTAGTCTTAAGGCTTTTAATTTTAGATTATAATTCTATGATAATAGTAACATGTTAATATTTATTTTTTTTGTTGAGAGTTTTGGTAAAGTCGTAAGCATTTATATTGGTTGATGGCAATAGTGATTGTCTTTGAATAGAGTTTGGTGTCTTTAGTTCATCAAAGGAACTCAAAGGTTTGTCTAGATAGGTTTATATATATATATATAAAAAAAAAATTAAGGATCATTAAGTCTTTTTATAGTTTCAAAAATAAATTTGTAATTAACATAACCAAAAGATTGATTTCTTTTTTCAAATGCAGGAGTGTCAAAGTAATCAATAACTCGGCAAGTAATAACAACAATAATATTAATAGTAATAACAACAGTAGTAATAGTAATACGAATATTAGTAGTAGTAGTAGTATAATAATAGAATAAGAAGAAAAAGTTAATGAGAACTTTAAGATAAAAGATTAATGTAATGATTAAACAATGATAACAACAAATATCAAGGTTAGAGGATCTACTAATGGTATATCAAATAAATATAGTATAAACTCTTATTATTCAATTGGAAACCACACACAAAGGGGGTTTCAATCAAATTATAAATTGTTAACATGATTACATTAGTTATCTTATTCGATTAATACTAATACTTGTAAATCTTGTCAAGCATTCATAATTATAACTTATGTTAACAACAAATCAAGTTTCTTTCATAGTTTAGGTATTAGTTATACCATACAGTATGGGCTATGAAAGTGTTAAGCATTTGTTGTACCAAGTATTATACAACATAAATCTAGATTAGTCATTCAATAAGTAAAGTATTAAAGAGTGAACAAGATAACAAATATAAAACATGTTAGTATTAAACATTAAAATCCATATTAAGTTTATAATATACTTATTCTTATACCATTAGTAAAATCGTTTCACCTTCACATAATAAACTAAACTAAACATAATGAAACAAAAAATATAAATAAACAAAATAATAATATAAATAACATAAAAGCTAGCTAAGTAAAGACAAGAAAATGAAAGGCATAAACAAGATATTAATGAAAATAAAACTTATGCATTATAAAAATACAAAAAGAAAAAGCAAAAGCATGATCTTAACCTGGAAATCAAGATGCCTAATTGAATGGAAAATACCTCCTTTTATAGGCTAAAATTAAGAACTATTGATTTTATGACTAATTAATGAGTGGGTGACCAACTCTTAATTTGGTGACAATCCTTATCTTCTTTCATTTGCCTAAAATATTATTGATAATATCATAATTAAAACCACTTGAAACATGAAAGTTATAGAAAATTATCTCAGTTTTTCAAGAAAAAATAAAAGTCATTTGGACTTCTAGAACTCTAAATATGGGTCAAATACTAAATAGCGTTCGGGTTGCAGATAGATTCAGACTTCTTTATTGTTTCTACAATTTGAACTCAAAAATGACCTTTTTAAATCTTGTGCTTCATATGAAAGTTATAGGTCTATATCTTACATTTCCATCCATATAAAGTATACCTAAATCTGAGATCTATAGCTCCAAATATAATCTAATTACCGAATAGTGTTCTGGTTTAAACTACACTAGCATCTCTTTTCTAAGTTTGGCCATTTATTTATCCTTTTAATTTCAGTTCTTAAAGTCATCAATCAATCCTTTTATTTATGTGATATGCCTGTATTTAAAACGAACATTCACCACAAATTAAAGGTATCTTATATTATTAGATATGTTATTATAAAATATGTTTTAGTTAAGAAGTTATTGATACTTTAAATGCAAAATAATGATATAAAACCTTGATAAAAATACACTTTTAAGTACTAATCAGTAATTTTATGTTATGATTTTGTTTTTGAAATGGTATAGCTCGATGTATCTAAGTTAAAACTAGATGTTGCTATCTTATAAATTTGGAAAGGTTCTTTAGAAATGTTTGATGGGTTGGATTCAATCTCAAATGCTTCAATCAAGAGGTTTTAGATATGGTAAATTACTTCTTTTTCTTTTAATTGGAGTTCATGTAGCTTTGTATTGATTCAATAAAATCTAGAGGTATGGCTTTTCTGGCCATATTTGTAATAAGTAATGTTTTTTAGGTCAAATTTGGACTTGGGATTTGATTTTAATTGAAAAGGTTTTGTAGGCTTTATAATGGTCTTTTTATAGTAAGGGTTAGTTTTTGTATAGAAATGATGTCCGTATTTAAGGGCTTATCTTTTGTGAGGTGGTTTATTAGGCCTTGAGGTCGTGGGTTTAGAGCATGAAGTACTACATGTTGGTTTTAGTATGGATAGGTCAAACTATTAATGAAAACTACCTTGTTATTATCTAGTTCTTCTTATCTTCCACTTAATGTGTTTTTAAAATTTAAGGTTCTGACAAATCTTAAGACCTTTCTTTTTTAGGTAAAACTAACAAGCTTACCATCTGTTAATTAGTCACAATGAATTGTTTTAAAGATAATAATCTCTTTGATCTTGTTCCTAACTCTCTCTCCTAGAAGGGTTGGCAAACTAGCAGGAATTTATCTTTTCAAAAAGGTTACTTTGAATGTTCTTAGGGCATGACTAAGGAAAACAATGTTTTATACCATTATAAGTCATTAAGTTTTTTTACATCTCAAGTTGGAAAAAAGTTCAACATTTTTATCTTTGAGATAGGAATGATCTTTTACAAAATATAAAGAAATGATTAAAATAAAGGTTAAGATTGTATCTTGAATGATATTTCTATCAGAGTCAATGATAGTATTTGGTTTTTGGTTATTTGGATGGAATTATAGATTTCAAGGTGTTAGGTTTTAATGAGATGGTAATCTTATCATCGTTTCAACTAGCTAGAAAAACCAGCTATAAGGAATTCAATTATAGTTTTATCTAGGGTTTTAATATAGGTTTTGTAGGCATTGACAACGATGGTCATTTGTTGTAAGGTGCTTAGGATATATTATATTTGGATATTTCATCTATTTTCCATTCATAGAGAAAAAAAGTATTGAATCTGTATTGGTTTATAATGGTTGGCTTATTATAGATGGCTATATGACGGGCAATGGTTGTTTTAGAAGTAAGATTTCTCCAAGCAAGTTTATTGATTTCAGAGGTTTCTTCTTGAATGGTTTTTTCATTAGAGGTTTGAGTTTGGTAATTTTTAATAGTTTTTATATGGCTTATGGAGATTTAGGGATTTTGCTGACTTATAGGTTTCAAAAGCAATCAAAGTGGAGGATAAAGCTTTAATATGGTTAATATGATCTTCAATGACTTAAAAAAGTCATTTTTTTTAGTTTTGGAATTGAGTTTAGCTAATTCTTATAATTTGATATGGTTTGAATACTAGGTTTTATAATTTTCTAGTTTCAACAGGAAAAACAATAGTCTTTTGGATTTATTTCTGTATTCTAGTAAGTTGTTTTCCTATGATATTGAGATTGATATGGTAAAGTTATTTTGCTAGATAATATGTTTGGTGTTTGTAGTGATATCTTTACTTGGGTTTTTATAAGAGGTAATATTTACAATCTAACTATTTTGAAGTTTCTCAAGGATGGATGCTCAAACTCGATAAAAGTATCATTGGCAAGTTTCCAAATAAGAATTTTACTTTTAGGTGTTATAGTACATGCATGCTTTATAAATGAATATATAATATGGTGTTCAACTACATAAAATGATTTGAACCAATCAAATAAAAAGAAATGAACTTTATGTAATGCAACAAAATTATATATATATATATAAAAACATTTTTGTTTTTGTATCTTTCTTTTATGAAGGTTTTGAAGAACCAGATCTCTTTTGAAAGTTATGGTTATTATAAAAATCATCAATAAAATATTTTTTGTTTATAATAAAATCTATTTCAAGAGCATTCAACTCACACTGGATGTTTGCGGTTATATACGAGAATCTTGGAGAGGTTGATGAGAAAGTTGGTGGTGGTTTGGGTATATTTGAGATATAATTAATATTTTGGAAACTGGTGCTTAGAATATTAGAAGTTGATTTCCTAGATGAGTTTGTGTGGTAAAACATATTTATAACTTAAGGAATTTCAAAAATTCTTTTAAGATTTATTATACTAGATATAGGAGATTCATTTGAGATTCTAGAACTAGTTAAATATCTATGGAAAGACAATCTAACATTACCATCACTATATTAAGTTATTTGTTTTGAGATGAATATTTGGTTGTGGTGATTATAAAGATTCAGGTTGGGTGTCACCTTCAAGTATTTAGTCTTCTAGTATGGTAATATATTTCTATTTGATAGATATGAATGCAACTATATTTTATTTAAAAAGATTTGTTTAGAGAAGTAAGGTTTTACCTTTCTAAGATTAGAATTTATATTTCCTGACAAAAGCAGAAATATAGCTTTACAATGAATCTTAAAGATTAAAGCTACATGAATGGATCCTTTTGGCATATTGTAATTATAGGTTTTTATTTGTGAGATTATACTTTATAGGACATTTTTGTCTTTAAGAGAAATGATTAGGTTTAGATGACAATAAAAAAAAACAAGACCACTACATAAACCAGACTCGATGAAACTAAATAATGGATCCTAGAAATTTTAGAATCTAGCATCTTTAAGGAAAACTACGATGGAAGTATTTAGATCTTCTTTGGTAAAAGATTTGATTCCTACTTGTTTAAGATCAATATAAATATATTTATAGTTTTTGTCTTTGTGTTTTTATAGGGATTTTTGGGGAAAAAGTTGGATAGTTTTAAAATGTTTTTTAAGTTGAATATCCATTTTTTTGGTTTTTATTGTAAAGCTAGTTTTTAAAAGATTGAAAGAAGAAGTTTCATAAATTTGGTTCTTTTAAGCTTTTGTAATTTTTTGATAATCATTATTTTTTGTAAAATCTTCAATTGTAATCTCTTCACTATTTATAATTCTTTTGTTTTCAGAAGAATCAAAAGCAAAAGTTGAAATAAAAGTTATTTTGCAAAAAATAAAATCTATATTTTAAAAAGATAATTTAAAAAATAGATTGCAAGTTATATGGATTTATGATCCTATTATTACTCTTAAACAAGATTTACATCATTTAATAATATTCATTTATAATTCTAAGATTCTCTCTTCTTATTATATTTATTAGATTTTGTATGAATAATATTAGTTAGATCATAATAAGCTTTCATACTTAGTATGCATCATTATTATAATTAATATTGATCTTAATATTGATCATATGTTTTCAACTAATATACTTGATTTTAAAACATAATATAAAACATATAAATTAGATAGTATATTTATAGTGTTGGACATAAAGGAATGGTACTAAATGATTTATATATGAACTAAAATTTATATATATATATATGTATATCTAAAGGAATAATACTATGTTCATTTTTAGCCTAACTTAACTCCTCCTTCTTCTTTTTTTCCATCACCAATATCCAATTTTATGATTCTTAATTATCCATTCACTAGGATACTAATCTTTATTATCCAAGAATTTAGTCTCTTTAATTACCCATTAATCAGGATATCAATCTCATTCATCAAGGAATTAAATTACCTTAATCTTTTTTTACCAACTAGAGCGCAAATCTCATTAATTAGCGAGTTAGTTTCTCAAATTTTTCATTAAACAAAACACTAATCTCATTAATCAAGGAGTTAGTTTTTTAAATTGTTCATTAAACAGGGCACTAATCTCATTAACTAGGAAGTTAGTTTCTTAAATTATCCATTCAATAGGGCATTATTCTCTTTAATTAGGGAGTTAGTTTCTCAAATTTCTTTCTCTTGCCATTTACAACTCTAGACAAAGATTTAATAGAAATAATAAAACCATTATTTAGAAAGAAGCTAATTTTCTATAAGGTGTCGAACACTTGATATTTATGCATGTGAGTTGATTCCCTGCTGCTGATTGGATCCCATAACCTCTTTTATATTAATAAAGCCATGGCATTCATCTATCATATCATTTAATTTCAGTTTTCATATAAATATTGAATTCTCGTTTAATTTGTATAAAGTATTCCCATTCTAGTTATGCATGATGTTTATTTCTTTTTTTATTCATTTTTATTTTTTTTATTGGTATAATTGTATATAACTTCCATGCTATTTGACCCAACTAAATTGACTCTTTTTTTTTCCCATAAAGTTAACCAATTTTCTTTTCCATAACCAATATAATTTTTCCTTTCATTTCTTTTCAACTAATCTATTTTATTTTATTTTTGAGTTTTTCCTCTCTTTTCCTATCCATCAATATTCACCTAACCAAAAACTCCAACAATTTTAATTAATTGCATTTAGATTTCCAATCACCCACATTTTCTTCCTAGCCGAAACTAATCCAATAAAAGGGGCCTTTATTCTTTCAAATTTTTCTTACATTAAATTGTTACCCATTCTTAATTCATGCTAATAATCATTAACCAATCTCAGTAAAGTTAACCCATTTCATAATCAATATAATTTCATCCTTATAAAATCATGACATTTATAATTCATTAACAAAAACTTAAATTTAATGCAATTAATCTATTTGAAGGTATTTGTTTTATCTTAAATGCATGATTTTTCAAGTGTTGAAAGCTTACGAAATCAAGCCCCTTCAATTCCCTCCTATTTTTCTTTTTCAGAGTCTTAACCCTTGATATACTCTCCAAAAGCTCACCCAAAACTCTTAATCTCCCCTTTTAATTTCCTTGTTAAGCTTTAAACATCATAATCTCTTTTTTTTTAATTGAATTTTGCAAGATTTTAGAGGAAAAAACAATAATTTATCCTCTCTTTCTCATGTAAATACATGGCTAGATAGAGAAGAAATGGATATTTAAACCCTAATTTTCTATTAATTACACATTTTCCCTTGTTTGTATTTAATTATATTTTATTCCTTCTCATTTCCCTCTAATTACTTTATGCTTTATAACTTTTTTAATCTAATTTTACTCTTTATTTATCTAATTTTATTTCATCTAACTTGATTCAATTTATTTCTTGAACTAAAAATAAATTATTATTTTTTTAAAAAAAGATTTAATAATAAAATTTAATGCATAATTTTGTAAAAAACATAATGGCATAAATACCATTAATCAATTGTTCAATTTTTTTTCTAATATAGGGATAAATAAGTATTTGTATTGTTCATAAAAAATATAAAAAAAATTAAAATAACCCCTAACAAATCTTTATTGACTAATTGACCTTTAAAAAAATGGTAAACTAAGGCAAACAAAATTTTCCCCAAAAGATGAAAGTGTAATTTTACTATTATAATTAATAATCTTTTATGTCTGTGTGCAAAGTAAAATTTAAAGTATTTTGGCAATGTATTTTATATGTTATGTTAATTGTAAATAGATTTTAACCATTAATTTAAAATTAACTACTTGTTGAATAATATTTAGATAGAAACATATTAAATTTATTTAAGTCAATCTAAATTGACTTACAAAACTTATAGAGATTATCTTAAAAAAGAAGAAGTTAAATATAAACCTAACTCAATATTGAATGATAAAATTGATAAAAAATAAAAACCATTTAAAAATAAACATGCGAACTTAGTCAAGCAATCTATCTTACGATGCAAGTTATGTTCACCATTAGATTTAATAAAAATTTTATCCCATAAATTATTTTTCACTCAATAGATTTATATGTCAATAAAACACATGAGAATTGTTTTGTATAAACTATTTTTTATAAAGAAAAAAACATAATAGCTGTGTATGACTAAGATAATAAAAGTAGATTATTGATAACAAATGGTTAAATTGTGTTTTTTGGTTTTAAGTTAAATAAATAAAAAAATACAACATCGATAACAAATGGTGAAATTTTTTTTTAATTTGAGGTAAAAAAAATATTAAAAAAGAAAAAAAATAAGAAACTAAATGTTATGGCTTAATTTGTTAAACTTATAATTTAGGTTATGAACTCTATATAGCTCAATATTCTTTTCTATAAATCTATAATTAATCTAAATATACTAAAAAAATAAATAAAAAGAGCCTAGGAACAACCTAATAATGTATACCCGTAGGCTAACACCTTAGGCCTATGTGTGTGAGTCTTTACACACAAGACTTGTATGCTTGTGTCTATAATTTTTATTTTTATTTTTCATTTAAAGGGATAAATAACTTATCATCCACTCTTTTTTTTGAAAAAAAAAAACAACATGCCTTTTACTGTGCAAATGATGTGTTGTTTGCTAACTCAAACTTTGTACATTATTACCGTGGCTAAAAAAATGATCCTATTGTTTTTTTTATGAAAAAAGATCTTTTTTCAACCTAATTTAACAAAAACATCATTCAAATACTCTTAAAACATCAACATACCAATATATCAACTTAATAAATAAAAAAAAAAAATCCAAATCACAAAATCAACTTGAATAAAAATTCTTATTTTCAATTTAGATGTGGTTTTTAAGCTATATTAAGATTCGAAGCAGTTACTATAAGTTTTTTTCATCGAATGAATCTTGTTGACACTAATTTCAATAATTTTAGTGGTTGAAATAACTGTCAATGATTTTTTTCTATACATTAAATTCTAAAATTTCTCTCTCTTCTCTTATGAAAAAAAACAAAAAAAATAAAAATTAAATTAATATTAAAATTAAATTTTTTACAACTAGAGGGACTGACCACTTATTAATGGAGAAAAGTAAGATCATATTAATTTTTTAGATGATATTCAAAATTACCATCTATTTTCTTTGTATATTTTTTCACTTTATTCTCTATATTTCAATTTTGTTATCTCTTAAAAAATGAAATTAACTATTAATTTGAGTTAAGAAAAACTACATTGTAAAGAAAAAATATTGAAGTATCAAATTTAAAAAATAAAAAATAACTATGAAAATTGCAACTTTAATAGTAAAATCACCACATATATTAATTTTGTTTTTAATTTAATATTTATTTGAAAATAAGAAATGCTATAAGGTATCTACGATACCAATAATAATTTTTTTAAAATTATTTTATACTAAAATATATATGAAAATAAAAAAATATTTTTAACACATCAAAATAATTTAAAAATATTAAAAAAATAATTTTAAAATATAAAATATAAATCTCAAAATTTTTGAAGTACCAAATAAAAACTAAGTATATTTTCCCTGACAAAAAACCCCAACCTATCATTTCCTTGCTAAATCTTGCGTCTTCAGTCCTCTCTCTTTTTATGTTTAAAAAAAAACACAAAATCCCCAATTGTCTCTTTCAAATCCCCAACTTCACACTTTATTTCCTTCTGGTTGAGCAAAGCAAACCCTAAAAATCAAACCCTAAAATTCATTTCTTTTAAAGCTCATAAAACGAAATCTTGATCTCAAAGCTATGATTTTTAAGTGTAAATCCAAGCTTCAAATTTTGCAGCTTTTGAATTACTAGCTTTGGACTTTTTTTTTTTTACCTCAGCTTCGGCTTCAAAGTCAGCCTTTTTCCTTATTTTTTCTTCTGAAATTGTCTTTCTGATATCGTTGGAAAATGTCTTCCCCCTTTTCGGAATAAAAATCTTTCAATATCGAAGCGGCTTTTAGTTTATTAATATTTCATGTGAACATTTCTGCAACTACAACTGTCACCTAACACATAAAAATTCAACCATTTTTCTGTCAATAAATCTCCAAAACCTTCAAATTTGTGTTTTTAGTAAATTTGTCGAATGCCCATTTGTCAAAATCGCATGAATACTTGAGTTTCGAAACCAAATGTCAGTAGAAAGATCATTTGAAGCATGGGAAGAGGTCCAAAGGCATGGCCAGGACCTGGCAGACCGGCTAGCTCAAGGGTTTTCAGGCCTTATACAGTCACATATGACATACCCACCTACGTTTTCTTGGCCGAACTCTCCAAAATCGAAGCCTTTTGACCTGGAGTTGCCGGGACATGGTTTTAGTAAAAAGGATTTTGGGGTTTTAACTGATAATTCAGGGATAGACGGGGTTTCGGCTATTTTGGATATTGGAAATAGGATTGGACAAGCTGGGGCTGATTTTGGTGCGGCTTTGAATGGATTGGTGCATCAGTTTTTTAGGAGATTACCAGTGCCGTTTAAGCAGGAGGAGCAGGAGGAGAGCGTGGGGCCTGGGTTGAGGATGGATGGTAAGAGGAGTGAGATGGGGCTATGTTTGGAGGGAGAGTTGGGTTTGGTTAGAGAGAGGTTGAGGGATTTTGGGTTTGTGGAGGATAATAGTGGCGGTGGCAGCCTTGGAGTGGATGAGTTCTTGGAAGAGGAAATTGGTGGGTTTAATTTGAAGGGTGTGGGATTTCTTGGCAAACCACAGGTAATGATTTTTATATGCTATTGTGTTCAATAATTTAGTTGTGCATGTTTTGTTAGCGTAGAAGTGCTCATTTCATACAATAATGTAATTTGTATATAGTTTCTAATGCTATTGATGGAATAGACCACCTAACAGATTTTTAGCCTAAATTGTCTATTGAACTGTTTGTATGGAAGTGATATTATCTTTTGGAACTCGACTAGGAATAAGTCTTCGTTGTTATTTATGGAGGAGATGCTTTGGTTGATTTTCAACTTTTTGTAGTCTTGATGGAAAATTCACAGATATAGGATGTTATCCAGTCTAGATAGTAGTGGCTATCTGGAAACGATGATGCGTTTGAAGCAACAGGACTTTCTGTTTGAGAAAGCTTGTGTTGTTTTAGAAGTCTTAGCTGATGCAAAGTACAATCTCCAGTCTAGTTAGTAGTGGAGCATTTGAAGCACATGCCATTTTGTTTGGCAAGGGCTGTGTCTAAAAGAAAGGGGATTAGATGACACCTTCCTTCTCTCTTCTTCAGCAAGAGTGCTTCAGTTTAGAAGTAATATGACACAGCCGGTAGTGAAGGATAACGGAGTTTGTTATAAGTCGAAATCCTCAAAGACTAAGAACAAATATGGAGAGACCCCCAAAATATTCAATTATTATTTATCCATGTTGCACTTGCTAAAAGGCTATTGCAACCTTTTATATAGACCAAAAAAAAAAAAAAAACTAGAAAACTCTAATGATACTGAATAGAAAAAATAAAATAGGAAAACTATTCACTTCAAATAGGAAAAAAACATAATAATGTGAAATAGTAAAATTAAAAAACATAAAATTAAGTTAGGAAAATATTTATTTTATTAGTCTCCTCAGGTTGGAAGGAACTTGCCCTAAAGTTTAGACCTTAGTTAGAAAATGTCGTCCACCATGAACATTCTTTTTGTGTGGGCCACCACATCATGGATCCCCAGCATCTTTGTGTTGGCCTTCCCATCATGGATCCCTAATATAACATCTTTGATGAGCTGCCTTATCGTGAGTCTTACCATTAAGATTTTCAATAACAATAACTGAAACAACACACTAGTTCTTGGACTTTTTCTTTCTTTCTTTCTTTCTTAAGGGAACCTTTTCATTCCCTTCTAAATAAGCACATCATGTTCCGTGACTTATTCTAGCCATTGTTATTCAACAACATATAACAACTAACCACTAAAAATTTATGAGCTCTAATACATGTTTTCTATGACCTCCAACCAAAATCACTAAGAATTATTGGGTTCTGATATAAACTGATAGTTAGGTTTGTTACAAGTCAAAACTCTCAATGTCTAAGAATACCATAACTATGAAGAGAGACCTGAAATATTCAATTTGTATTCATCCATGTCTCACTTTCCAGAAGGCTATTATACACCCTTTATATAGAAAACAAAATTTAGAAAATCCTAGTAATACTGAATAAGAAAAATAAAGCAGAAAACTATTCTCTTCAAATAGAGAAAAAAACTAGAAAAACATATTGATACAAATTAAGAAAATAAAAATAGGAAAACATAAAATTAAATTGGGAAAATAGATATTTTCCCAAAAAATAAAAATAAAAATAAAATCCTGCATCACAATTTCCTTATGCTGATATTTGTGTTTTCTTTTAGTTTTCTTTTTACTTCCTTGCTAGCTTTGTCTTACAAATGCTGGCTTGCTTTCATTTTAGTGACCTTCAATTTGTTGTGATCGCATTCATGATCTACTTTTGTTTTGTGCTGTATACTTAAGTTAATGTCTTGAGTGACTTGAAAAGTTTAGAGTTGAATATAGTATCCTTGTGGTTTTCATTGGTTCTTCATAATAGTTGTCCTTAGATAATGTGGTTGATCATATATAGAATTACCATTTGGACATGGTTCTATAGCAAGGTCACTATCACATTTATTTGATGGGATCTAGGCAAATTGTAGGCAATTGAAGGAGAAGTTCACAATGTGTCAAAAACAGAATTTCCCTTGGTATAGAAATTTTGCGTGGCTTGAACAACATCAAGAAAACCTTAGAGAGGAAATAAAGTCTCACTATTTTAATTTTTTTTAATGCTATTTTGAACATAATTCAAGGATTTCAGTATGTATTTAATTGTAATCCATTTGTGCATTCTATTAATGGTTCATTTCCACTGGATGCAGGGGACCATAAACATTACCTCAACTTATGACAGCAGAACTCACAACATTGAGGGTTCTTTGGTTGCAAGGGGAGATTTATGGAGAGTAGAGGCATCACATGGAAGCTCCACATCAAGAAATGAGAATTCATCTATGTTCCTTGTCCAGCTTGGACCTCTGTTGATTGTGCGTGATTCAACTTTTCTTCTGCCTGTGCATCTTTCAAAGCAACACTTGCTTTGGTATGGGTATGATAGGAAGGTATGCCCAATTTTCTGTTTATTTAACTGAAGTGTAAAAATAGACATCATGGAAGTGTTACAATATTCTCCCTAGCTTATGGATATTCTTCGGTAAACCTCATCTATACAGCAAGCTTATGTGCTCTTAACCTTTAGATTTCACCTGATGCTTGACAAGAAACGGGCATGGGCTGTAGAGAAGAGAACTTATGTATTCACTAAATGTTTCTTGCTTGATCAATCCCAGCTGTTATACTGATTTCCAGCTATTCCTATTGATTGCGTTTTGTTCCCTATGTATTTTTGTTAGCTTTATGGTAACTGTTTTTCTATATTTGTTTTTTGTCACATTGGTTGATTTTTGGTGCATATGCTGATATCCCATCTTCCTAGTCTTTATCTTCTAGCTTCCATATCCTAAGGTCGTCTGTTCTTGATCATGGTTTCCTGCCTTTATTTGACATGTCATTTTTTTTTTTGTTATTTTGATACAGAACATTTCATTGAGAATCGTTTTTCCCTTGTACTATTTTAGATTTTGCATTTGGATATCTCTTTATTATTGCTTTATTAATCTGTTCTTCTAATGCACTATTTTTCTTGTAACTTTGTCAGACTGGAATGCATTCACTGTGTCCAGCTGTGTGGTCAAAACATAGAAGGTGGTTGTTAATGTCAATGCTCTGTCTCAATCCTTTAGCTTGTGTAAGTTGTAGCTCCTTCTAAGCTATGAAAGGCATCAGAATCAGTCTATGTTTCATATTTGTATCTAGAGGCTTAAGTGTGGGCAGCCAAAAGCAATAGGCTGTATTCTACATATTGTGGATTCAATGAAGAAGGGGAAACAGTAAGCATGATGCTTTGGCTTTGAGGCATCTGGCAACTTTTGTGGGATAGGATAGTGTTCCTAGCCTCTTAATATTACAAGGCTTTAAGGAATATTAGAAGTTATTTGCTGGCATTCAACAGAGTTATAAATTATCTTGTTTCTGGTTCTTTCTATTGAATGTCTCTTCTACAAATTCTTCCCATTCTAATAAAGTTTCTTCTTTCATCTTTCCCAAAAAGAACATTGTTATCAGTGGACAAAGTTTCGTAGTTGGAACAATTTGTAGCTTTTTCATTGTCTTGAGATTCAACTAGCATCATGCCATTTCCCCTTCTCCATATGAAGCAAAAATTTGCAAAAATTTCTTAGTAAGGGGAAGTGGAGCAAAGCAGGGATGTGAATGGAACTTAAATCTCTATTCAACTAGGCTGAATCCCAAATTCAGATTTTAGTTTTTGGTGGGGGGCAGGATAGCTTGTGGTAATTATTTTCAAAAGGGAAAACTAAGAATATCAGAGCAGCCTTGCAATCCCCTTCCTCCTTCTGTCCTTAAGCAGACACCTTTCCCAAAAGTGTTATACATGGCTTTGTGATTGCCTGGTGATCCAGTTGAGTGCGGAAGCAATAACCTCTGTAATGAAAGCATGAAGATGCAGTCAATATGTCTTTTTGTTGCATAAATCTTTAAAATTTGTGGAGCTGATTTCTCATGGACCTTTCTTCTTGTCTTCCTTCTCCTTGTTTCTTTCATCATGCAGTCTTTTGTAGATTTACAGTTCCCAAATGGGCAATTGACCTATGTATCTGGTGAAGGACTGTCTACCAGTGCTATTGTACCTCTTTGTGGAGGTCTTCTCCAAGCTCAGGGGCAATATCCTGGGGAAATGAGATTCAGCTTCTCTCGTAAGGTCAGGTTTTGAACTTGTCAGCGAGTACTTGATGATTTCAGGATATACCAGTGGATTTTTCTGCATTAATTTCGGTGGGGACTAAAGCCTGTTGTTTTGAATAATTTATCAGAATAAGTGGGGAACACGCATCACACCGATGGTACAATGGCCTGACAAATCATTTACATTGGGTTTTGCACATTCTTTAGCATGGCAGAGATCTGGTCTGATGGTGAGGCCAGCTGTTCAGTTCAGGTAACTTTCAATGTTCATATTTGTTTAATAAAATTATGATTACTCTTTGTTTTGCCATACATGTGAAGATACAAGCAGGGTAGCTGCCTTATTATTGACCCTGGCCTTTTAATTTTGAATTGCTTCAGTAACTGTGAAAACAAACATGGTTTCTGAGGCCGATCCTGCTATTTATATTGTTAGCTTTTGCATTGCAGGTTATCCTGCAGTTCCTTTCGTAGCTTGGTATGGTTTATATGTAATTCTGGACCAATCTACAGAAACCAGTGAACTCAAAGAACTAACCATCAATAAGGAAAAAAAAAAGGAGAAATACAAGAATAGGAAAACAGAAATAATAAAAACCTGAATGACCTGCATTGGTGACTTGCTGAAGCAACAGTGGTGAACCTAAAAAAAGGTGTCCGCTGTGTTTATGACTGCCAGTTTGAGCCCTCATTATGCCTGAAGATCTGAATGATAGCATATCTGGTGCATTTGGTAATTTTGATGCTGTGTTACATTTAAACTTCACACCAGTTTCCCTCAAAACTAATAGATAATTTCATCAAGAGATAACTGAACACTGTTTTCATCCAAAAATAGTAAACTGAAGCCAGAAAGAAGTAGAAAACGTTTCTTCAGAGCTAATCCCAGTTGCTTGTTCTGTAACATTCATTTAACATGCTGTATTAGACTCTGACAGTGCAGCTATTATTTTTCTGCTTCTTATAAAGTCACATCAGAAGAATTTGGTCAACAGGAAAAATTTACACATTTCGTGAGTACTTGGTTAAACAATCACAAACCGGGGCCAGTCTGCATTTCTTGATGGTGCCAAACAAAGGCTGGACCTGGTTTTTTTTTAATTTTTTTATGATCAATCTTTGTTGTTTTAATCAGCATTTCTCCACCATAAACAATTAAGTGTCCATGTGAAGACATGATTGTTTTACCGGGTCATGACCACTGGGTTTAGTTAACTTGGTGATATTCCCTAGACCTGATGGTACCCTGATATCAATTATCTCATGCTCACAAATGGTTTGACTTTTGGAAAAGGCATGAATACTGGTAAAACAAAATAGGTCTTGTTGAGGGCAAAATACACTTGCCAGTTATCATTCAAATACATGGTCCTATGTTTGCAGAACCTGTTTTCCCTTCCTTCACTTTTGTACTTTCACTTCACACTTGTTTTGTATCTTTAAATCGAGCAAATTTATTCACCATCAATGGTACTGTAAGTAAATATAATTACCTTTTTCTTCTCTTAATGATATCTTGTCAGTTTGTGCCCCACTTTTGGTGGAAGCAATCCTGGTTTGCATGCAGAACTGATTCACTCAGTGAATGACCATCTGAATCTGATATGTGGCTGTGCTGCAACGATGCACCCTTCTGCATTTGCATCACTATCGGTAAGCTGTGATGTTCCATTATCTGCTATTGATCCATATCTTTTTATCTGGATTATACATCTCTGCTTGGTAGAATCTTTGGTTTCTTGGTCCATCTTTCTCTTTTTTACTTGACAGAATGGGACCCAGGTACATGGGAAGTTTGCACCTAGCTGTTCTTGAAAATCAAATAAATGGTAGGATAACGAATCCCAAAATATAGATAACAATGGAAAGCACTGAGAATTATCTTCATTGAGACTGAAAGAATCGAAGGAAACCCTGGTTAATCTCATGCACCCTTCATGCCATTGGAAATATGCTGTTCCCTACCAACCCGATAATCCACATTAAAATGAAGGGGTACAGTTTACAAGTCCAACTGTTATCAAAGAGTTGACTGGTTAGAACGTTAGAATTCCCTGTAAGAGCAATGAACTAAAAGACAAACCATCAATTCACCATCCTGTTTGCTGGTTGTATCTGGAACACCTGATTGTGAAAATATTAATCTTCCCATATTTGGCAGTCCTTTGTCATAATCCTCTGGAGTGAACCCGTGCACAAACTAAAAAAATAAAATAAAATGAAGAAGCTATTTTCAATTGGTTACTTGAGTGCAAAAATGCAAAACCATTTTCATCAGAAACAATTCACCTCCTTTCTTTGAATGCTTTTTCATAAGTACCTTTAGTTTTTCCCAAAACTAAATAATCATCCTCTTACTATTCAATCTCCTTCGCAATCCAGAACACCCCAAGCTTTCTCTGATTTCAAATAGCAATATTTGAGTATTATACTCTGGATCTAATTGCCCCATATCTTTTGGTTGCCAATTTGTGTCTGCGAAACAACTCTGGAACATAATAGAAAGAGAGCACAAATCTCCACCAACAGAATTCAAGCAAAGAAAAATATACAATGGATGCCTTAATGAGGAGGAGATCTTGTTCTGATTTTTGTCCTATCATCATCTTTCACCATGTTTCGCTGTGGAGCTATGCTGTGTTGTTAGAAGCATGCATTTGCTGGACAAAATAGTTGTAAACACACTCTGTTTTTGGATTGCATGTCTGATTATCATTCACATCTATGCCATATGCTCCTCATACTGGGATTCTATTCATTGCCTACAGTCTTGCTATGCATGGCTTTGGACCCTTGCATTGTGGAATCAACTATGATCTTGAAGTTTAGTTTCTTTCTTTTTCTTTCTTTCTTTTTCATTACATCATCATAATAATTAATGGAGTTCTATTAGATGCTACCTTCCCTAAGATGCTTCTTGGTCCTTAAAATGAATATCTTTTTCTGTATTGAAAGTTCAGGTTGATATTTGCAGTTTTTCCCCGAAGATATTAAACACTTCTTACCTTTGGAAGGCAATCAATCTGAAGTCATCTCTTAAGTGAGACTTTCAGGTTGACATGTAATATTTTGAAATATTTGGGCACAGGTTGACACGAGAGTGAAAGTTCAAGAAATATCTATGAAATCCCACAAGTCAAACTGTAATTTGATATAATCAGGAGGCCATTAATATGGGGAATCTTCTCCTACCTCTTAAAATGTCTTGTATTCAGACTATATGAAAGCAACAATTGAATATGAAAATATGAATTTCTTTTGTAACAACAATAAAACTTTTTTAACAGATGCTGAGTGCATAGATTTAACTGGTTTCTCATCAGCACTTATTAGTTGCACTACATCTAGATGGAAGGGCTAAATTCTAGTGAGTATGTTTTAACAACTGATGTGGTGCAATTAATATGGTTGTGAAACCAGACAATAACTGAACTTTTACTTCAATTTTCAATTAAATGGTTTGTTTTTTTTGTTTAATATCATTTTGTCATGGTAATGTTTAATGGATCATTGATCCTGACATTTAGACGTTGATGATTGCAGGTAATTGATCCTGACATTTAGACATTGATGATTGCGGGCAAATATCGTACTGTGGGTGTTATTTATTCATCATTGTCTAACATCCCTTCCTTTTTTGTTTCCTATTGCAGATTGGAAGGTCCAAGTGGAATGGTAATGTGGGAAGCTCAGGACTGGTTGTGAGACTCGATACTCCTCTCTCTAATGTTGGCCAACCTTCCTTTTCTGTTCAGATAAATAGCGGTGTTGAGTTTTGATTGATTTCCCCCGCATATCATGTTAGTTGAATTGTAAATAGCCACCATGCTTTTAACCATATGATACCTACCCCACATGTGTATACCTGACTGTTTTTGCATCAACCATACTTTTCCCTTCTTCCCTCTCATGTTGGCATGTAGTTTTGTTTTCCCACTTGTGTATACCTGACTGTTTTTGCATCAACCATACGTTTCCCTTCTCCCCTCCCATGTTGGCATGTAGTTTTGTTTTCTGAAGTAGAAAGGAGTGACATTATATAGATTTTGATTCGATTCTGCTATACATTGACCTTTTCAGCTCCAGATAATGTCCAACTTCCTTCAAACTTGTTAAAAATTATCAAGATAATGATAGGGTTTTCCTTTTCCTTTTGGATCTTCGATTTCATTTGTTTACTGAAATCTAGAAGAGTGATTGAAAGTTAATTATCCCTTGAGGGGCCATGATTTGACGCGAAGAGGATTTGTTTTCGGATGATGATAAGCCAGAGAAAAAAGAAAAAGAACAAGAAAGAAACGACCAGAAGAAGTATTTACGTGGTGAAGAACGGTTTGTCTACGAACCACACCCCAAAATTATGTAAATATAATGTTAGATTTTGATGTTAAATTTGTAATATCTTTATTCTCATAACCGGGTTATTCCTCTAATTTTTTTTTTGTTTTAAAATATAAAAATTTAAATTTAAATAATAGTAATAATAATAAGAATAGTATTTTGACAAAATTAGGCTCAAATATAGAGGGTTTTCAAGTTGTAATTTTGAATGAATTGAGTTTTTACTTGTACTCTATTGTATCTAAAATTACAAAGATGTATGTTTAAAATATATTAAAGTTAAATTAAATTATTATTAAATAAATTCACATAAAAATTAAATTTAAGGACATAATTAGATTTTTAATAAGCTAATTTAATTTAATTATGGGTTAAATTAAAAGTTTAATTATATTTAAAAATTAATTTGGATTAAATTGATTTAATTCAATGTAAGGATGTAATTATATTTTAAATAAGTTAAATTAATTTTATTAAGGACTTAATTAGTGAACAATTAGGTTTGAGAGTATAATTTGGATTTTATTGAAAAAATTAAAATTTTAAAAGGATCAAATTTAATTTTTATAAAGTCAATTGGTTTAAATCAATTGTAAAATTGCAAGAAAATAAAAAGTTTAAGATCAATTAATTGTTAAATTGAAGAAATTTACAATCAAAACCTTTTTAAAAGGGGCATTGAACTTTGAAGATTGAACTTTGAAGATTTAATTGGTTGAAATCAGGAGTGAAATTGAATAAAATTAAAAGTTTGATGGTCAATTAAAAATTAAATTAAAGAAATTTGTAGTCTAGAATCTTTTTAAAAGAGACATCAAACTCTAGGGATTTAATTGGTTGAAATCAATAAAGAAATTAAATTAAAAAGAATTGAAAGTTTAATAGTTAATTAGATGCTAAATTAAAAAAATTCAAAACTAAGAATTAAATTAAAAAAAATTGAAATTTAAAGTTGATATTGAATTTTAATAATGATAAAATTACATAAAATAAAATTAAAAGTTTCAAACCAATTAAAAATAATTAAAATAATTAATAGTTAAAAAACTAAATTCTTAAATTAAAACTCATTATTTGGAAGATAAAAAATATACAAACCAACAATGTTCTAGATATTGTTCATCACCCCTTACTTTTTATTAGAAAAAGTCAGACGGTAACTACTTTTTAAAGAGATTCAATGCTTCTTCTCTCATTAAACTAGGCAAACCATGCATCCAACATTGTATTACACTCTAGAATAGGTTTTGCTAACTAACTACGCCTACAACTATGACTGTTATAACACCGTGCTAATTCAGGTAGCCTTTAGTTACCAATTTTTTATGGCCATATTGATAACTTTCAACTAAAAATTGAGATTATTTTAATTTAAATCAAAGTGTTTCTTTTCTACCATTATAAATAAAGTTGGATTTCCAGTACTGGGCATTAAGAAATCTAAGGTCAAAATTGAGAAAAATCAGCCTCTCTCCGTAGCTTTATCAACCAGTGTTTCATCCTTCTTTACGCTACTATAACTGCCAATTTCTCCACCAGTTTGTGCTCACCAACACCACCGTGTATAGCTAGCATGCAACCCATGCACTATATAGTTTTTTTCCTGCTATAACCTACACCCATTCCCCTATTTCCCCCCCTCTAAATGAGGCATATAGGATGTGAATGATTACATCTTGCTGCCTCTAATCTCTTTCAATTAAGGAAGAGATAGGTTGAATCTGTTCTGACACAAGCTAAGAAAAAAAAGGAGAGAAGCTTGTTGGGTTGCCAGTCTACCCAACCTAATTTACTAATTGTTTTAGTTTTGATGTTAAAATCTCTACTGATAATTTCAGATTAATAAATCTAAAAAATTCTAGAATAATATTCGTTCAAAATCTAAAAAAAAAAAAAGTAGAGAAAATTGTTGGGCGGCCAATCAACCAATCCAATTTACTTAACTGCTTTTGCTTTGATGTTAAATTTTTTGGTGTTAATTTCAGATTAATAAATCTAAAAAATTGAAGAATAACATTCGTTGCGCTTGCTTGCTCATAATTTTCCAAAATCTAAAACCCATTATGGTGTCCAAGTTAAACTTCCACTATAGTTAAACCTATGCAGAAATTAGCTGTGATTGTCAATGACCACGGGAATTATGTCAGTTCTTCGGTCCAAGTTACCCATATCCACCTACCACGAAAAGCAGTAACTACAGGGAACGCATTTATACTCCATTTGGAGAAGCATTGTATCCATGGAAAAATCTTTGTTTTAGATCATTAAAAAGGTAGCCTGATAAGTTTTCTGAAGACGTGTATTTCTAGGCATCGCTACCATGGGAAAAAAGCTGCTGAAGCAGGTATGGTTCTTGCAACTTATCCCATGGGACCATAGCTCCTATAAGAAGGGATGGAAAAAGTTTATTCATCCACTACATGTTGTCTTCCTGCCTTTCATTCGTGTCTTCTCTTCTCTTCCCCTTTTCTTTTGCTGTCACTTTTATCCTCTTTAATTTTGTATTAAGCCATGGAATACAACAGCAGGAAGTGGAGGAGAGGTTAAGCATTCCTTGTTCATTCTTGCAACTTCGATAAGAATCTAATGGTGTATTCTCTCTCTCTCTCTTTTTCTCCCTTTTATGCAGGGCATGTACAAGACAACAGTGAGAGATCTTGAAGACGGAGGAGTTGGATTTTTAAGGATGTGAAATGTATATTTACTGCATGCTTGGACCCGAAATGGCTTCAACATTTTGAACTATGTGCTTCCCAACATTTAACAGCTTTTTGGACACAATATCTGAAATTTTAAAGAACATGCAATGTATTTCTTTTGGTGAACAAGAGCATTCGTCGACTATTCTTGGGTTTGAACGTGACATTTGAAGCAGCGTATTTGTTTTGACCAAAAAATTAGCATGATTTTATATTGTTTGTAAGTCTTAAATTCTAGATGGCGCTGATCAAAGGCAATCAGAAAAGACAGATGTTTTGCCAAATAAAATGTCTTTTACTCGCCCTTTGAAGAAAGCAGAAAAAAAGGTCTTGACAGAGAAGTTCTTATCAGATTGGTTAGATTAATCTTCAAATAAATATAAAAAATAATAAAATATTATATTATTAATAAAATAAAAAAAATACATATATTTATAAAGTATAAAATTATTAAAGAAAAATATAAATTGTATATTAAAATTTCATTTAATAATTTAAACTTTTAAGTCGTGATAGTTTTTAATATAATAAAAAAGTTCTAATAATAATATAGTTCATTATATCTAATTAAATTTATAAAATTAAATGTAAGATAGCAGTAGAATTTTACAAGTTCTAACCTTAAAAAGTTTTTATTTAAAGATTTATTAGAAAATAATATAAATTTTTTATTAAGATTTCACCCAACAAATGATTATTTGAAATAATAACAAAAGCTTTATTAATTAAATATATTTATGAGATTGAGTTTTACGTATTCAGTCTTTGCACGATACAGTGAAATCATTCGAGACAAAGAAAGTAGTTTCAAGAGACAGAATGGATGCTTTGCTAATATTCGGATTGCTAAAAAAAGGGTGAGGTAACACCTGAAATACCCCTAGTTTTCGATTGTACTCGGACTCGGGCATCACCAAGGAAAGCGTGAGCGGCAGCTTGTGATTACGAGGAATAATGAGGCCCGACTCGCTTCCCGGCTTCTGCGTTGTCTTTAGCTACTAGGCTAGAAAGATCAACCACTACAGAAAAAAGCATTATGGGCACGAAAGCTACGGGAGTAGTCTTTGTGTAATCGAAATTCAGGGTTTCTGTTGTCTGGACAGGTTTCTCAACCAGGTTCCTCATCACTATACCCCCAAATACAAATCCTGATGCTAGCAGTCCGAGAAGCATGAGACATGCATAGCTTGACCAGAAGCGCGCACAGCCAAACATCATCGCTATATTTCCTATCGACTGCGGTACTTTCTGACTGATATTTCTGGTAGAAATACCCCACCATCTAAACAGTTTCTTCATGAAATACCCTCTAATATTTCTTATCGTTGGAACGGAAACATCAAGAACAGGAAAGGAAAGTATGATAACCAAATTGGAAATGTGAAAAAACTAACCAAAAGATTGAACTGAAAACCCATGAATTTCATCAATATTAATGCAAAGAAAGCAACAAAGTTGAAAGGAAGTTCAGTGTAGTCTCCTGAAGGAGAATTAACCACTTCAGACACATCAACATACTCTTTGTTCCATTCATTACCACCGCTGAACCCATCTTTGCTTGATTCTAGCACATCAGTGACAGTGCCCATTTTAGCACTTTCCATTTCCTTCTCTTGCAAGGTACCACTATTTTTACCTTTCTGTTCAAAAGCATATTCTCCATAAACCTGACAGCCCTTTGAACTAGAGCCCCGATCCTTCCAGCTTTCACCTGAAAAACTCCGGCGAAGAACACACGGTGATGTGTGCTGCCCAATGTCACTGCCAAATGAACTTTCCGAGAATTTTTTATCCATGAATACCTTGTCAGCTACATTTATGACAAATTTCAGCAGGCAACATTTTAGTGCATTACAGAGAGTCAGCGAATCCACATAGCTCTCGTAAACAAATCGAAGAAATTCATTCCTACCAGGGATTGACTCATCATCATGATCATTTTCTTGGAGTTCTGATTCATTCATTGCAGCAATTGCCAACTAAACAAGTTGGGCAGAGACAACGTGGTACTTCGAAGAGTTAAATAACAGAAGAGGCTTTGTGGTGTAGTACGGGATTTTTAACTGCAGAACAGAATTATAGGATGACAAGATAACTGGAACTGGTGTTGTTTTCTTGGGATGCTAAAAGATTGGAGAATTTGGTTTTGTAGGTGCATTAACCAATGGGATTGTGGGGGCTCTGGACCTGGGGTTTGATTGGTTATTTTTCACACCAAATTTTATATATCAGGATAAGCTGCTGCCCGGCATATGTTACTATATATGTATACAATTAGGAATCTTAATATTAACTATCATGGACTTATTGTATAGCAAAATAACCTTCTACGTAGACTTCTTGTATGGCAATGTATAGAATATTCTACAAAGTTAACAAATTGATTAACTCTCTTGGTACTCTAGTTTTGGCTGCTTCTTTCAAATCTTTACTTGCCTCTGTCTTGAATTTTCCTTTAGCTTTTGCTGTTGTTGCCTTACTCATCTTGGACCCATCTTTTTCATATTACTCTCGGTGGAAATTGTGCTAGCGAGAGAAGGAGTGGTTGTTGGATCCTTATTTCCAACTTTATGTTATTCTTGTTTTCTCTGCTGCTATTCTTGACAGTTCTTGGTTTCAAAATCTGCAAAACTATCATGTTTCTCTAGTGTTATTTTTGGCAGCTTCAGATCTTCCTTCTTTGGTGGTGTTCTCGGTAGTTTCAGAATCATTCTTCGTTTCAGGTTGTGGGTTTCTAGTACAACTCTTGGCTATTTCAGATCTTGGTTTTTTGCTGCTATTTATCTGTAGTTTCAGATTAGTCTTTTTACTGCTATTCTCGGCAACTCTTGGTTTTAGAATCTGGTGTGTATCCCTCTTCTGTTACACTAATTCCCTCTCAGTTTCAGTTTCAAAATCTATTTTTTTTTAGCTTTATCATGTCTTTCGATAACCTAGACTTGTTCCATATTTTAGCTTTATCATGTCTTAATGGAAAAAATTATATTGCTTGGGAGTTTCAATTTCAATTATTCGTTTAAGGGAAAGAATTGCGGGGCTTATTAACAGGAGTAATCCTGTATCTATAGATGCCGATGCTTTGTCTAGATTTCCATCATGGATGCTCGGGTTATAACCTGGATCCTTAGCTCAATAGAACCTCATTTTGTTCTTAATTTGAGGTTTTATAAAACTGTTATTGCAATGTGAAATTATCTAAATAAAATTTATAATCAGGATAATACAGCTTGATGTTTTCAATTAGAATATAAGATGACTAACTTCATATAAAAAAGTTTCTTTATTGAGAAATACTTTTCTGATTTTCAAAATTTTTGGGCTAATTATTTAGATATTGTTTATGCTAATGTTTTTACCACAACTTTTGCTGTCATTCAAGTACTGCATGACACAAGAGAGATCAATTCTTGATGAAGCTCTATTTTAATTTTGAAATCGTATGCTCTAATTTGATGAATCGTTATCCTGTACCATCTTTAGATGCCTGTTCGAGTGAACTTTTTTGTGAGGAGCTGCGTATCATAACTTAGGTAGTTATGAAACATAGGGCAAATGTTAGTGCACCTATTTCTATGGCTTATGAAGCACAGGAGAAATAAAGATAGAAATATACGTGTAGTTCAATGTTTTAGTTGTAAAGGTTTTGGTTATATTGCTCGAGATTGCTCTAAACAATTCTGCAACTACTGTAAGAAACATGGTCATATTACTTGTCCTATTTGACCTGAAAGGAAACAAGGAACTGCTTATCATGTCTCCATTAGTGCTTTTGGTTCTACTACATTACCTATTGCCTCACCTGTTCTTATTCTTACTCCTACAGGTTTAGCAAACCTGAACACACTCATTCTTGAAATGGTATAACAAATGATCATTTCTGCTTTTGGATTCTTAGGTAATTATAAACTTTTTTTTAAGCCATGGTATTTAGACTTTGGTGCCTCTAATCACATGGCCAATACTATTGTTTCTCTTTCTAAAGTCAGAAATTATAATGGAAATCTAAAAATTAGTATCGCTAATGACAGTTCTCTGTTTATTAGTGTTGTTAGTGATATTTCTTCTTTCTTAATTGATGTTTTTATATCTTCTGACCTCTCCACAAATCTTATTTTTGTTGGTCAATTGGATGATAATAATTGTGATGTTCATTTCTCCTATTTTAGTTATGTTGTACAGGATCAAGTGTTAGAGAAGATGATCGCAAAGGAGCCTAAAGTAGAATGACTTTTTCCTCTTTATATTTCTCATTCCACTAGTATTTCTAGTTTTCCTTTACTTTTCTTTGAATGTAATTTTATTGTTTTTGAAAATAAAAGATGGCATAAATGTCTAAGCCATTTAAACTCTAATATACTTTCACACTTTGATTAATTTTGGATTATTGGGACATAAAACATGTTATTCCTTTGATCTTTCTTTTGATTGTACATCATGCAAACTTGACAAAAATAAAGTTTTACCTTTTTCCTTATCATGCATCTCGTGCCTCCAAATGTTTTGATATTATTCATAGTGATGTTTAGGGGATTGCACTTGTTGTTTCTCATACTTATTACAAATACTTTATTACTTTCATTGATGACTTTAGTCGTTTTATATGGGTTTATTTTCTCCGAGCTAAAGCTGAAGTTTTTTCAGTTTTTACACGATTTCTTGCACTTCTTGAAACTCAATTTTCTACCAGCATCAAAGTCTTGCGCTTTGATTCTGGTAGTGAATACATGTCTAATGAGTTTCAAGATTCTTTTTAAAGCAAAGAAATAATCTCTCAACCTTTTTGTCATTCGACACCACAACAAAACAATGTCGCTAAGAGAAAAAATTGTCAACTTTTTGATATAGTAAGAACTCTCTTACTTGAATCATCTATTCCTCCTTTTTTTTGTGTGAAGCTCTTTGTACTTCAATTCATTTGATTAATCATTTATCTTCTCCTACATTAAATAATGTTTCTCCTTTCTTTAAGTTATTTGGTCATTCTCCTTTGTATTCTAATTTTTTTATATTTGGTTGTGTTTGTTTTGTGCATCTCTCTGTTAATGAATGACATAAACTTATTGCTCAATCTCTTAAGTATATTTTTCTTAGTTATGCTATCCCTTAAAAGGGTTATGTTTGTTATGATCCTTATGTTTGTCATATACAAGTTTCTAGGAATGTGATTTTCTTTTAAAATCAATATTTCTTTCCATCTCATGTTGAATTGCCACCTGCATCTTTACCTCTTTTGCCTAGTTTTTCTATTTCCATAACAATGTTGGAAAGGTTTAGACCTAGTTTTCTTTATGAAAGACTTCATTGATATGAGTCTGATTCTACCACTCTTTATTAGTTTACTGATCTTTCTCGACCCCCTGATTGGTATGGATTTTTCACTCTTGTCTTTCTTGTCACTACTTTATCCATTATGTCCATTCCCTCTTGTTACAAACAAGTCATGGACATACATGTTGGTAAAATACAATACAAGTAGAACTTCAAGCACTTCAGAAGAATCATACTTGGGATATTGTTCCTTGTCCTTTTACAATCAAACCTATTGTGAGTAAATGGGTCTTCTCTATAAAACTATATTCTGATGGGTCTTTAAAACGTTATAAAGCTTGCCTTGTAACTTTGGGTAACAAGCAGGAATATAGGGTTGAATATAAGGAGACATTTTCTCCTGTTGCTAAAATGACCACGGTTCGAACCATCTTAGTTATTGCCGCTTTATAGTCATGGCAACTGCATCAAATGGATGTGAAGAATGCCTTTCTTCATGGTGATCTGCATGAAGAGATTTACATAAAGCTTCCCTCTAGTATGATTACTTCTTCTCCTCACAATATCTGTAAACTAAAATGTTCTTTGTATGGGCTTAAATAGTCTCCCCGAGCTTGGTTTGAGAAGTTTTGAAGTACAATTCTTTCATTCAGTTTTACACAAAGTTAGTATGATCTTTCTCTTTTCTTCCAAACATCTGTGTCAAGTATAATCCTTTTCTTGGTTTATGTGGATGATATTATCATTAATGACATTGATTGTGGTTTGATTAATAAGCTTTAGCAACAATTACATGCAACTTTTTTATTTATAAAAGATCTGATCAGTTCATGTACTTCTTAGGATTAGAAGTTCATCACTGACCCAATAGTATTTTCATGAATCAGCATAAGTATATTTAAGATCTTATCACATTGGCTGGTTTAGAGGATACCTTTTCTGTTAATACTTATATGAAAGTAAATGTCAAATATAGAAAAGATGAAGGGGACTCACTAAATGATCCTACTTTCTATAGGAACCTAGTTGGAAGTCTTATATACTTGACCACTACTAAACCTGATATATTCTATGTTGTCCATTAGGTCAATTAGTTTATGTCTTCTCCTTGGTATCTTTATTTTGCTGCAGTTCAATGCGTTATCTGCTATCTTCGAGGCTAATCTAATCCTGGGTTGTTCTTCCTTATCGACTCCTCTTTTCAACTTGTTGCTTATAATGATAATTAGGCTAGGTGTCTGGATACATGTTGATATATTACAGGTTGGTGTATGTTTTTAGTTAATGCCTTAATTTTTTTGAAAATATAAGAAACAAGATCGTGTTTCTAAATCCTCAACTAAGGCTAAGTATCGTACCATGTCTACTACTTCATGTCTACTACTTGTTCTGAAATTGTATGCTTGCGTAGTCTTCTCGAAGAGCTTGGGTTTCCTCAAGTCATCTCTACCCTACTTTATGCTGATAATACTAATACTATTCAGATTGTCACCAATCTTGTTTTCTATGAACACGCCAAATATATGGAGGTTGATTATCATTTTATTTTTAATAGCTTGATATCTTCTTATCTCTAATAATGATGTCTTTACTAAAGCTATTAACCTTCTATGTAGACTCTTGTGTTGCAATATATAAAATGCTTGTACTTGTCAAGTGCGGGGGAGAGAACATTCTGCAAAGTTAATATTAATTAATTCTTTTGCTTTTCGCTTGAATATATTAATAACACATGCTTCAACATTACTATGCAGCCCATATTTTAGAGGCAGGAGTCCATAGAATAATATTCAATACGCTATGATTATAGCTTGCTTGATTTTGGCACCAACATACACTTAGCAAATGTTATCTTTTAATATAAAGATTTTTATGAAGTGCGTGTTTCAGTGATCAAATCCAATAGAACTCATCTTTAGCACTTATGAGATAGCATAAAATAATAAAAATATATTATTTTGATATATTTTTAAATAGAAAATACTAACAATGCTCAATACAAGCTCTCAAACGTGAATTTTTACAGAAGAATCAACCTATTTCTTGATTTTTCAGCAATCCTATTACAAAATCAGAGGAATATTACCCAAAAAGAGGAGGGACTCTTTCATCAATTTCTCCTCATCTCATCCATACTTTGGGTAGAAATCTCCGAATCCACCCATGGTCCATCCATTGTTATGCTTTTCTGTACCTGACTGCTTTGAGAGGTATTTGAGACGTGTGCTTGGCTATCTTGTGAGATAAGCTCAAAGGCTTTGAACCTTGCCTCCTCGTTCATGGTGCCCCGCTTGACTATCGGAGCTTGGACTGGAATTTGACCTTCAATCATACTCACTGCGGATGACATCAATGGTCTCAAACTCGGGGATGGGTTGGTGCACAAGAGAGCCAAGTTAAGCATCCTCATTGCTTCCTCTTCCGAGTAGTTTGAACCAAGGTTTGGATCCACTAGCTCAAGAAGGTTGCCTTGCTCTTGCAGGACATAGGCCTGCATTTTGAAAGAAAGCAGTTAGCATTCACGCTTTGTAATCAAGAATAGTTTTCCTACAGCATTACGTGGATCCAAGAGAGAAATGATTGAGGAAGGATTCCCAGTTTAAACTTCCGGAAGCTAAGCAATTTCCTGGGCGGGCATGACCTTTTCTATGATTGCATTAAAAATCATCTCTGCAATTTCAGACATAATACAATTTTCAACCTCAGTGAGTTATTTTGAGGGTAACATACATACTTATTTCGTTTATAAACAACTTTGATATGATAGATCTTCACTAGAGACATCAGTCTACAGTAATGCCTGTTGGAAGTCAATGTAAATGTAAGATGCGCAGACAACCTTCTGAAAGGAAAAGAAATATGTTACCCAATCGAGAAGATAAACAAACTCCTCCTTTGGCCTGTAATTTGTGTTGCTCTTCCCGCTGACAATTTCTAAGACAACAACTCCAAAGCTGTAAACATCTGCTTTATCTGTCAGGTAACCCCTCATTGCATATTCTGGAGCCATGTAGCCTCTGAAGAGGATTAGAGTGAACCAGAACAATGAGTGTTTTCCATGAAGTGGCACAACTTTGCATGTATTGTTCAATGCTTAATCATATTATCATATACAAGGAAATCATCGTTGATAATCATTGTATGCATTTGACAATATCTCCAATTAATATCCGTCTTGTTTTAAAGCATCATTACAAAAGAAGAAGTTGTTAGATTATCCTTTTACCACAACTCAAAGAAACTAAACTGAGAGAAAAAGGGAGAGAGAACTCACATTGTGCCAGCAATTCGCGTGCTAATGTGAGTGTTTTCTTCTTCATCAAGCTTAGCTAAACCAAAGTCAGATATCTTGGCATTTAGATCCTTGTCAAGCAGGACATTAGTTGCCTTTATATCTCTGTGTACGATTTTCAGCCTTGACTCTTCATGAAGATAAGCTAATCCCTTTGCAATACCCAACAATATCTTCTTTCTTGTCTGCCAGTCCATTTTAATCTGGTGTTCATCACGGCCTAATGGAGAGGATACAGAGGACGATTCAATCTCTTTCTCATTCTATGGACTATATGAACTGATACATTAAGGAGTTGATCAAGCAATTACCGAAAAGTGCCCGAGCAAGACTGTTGTTTTCCAAGTACTCATATACTACCAGCAACTGGTTTCCTTCAATACAGCAACCATACAGCTTCACGAGATGAGGATGTTGCAAGGCAGATATCATGCCTATCTCATTCACAAATTCGCGATTTCCTTGTTTCGATTTGGATGATAACTGCTTAACAGCAATTACACTGCCGTCGGACAAAACCCCCTGAAATAAAACAGGCTGAAATTTCAGAATATTTTAAGAGATATTACTTCCATTTTATCAGACTTCTGCATGTATAGTGGAACACGTTGTCAGCCCATAACCAAAGTAAATTTAAATACCTTGTAAACTGGACCAAATCCCCCTTCACCTATCTTATTGGCAGGGTCGAAATTATTGGTAGCATTCTTAATTTGCCTTAAGCTGAAATAACCGGTTTGGAGATCTAGAGCACGGAAATCTGTGATAAGCAGAATCTCAAAATCAGCAAGACAAAGCTAGTGAAAAGTTCTACAGCGTGCACACCATCAAACGAGATAAATACTTCTTGTGCGATTAATCTTACCTTTGTCTTCATGGTACTTCCCTCCCAAGTAACCTTTCCTCCAGAGAACAAGCAAAGCCAATGCAGCAAGAACACATGAAGCAGCTACAATGCCGATAATAGCTCCAACTGATAATCCGTCGCTATTATCCACCTTAAAGTCTACAAGGAAAGAAATAAATTAAATGACGAAGAGAGGATAAACTTAAAAGGAAACTTCCATTGATGGGCAACAAAGAATCCTTGATTTTGTCATGACTTACTTGGAGTCACAGTAATGGCGGATATGAGAGGTCCATAGACACCTCTGTCAGGAACGGCAGTGGTACCTTTTCCTGACCAGTATAAGTCTATCTCCAGTGTGCTACCATTAACAATTATACCATCAAATTCCTCTGCGATGCCAATGCCAACTCCTCCAGCTTTCTCCATAATATTGAAATCCTTCATAACTACATCTCCCTGCAAGAAGAAGTTCTTAGTATAACTTTACGGGTTTTAAACAGCGTTGCCAACCTTTTATATGGATGAAAAACTTGAAAAGGTCCCGAACACACGGTAGGCCTCATGAGAGTATTTAGAAACTACCATCATTGATAAAAAGCAAAATCCTAAATGAACATGCTAATTTGGAAATCATTTTACTCACTTGAATTGATATATCGAATATGCGCTTCCCAAGGCTGCTAAATGTAGAGTCATTAGAATACATAATTTCCGCAAAGTGGAGCTTCACTTTGTAGCTCCCCGCCCTCATACACAGGGCATAGTACTTGAGTGATTGAGGAGCAAGGCGGGCAGTTTGGTAAAACCCTTCACCGGTGACATTCAGACCAAAAGAATTTTCAGCTTTGTAACCAGCTCCATCATTGTTCATGTAAGTCCCGGTACTGCTATAACCCCATCTCTCTGATAAAGAAACAAATTCAGCTGCCCCCCCTGAAGTTGCGTCTTCTTCATATTCATTATCACCAACAGTCATACTGTTCCCTCCACAGTTTATGAACAAGGAATGGTCTGCAGAACAAAGGATCAATATCATAAGGCGCCTTCCGTAGGACAACAAGTATTCTGTATTTATGCAATTACTTTATCATCAAACATCAGTGTACAGCTTTTTCATACTCACGTTCTGGTTTTCTTGAACAAACAAGGTCCTTGTTCAAGCACCAAGAAATCCTGCACACAACTAAAGTAGTCAGTCATTCAAATTTCCAGATTTTTCACAAGGCATCTTAGTGAATAAGGAACTTACGTGTTATTCCCAGTTGTTACATGACTAGAAACTAAGTTCCTGTTGAAATTTGAAATTAAAAGTTAGCAATCAAAAGAAGACAAATGAGGAGAAAACAAGTAAAGAGCAAAATTAATGCCTACACTGATAGCTGTTGACAACTTGACGGAGTTGACCCAGTAAAATTGTTGTATGATAAATCCCTGAAACAAATTTTCATGGCATAAGTAATGTACTTGTTGATTGATAAGAATAAACATAGGTGTATTTATTGTCTGGAGAAACATATTAACGTTAACTTCATGATATATAGACTCACAATTCGTTCTTGCTGTTCAATATCCAACCAGGCACTTCTCCAGTTAGCAAGTTGTTATTCAGAAACCTACCCAAATTAAACAGGTAACGAACCAGCAAGTAGTCAATACGAGGTATATATTTAAAATTTAGATACCGTGCACTTCAGCATGTTTATTCGATGCATTTATTATCTTACATAAATCGTAGTTTTGCCAAGCTCTCTAATGAAACAGGAATTTGGCCTGTGAACTTGTTGAAGCTCAAATCTCTGCAATGGAATATATACAAATTAATGAAATCACAAGAAAAAGATAAAATTAGCTCTGGGAAATAAAAGCACAACGCAATCTACTTCGCAAAATATTGGCCAGGTCCATTTTGTCAGACTGATAATATTCAAGTGACTATTACATCCTCTGCAGCATGGCTTTTCTGAACATGATTATATATCAAATAATGCAGACTATATTGCAGGTATAGTTCATTCTCACAGACCAGATACGGAGGATTTGTAGCCCTACATGAATCTCTTACACACATATGCAACTTGAATTGCTAAAAGCAGCGCGTGCCCATAGCTTCTCATATGATGTATACGCTTGCTCGGTGAGAATCTAAAATACGGGAAAATGAGATGCTAAATTTCCCCAGTTTTGCCAGAGGAAAAGGCTGGAGGTTCATGGTTAGTTACTAAACAATTGGGCAAAAAGCCTTGTTCAACCAAGGAAGACTTATTCCTACAGCCTTTCTCCCTCAACTTGTTTTTTCTTACTTTAAACGAAGCCAAATAGTAGAATAAAGTGATATCAATCACCTGCCACCTCTTGTTCTTTTGAATCAAAATAACATTATATGAAGCAAATAAAATTCATGAAATTAAGCATTGCCAAAAGGTAGCTGATTGAGAAACTAACAGAGTATCCAGCGATGCCATATCTCCAATGTATTCTGGGATTGTACCATTCATTGAGCAACTTCTCAGAATCCTGAGAAAGAAAGATATTGTCAATTCCTAATTCGTTGCTGTCAGAGGAATGCAGAAACAATTAGAAAGGCTTAAAAAAGATATTTGATCAGTAACATTCAACTTACAGTGTTGTCATGTTTTTCATATCTTGCAGATCAGGGAAAGTTGAACTTGATCCATTCAAATCGGATATTCTCCTGAAAAAACAAGACAACGGAAAAAAAAATAATCAGTTTTTTCATATATAGGCTAGCTTACCCAAAAGCAACAAGGCAAGACATTTAAGACTGAATGTGAAGCTACAAGACAAGGAACTTCTGCTCACAATTCTTTTAGTTTCTTTAAAAGTGAAATGGTAGAGGGAATAGGTCCCTCCATTGATGTTCCTTGCAAATCCCTGCAAAAGAAATATACAATTGTTAGGAAAACAGAAGGTAAAGGAAAACGGAATCCCATTTAGCTTGTGCTATAGGTCAACAGGAGTAGATAAATGGAACGAAGTAGATACTCACAATCTCTCAATGTTGGTCCAGTTTCCAATAAAGTCGGGTATCTTCCCTGACAGTTCACTTCCATCTATCCGACTGCAGCAGCGTATGATACAAATGAATACTATAGCTCAAAAAAACTGATTAATATTAAAAGAAGATCGTGTCCCTCTTCATCACTTACAAGTCAGTTAAATTCTTTAAATTGCGAAACGTATCTGGTATCGTTCCTGTAAAATTGTTCGCGGAAAGAAGACTGCAGAGGTAAAAACAATAGTAAGCTCCAAATATCTCTCCAAGTGAGTATCGAATAGCGGCACCACACATAACAAGAGTGAAATCATATAGTTGATACGCACACATTTACTAGACAATGGTTATGGTATACCTACAATATGTGGTAAAATGGCAAATGCTGCACAATAAAATAAAAATCAGATAGAAGATAAAGGCATGTATCTTACAGTCTCTTCAAGCTTCTCAAATTTCCGAGGTCTGGATGAAGAGACCCTCCTAGCAGATTATCTTCCAGGACCCTGCAAGATGCAATTCATGTTTTTTTGTAACTCGGTATTTCATTTACTTATCAAGTTGAGAGCTTTGTTTCGTGACTTACAGTGACTCCAGTGTTGCCATGCTGCCAAATTCCCGAGGAATCGAACCAGTGATACGGTTTGCCAGAAGAGACCTAAGATGTAGAAAAAGGTTTTTATTCATGAATGGCCATCTTGCGATTGAAAACTCCGTCAGATATTCAAGTGCACAAACAAACTTACAAGGTCTGAAGGTTGGGGAGCTCAGCAAGGCTTGCGGGGATCGATCCATTTATATAATTGCGAGTGAGATCACTGTACATTGAAAGATGATTCATCTCTCAGTCGTTGTAAAATTCAAATTCTTATAGAGTAAGAAGAATGGTAGTCCTCTATAAACCACGTTGCCCCAGTAACAAAATCCTGCTAAAATGATTTCTAAAACCAAAAAATCCACTAAGATGTGAGCATGACAGTTGGTTTGAGAAAAGACGCACCAGAAATTTGGAAAGTATTTCACATGTAAACGTATACCAAACTGAATAGGGATATGCTGTTGTTACAATGTGGTCAATCTAGATATGCTCTTTAGCAACTAAATCACATGAAAAAACCAAAGAGAAGGGAGAAAAGGACAGGAGTTTATCAACTAAGATAGTGTAACCATGGAGAATTTGAAATTTAACATTTGTGTCCTGCACAGAACTTTAAACTTGCACATTGATAGCCCATTAATATGTCAAACATGACGGGAAAGAAAAAAGTTATTCGCTGGGATCATAAGAAAACCAATCAAATTCATCTATAAAGAACATGGTGTATCAAGAGATGCAAGAAAAGAAACCCAGATAGAAATCGTCTGACCGTAAACTTGATTAACACGAAATATGCACATGTCGTCACTCACATTTCACGCAGATGAGTAAGATTCCGAAATTCCGATGGTAAAACTCCAGTCAAATTAAAGCCCTTCAGCTTGCTGCAAGAGAAAAAAGAGAAAAGAGTTGATTATAGAGAAAAGAAGAGGTAAAAGGTGATAAACAACACCACGACTCTGCAGAACTGACCATTCGCTGAGGTCTAACAACTAATACGTTGTTCATACAAAATTGGACCAGTACTAAATTCAAGATGAAAGACCCACATTAAGCCTTGCTTCAATTTTATTCTACCAGTCAAAGCATTGGTTGAGACATGACCATCTCTATTCTTATTATATCTGAAGAAAAAAGTGGGATACAAGGAAACAAGCACTTACAAACTAATGACATGACAGACGGTGCTGCTATCAAATGTACAGTTACATGTAACTTGGCTTTGAATTTTGTCACTGCCGACGATGGTCAGGTTCCACTGTGCGCTACCGCAAGAAGTCCGATCGATGGTCCAGTTGCTGTTTTGCAATTTGCTGGATATTGTTTTAAGGATTTGCACTGTTGCATCAGTTAGTGTAAAATACATGTTAAACAGCATCAGAAAATGCTTCTAATAATATCAACATTTACCACTAAAACAAATTATAATTTCTCATGGGGATTAACATAACTCTTCCTTGGGTTAGTTCCGGTTAGAGATAGGCAAAAAAGCTAAAAGAACCAATTAAATCAAGAATACGGGGAAAAAATAACCAAAAAAGCAAACCATTAAAAAAAACAGATTAGAACTTTAAAAAACCGACTGGTTTGATTCAGTTCTGGTTTATAAGCCTGAAATAGAAAAACCAAACCGAATTCAAATAAAAAAAATAGAAAAAAACACAATCAAACAGAAAAAACTAGAAAAATCAAGCCAAACTAGAAAAATCAAGCAAAATCAGTTTGAACCATTTTTGTTCGAAAAACCAAACTAAACTAAAATTAGATTAGGTTCGGTTTTATTTTTTTTAATTTCAGTTTGGTTTTTTTGATAAAAACCAAACCAAAATCAGTTTTGGTTCAATTTTAATTTTTTTTTTAAATTTTTTTTTGTTTTTTTTATAAAAACCGAATCAAATAAAAAATAATCACTCTAGTTCTTGTTAGCAGGGTATTATATTAGTGATTATTTTTTTGTTATGAAATATATTAAAATAAATATTTTTTATTTTTAAAAATTTATATTTAATATTAGCATATTAAAATAAATAAAAAATATTATATTTNGCCATGGTTGAAGTCATAGTCAAATGGTAGGTGCCTAACTTGCCCACCATTGTTGAACAATCATCTCCCTCATCAGCTATAAATAGATGTGCATTGATAGCTGAGATAGAGCACGAAATAGAGAGAAACACAGAGAGAGAGCTAAGGGTGAGAGTTGAGTTGAGTTGAGAAGTTTTCTCCTCCTCCTTGTTTTCTTGTTTGTATTGCTTTTGAGCTTGATTAATACAAACCAGTAGCTCCGTGGAGTAGGCAAGTTGCCGAACCACGTAAATTTGTGTGTGTTTGAATGTTTGGATCACCCAACATTACGTACCGCCTTTACATACCTTGCGAACCCGTCTTTAAAATATATCACACGGACATGGTCAAATTAAACTCTCTGTTTCCTTTTATTTTATTTATTTTATTTATTTTATTTTCTACGAAAATCAAAACTACAAACTCTGACGAATCCAACTTTGACCATGATATAAACGGTGGGCGAGATGGTCACAGATTTGTTCTCTGATCCATTCACTCTAATGTCGAACTGTCGACACTGTTGATATTCCACGCCATGAATAAACAAATCACACACGTAAGATTCTTCACAGGTTGCGGTTTATATATGATGATTAGCGACAGCAACAAATAATAATCGATTTTCACCCAGTTTTTAGACATATTTTAGCAATCTATTCCAGAAACCATTTTTTTTCCAGTGCCACCAAGAGCTTTGCTCTGCAAATCTATGCTCAAGTAAGAAGTAACGATGCTTTGCAGATTTAGAAAGAACTCCACATCTGAGCATTACCTACTGCAGCCTAAAATAAATAATATTAGCTAAAGAACAAGAAGCTAACAGGCATGCCCGCGAGGAGGCAGGAACCTTCAAACGTAAATTAAAGCCGTGTTGAAGAGATGCTACGTCAAGTATTATATAGAGCCTACTACATAGGATGAACATGCATAACAAAAATGTCACATCGAACATAAAGCAAGAAAACTCTCCAAAGAATTATAACTTTAACGAAAGATGTGAAACCCAAAACTTAAAATATATCTATCACGTAATCTTAACTTTAAATGTAAAATTTGAACTGGTTGATGATAATATTTTTGATATTATATTAAAAAATTATTTTTATTTAATAATTTAAATTATTAAATAAAATTTAAAAATATAATTTATATTGTTCTCTAACAATATCCTCATTTTCCTCATCTGATTCTAACCACACAGAAGATTTATAATCAGACATTGCTGAAAACAGGGAAAAAAAACAACTGCCCAGAAACCGAATCCCTTTCTTTTTCTTTAGCTACTCGATTCAGGAAATAAACTTCCCACGTTAATCTGAAGAAACTAGACACAACATTTACAATTTGAGACGAAGAGATAATTAATGAAGGGTTTTCAAAGGAAAACGAAACATTATGAAATTCAAAACAGGAGTTTCCTCCCTACTTTTCAACGTGAAGCACGCACTTATATCGAAAAATATGAAATAATAATAACAATATAAAAAGAAACACTTATCCACTACAAGAAGAAAACCAGAAAGCGCAAAAATCATTTATTTTGCCAAGTTCTGTGAATTGGTGACCACAAATTTAGTGAGGATTATGGAATTACGTGCAGTTAGTTACCTTCATCTTCTGGCAAGAGTGGAGTGACTTGAGCATGAGATCCAAATTTATCCACAGAAAAGCAATTCAATAACACAAGCCCGAAAACAAGAACGGAGACATTCTTTGACAGTGATTGAACAAACGCCATGTTTGAAGCATGCAGAACACAGTCACCCTTTCTCCTTGTATGGTAATTAATATCTAAAACAAAACTGATGGAAGTGATGATCAACGAACAGCAAACTGACAAACAGTTCAGCAACAACAGAAACAATGTCTGTGCTCTTGTTCTGGAGAGAAGAAAGAACGTGGAATTGGTGGAGGGAAAGATAAAGAAGGAGTTGCGAATTTAAAGATGACAAGTTACTCGGTTTGATATGCTTTGCTTTGGTTTCTTTTTAGAAAGTGTTGTCGCTTGCATGAAATGAGACAGGGTCACCCAAACTAGTTTAGAAAATCCATATTTCTTAAACAAGTAAAATAAAAAAAATATTTTCCACACAAATAACTCAACTAATCATTTAAAAATTATATTTTAAATTCTGGTAGTTTAGAAGATATTTATATTTTTTATTATACTAATTTTTAAAAAAAAAAACATGAAAACACTGCTAGTGAAGGTAAAACATGTCCAAGCCACAATAAGATTGCGGTTCAGTGGTCGTTGGGACTGCTTTTTTTTCTTTGAATCTCAGTTTGAATTCTAGTGAGAATGGGGCTGAAGAGTTGTTCTCTTCGTATCTTTGCTAGGTTCTTCTTGTATAATATAATATGCTTGTCATCCCATAATATTTTATTTATTCATTAGGTTTGCAGAATATTTAATAAATCATAGGATTAATTGTGATGCATATATCTTTTCGGATAAGGATGGATGTCATGTGACAGGAGGGGAGTCTAGGGTGGCAACTGCGAAAAATCAAAGGAACCATAATAATAATAATAATTGAATAAAGAATAAAAAAAGTTGCAAAAAGTGATAGAAATGAAAAGGGCAGGCATGATTTTGTGTTCTTTTATGGCTGGCTTTGTATTTTATCAGTTTTTGTGTCTGTAGTAAAACAAACATTGCTATTTAGTAATAAATTAAATTACGTAATTGAGTTTGAAATATAATTATTGTAAAGTTGTTTTATATGTTTGTTAATTAATTTTTGCAAAATCTTATTTATTTTTACATTTCAAAAATACTTTTTAAAAAATATAAAATATAAAATATAAAATTTTTTATTTAAAATTGATAGATTTTTTATATTTTCAAATCATAAATATACATATAAATTTTAATTGTAATTTTTATTAAACACATATTTAAATCAGCTAATTATAACTTACTAATTTTTTACTTATTTTTTTAACACATAACTACAAAAATTACCTGAAAAAAACACGCTCAAATCATCATCGCTGTGTCAGCCGCCGCCAACCAAGGATGATTTTTCCAGGCAGCGAAGGGTTGATTTTGGGGGCACACAGGGAGGGGACGCACACACGTCTGGGCTGCTGGTGATGGATGCATTGACATGTCTGTTGATACAAACTGGGGGTGCCCCCGAAACAACATTTGCTGCTTGTCCAAGAGAACAGAAAGATTGAAGAAATTCAGTCGACCTTTACACGCCACCAGTACCGATTCAAACCGATATCAGACCAACCTAGATTAAAATCAAATCAAATTAAAAAAAAAATAAAATTAAATTAAAAATTTGATGTGATTTAATTGACCTAATAGATTAACTTTTATTTTTTTATTAAAATATTATTTTTATTTAAAAAAAAGAATTGACTAGAAAAATCCGATAACTCGGTCAAAATCCAAAAACTAGATCTCAGACAAAACTGGTCACTGAACTAGGTTTAAAAATTATTTACATACAATTAATTTTATTATTATTCAACAAATATAAAACCAAACCTAGATCAATTCAATTTTTTTTAATTCAATTATGTTTAAATCTTTTTAAAAGAATTATAAAATTGATTTTATTTTTTTAACTTCTCTCTCCCTCTCTAAACCTAAACCATTTGAAACAATGTTAGTCTCTCATAAGTCTTAGAAACACAAATATACTCATCAATTTCATTACACACAAATTGAGATATAGCTCAATTAGTCAGGTCATGAGTTTGCTTCTTATATTTTATCAGTTTGAGTCCCACAAATCTTAAAACTACTAAAAACTTACATGATTGTTAACTTTAAAGTCCGTAAGATTAATCGAGGCATGCACAAACTAACTTTTGGGGACACTAGATCCATACCCCAAACTACACGAGCATATGGATAGAGATAATGTAGGACGATCCAGCCTGTCAGGCTTTGGTTAGGAGACTAAGCCTATTTGAATCTATTTCATTATTATTTTATTTATTTAGCTCATTTGGGCCTGCTCATTGTTATTTGATTTATTTAACCATTTAGGTCTGCTCTTGTTATTTTATTATTTATGTTAAATAGTTTGATAGATGGGTCAAGTCCAATAACGGGATGTTTTAGGATTTACTATTTATAGGTTCTTCTCTCATCTTGAAGGGGGACTTTTAATGATTAATAAAAATTTACAGATTTTGTATATCTCCATTCCCTTTTCTTCTTTTCTTCAGCTTCTTGTTGTTCCCAGTTTTAATTCTCTTATTTATTGTTCCGCATTAAATTTGGTATTAGAGCATGATGTTTAATTATTTTTACAATTAAATGATCCATATGTTTACATTTAACCCTAGATTGATCTAAAAAAACCTATTGTTCTAATTAAAAAAAAAGATCTACACTGTTCATCTTCTCTATTAGCAAGTCATCGCTGCGAGAGAGCAGATCAAGCGCCCTCAACAATAACCAAATCAGCAACACAGACCACCAGATGCAGCCATCGACCCATCACAGCCAGCGTTGACTGGTGGTTCACCACAACAAAGACCACATAACAGAGTTCCATCTACCATCGTTTATAGTATCATCGCCTTTAGCAACAACGACTGAAATGGGCCTTGTCCTTTGCACAGCTGAGCCCAAACACGAAGCCCCGCTTCGTGCACCATCACCAACAGTAGCAACAACAGACCGCTGGAGGTAAGAAAGATAGAAACAAAGGCTCCTAAAATAATTAACCTTACCACATCACCTACCAAGTCAGCAGTCAGTATCCGTGTCATCAATACATCACTTGACACGTCATCATGAGAGACAACATCTGTGTTAGCAGCCACGTCAACAGTTTTTGCCATGTCATCCTTCACTGCTACATCAACTGGTCATAAATTCTTTTACCCATTGAATATCATCATTCCTGGTATACTGTTACACTTGTTAACCAAGATTTAACATTAATATTATTTTTTTGTGCTTGACCATAACTAAATTACATAGCCTGTCTTTACATTAAATTACCTTAATTTTAAGCTTGTTTAGCATTGAAGATTTGATCCTCTTAATTAATTATGGAGCTTGGTTAAATTAGTGGGAAAACTGAAACATTGTGTTTGGATTACTTGTGTGCATTTAGAGGACTTACATTGCTTACATGAGCATTTTTCCTGGTTTAATCTGTCATTACTCAATCTCCAAGATAATAACAAAAATTTTAAAAATAAATTATTTTTTATTTTTATTATTTTATTTTATTTTATTAGCTATAATTTTATTTTGTGTTTTTACTTGCAAGTGTTAGTTTGTGATCTCAGTCTCAAGATTAGTTTGTATACATTTATGTAATGGTCATTTAGTACACAATTTAAAAGTCATAACTACCATGGACCCAAACTCAAGTAGTGTTCTTAGAGATATTCAAGAATAATTACAACTTATAAGAACAGAAATGAGCAACATATCCAATCAAATGAAAAACCTTTTTAGAAGGATAGAGTCTATAGAAACTTTACAAATAAGACAATCTAGTGAGACTGAGCATTCTAGTGACAATCATAGAAATCCTCAAAGATTAGTTCTTTGTAGGAATCGCCACCATAACCAACACCAAGGTCATAATGACTTTAATAACCGTAATGATAGTGAGCATTCCAATGATTACCATCAAAGACCAATTCATCCTAGGAATCGTCAATACAACCACAATCAAGGTCATCACGATTATAATGACCCTGACGAGCGAGTTATAAGGCATATCAAGGTAGAAGCCTTAGCTTTTGAGGGTCAACTTGACCTGTGGATTTTTGATAGATGAATATGTGACATGAATCAATTCTTTGGCTAGTATAATCTATCTGAGAATGGGAGAGTAAGATTTATAAAGATAAAACTTAGTGGAACTGCTCATCTCTATTGGAAAAGTTGATATGATAAAAAGATTGATGTCTTCTCCCAAGTGTAGGAGTGTCGAAGTAATAAATAACCTGACAAGACTGGGTTGAACCACAGGGAGGTTAATTGTACAAATTGTAAATAACAATAATACAACAACAATAATAACAATAACAATAATAATGATAACAATAATAATAGTAATAACAGCAATAATAATAATAATAATAATAATAATAATAATAATAATAATAATAATAAAGAAAAAGAAAGAGAAGAAGAAGATGATGATGATGATGAAACTTTGAGATGAAATATTAACGTAAATATTTAACAACGATAACAATAAATGTCAAGGTTAGAGGATCCACTAATGGTATGTCAAACAAATATAGTATAAACTCTTATTATTCAATTGGAAACCACACAAAAAGGAGGTTCCAATCATATTATAGATTGTTAACATGATTACATTAATCATCTTATTCAATTAATGCTAATACTTGTAAATTTCATCAAACATTCATGATTATAACTTATGTTAACAATAAATCAAGTTCCTTTTATAGCTCAGGTGTCGGTTATACCATACAGTATGGGCTATGAAAGTGTTAAGCATTTGTTGTACCAATTGTTATACAACATAAATCAAGATTAGTCATTTAACAACCAAAGTATTAAAGAGTGAACAAGATAACAAATGTAAAACATGTTAGTATCAAACATTAAAGTCCATATTAAGTTTATACGATACTTATTCTTACACCATTAGTGTAACCTTTTCACCTTAATATAATAAACTTAGCTAGACATAATGAAAAAAAGAAAAATAGATAAACAAAATAAGAACATACATAAGAGAAGAGTTACCAAAGCAAAGAAAAGGAATTGAAAGACATAAACTTGATATTAATGAAAGCAAAGCATAAACATTACAAAAATTACAAAGAGAGAAAACAAGAGCATGATCTTGATCAGGACACCAAGATGCCTAAATGCATGGTAAATGCCTCCTTTTATAGGCTAAAATTGAGAACTATTGATTTGATGACTAATTAATGAGTGGGTGACCAACTCTTGACTTGGTGACAATCCTTATCTTCTCTTGTTTGCCCAAAATGTTATTGATAACGTCAATATTAGAGCCACTTGAAAACATGAAAGTAGTAGGAAATTGTCTCAGCTTTCTTGTGTAAAAAATTCAGCTCATTTCAACTTCTAGAACTCCAGATATGACCAAAATATTGAACAGTACTCGGGCTGGAGGACAGATTTGGGCTTCTTTGTTATTGAAATAATTTGGACTTGAAAATGACCTTTTTAGATCTTGAGCTCCATATAAAAGTTGTAGGTTTATGTCTTACCTTTCCATCCATATAAAGTAGACATAAATCTAACATCTATAACTCTATATATGACCCAATTACTGAATAGTATTTCGGTTTGGATTGCACCAACATTTTTTTTTAAAGTTTAGTCATCTTTTTATCCTTTCAATTTCAGTTTTTAAATTCATCAATCAATCTTTTTATTTATGTGATAGGCTTGTAGTTAAAATGAACATTTACCGCAAATTAAAGATATCTTATATTATTAAATATATTATTATAAAACATGCTTAAGTTAAGGAGTTATTGATATTTCAAGTGCAAAATGATGATATAAAACCTTGATAAAAATATATTTTTTAAGTATCAATCAAAAGTGTAGAAGAGTCTTTGATTATGAGAGGTCAACCCCCTATTACTAACTGGGTTGAAATGATGACTAAGTTAGAAGAAAAATACTTATCTCATTCTTATAGAGAAAATCTTTTGGACAAGTAAAATAACTTGATGTAGGAGGTAAGTCTGCCAATGAATATGTGGCATAATTTCATGAGTATAGGATGAGGTGTGCAATTAGGAAGGATGAAGTGATGACCCTAAGTAGATTTTGAAAAGGCTTAAACGAAGACCTTAGAAGAGAGATTGTGCTTAGGGGTGTTTCCACCCTTAATGAAGTTTATACCCTAGTACAAAATTATGACTTAGTTACATAAAGCTAGTAGACAAGACGTCAGGACACTCGTAATACCCCTTCTAGATCTTAAACTGGTAGTAATAACTTCATATTAGGTGCCCACCTTGTAAACCCAATTCTTTGATTTCAAGATACCTAGATAAGATAAGGGTAAGGGTATTTTTCATGAAGCACCTAAAACTTCAAGAATTTAGTGTTTTAAGTGTCAGGATTTTGGTCATATTTCCTCTAGCTGCCCTAATAAGGCTTTATTTATAAAGGGCAAGAGGATATGAGTGAAGAAAATAATTGTGTTGATAAAGTATATAAACCTAATTTTGATGATTTTCAAGATCTAAATGATGAGGATGATGAGTCTAACTTGCTAGAATGTGTTAGGTCTATATCCACTCAAATCAAGACAAGCAGGTTAGGTGTGATTAGATGTGTTTTAACACAACCTAAAAGAACTAAGGATTGAAGAAGAATTGTTATTTTTTACACTTATATTAAATATAGAGATAAAGGATATAAGATCATCATAGATAGTGGTAATTGTATCAATACAGTTTCCTCGGGTAGTATATCCCGCTTCAGCCTAAAGTCTGTTCCACACCCCAAACCCTATAGTGTGTCTTGGGTTAATGACATATCTATAGTAGTCAAAAAGATATGTCTTTTTCCCATTAAGATTTTTTACTATCATGATAAAATTTGGTGTGATGTCATCTTCATGAATGTAGGGCATGTCATTTTGGGTAGACCTTGGTTATATGATTTAAACATCACAATCTTTGGATGAACAAATTCTTATTCATTCACTTTTCAAGGTAAAAAAATCCAACTTATTGGACTACCTTCAAGGTTTAATGATAATAGTCAAAAGAAGAACAAAGTGAAAGAAGGTGGGCTTAACATAATAAGTCCTAGAGAGTTTGATAAGGAGATTTATGAGAAGTCTATTGTGTTTGCTGTAATGGTTAAAGAGATTGTAGAGGACTTTCTAGAGGAGTCACCTGAAGAGGTAAGAGAAGTGTTGAAATAGCTTTTAGATGTGTTCCCTTCTAAACTACCTAATGTTTTACCCCATATGCATAATGTTCAACATGTCATAAATTTTATCCCTAAAGCCATATTACCAAACTTGCCTCATTATAGGATAAACCTAAGTGAACATGCTGAATTACAAAGGCAAGTAAGTGAGTTGCTATAAAAGGGATTTATACAAGAGTGTTTGAGCCCTTATGCAGTACTTATGTTATTAACACCTAAGAAAGATGAATCATGGAGAATGTGTGTCGACTTTCAAGCCATCAATAGGATTACAATCAAGTATCGTTTTTTAATTCCATGATGGGATGACATGCTAGATATGATGGCAGGAGCCCAAATATTCTCTAAGATTGACTTGAAAAGTGAGTATCATCATATTAGGATTCGTTTAGGAGATGAATGGAAAACAACATTTAAAACTAAAAATGATTTATATTAATGACTAGTCATGCCTTTTGACCTTTGCAATGCACCAAACACTTTTATAAAAGTAATGACATAAGTGTTGTGGTCATTTATAGGAAAGTTCTTGGTGGTATACTTTGATGATATTCTATTATAACAAAACCAAGGAAGAACATTTTGATCAACTTATTCAAGTTTGTACCACCTTAAGAAAGGCAAGTTTGTTTGCAAATGTCAAAAAATGTTCCTTTTTTACAGATCAAGTGATTTTTTTAGGATTTATAGTGTCACGGAAAGGAGTCTCTACTAACCTCTAAAAAGTCTAAGCGATAATAAATTGGCCTGAACCTAAGACTATTCTTGAGGTTCGTAGTTTTCATGGGTTTGCGACTTTCTATTGTCATTTTATTAAGGGATTTAGCACTATCATATCACCTATTATAAATTGTTTGAAACAAGGTGAGTTTAAATGGAAGAAAGGAGCTAATAGGGCATTTGAAGAGGTTAAGTAGAAAATGATGAAGGCCCTAGTAAGGTGACTACCTGATTTTACTAAAGTGTTTGAAGTAGAATGTGATCCTTCGGGAGTTAGTATAAGTGGAGTACTTAGTCAGGAATGTCAGTTTGTAGCCAATTTTAGAGAGAAACTTAATGAGGCAAAATAAAAGTACTCAACTTATGATAAGGACTTTTATGTGGTGGTTTAGGCCTTGCACTATTAGTGCCATTACTTGTTACCATAGGAGTTTGTTATATACTCCAACCATGAGGCTCTCCGTTATCTTAACTCCCAAAAAAAGCTTAATCATAAGCATGGTCATTGGGTTGAATATTTGCAAGCATACTCATTTGTTTTAAACATAAATCTGGAATAAAGAATAAAGCTGTAGATTCTTTGAGTCGTCAGGTAACACTGTTATCGGTAATAAGTGTTGAAATCATAGGATTTAAGAGACTCATAGGGGAGTATGAATCTTGCTCAGAATTTAGAGAAATAAACTTGACATTAAAGGATAAGAATTCACCGTGTTATAAATGGTTATCACCTCCAAGATGGATACTTATTTTGAGACAATAAGCTTTGTATCCCGAACACATCCGTGCATGATTTTTTGATATGGGAGATTTATGTTGGAGGTCTCTCAGGACATTTTAGAAGGAATAAAACCATCAAAGAAGTAAAACGTCAGTTTTTTAATCTAGTTTGAAAAGAGATGTCTTCAAATTGATAGGTCAATGTCGAACTTGCTAATTAGCCAAGTATAGAAAACAAAATATTAGTTTTTACACTCCATTGCTTGTTCCTACTTGTCATTGGCAAGATGTAAGCATGAATTTTATGCTTGGGCTTCCACGTACAGCAAAGAAATATGATTTTATTTTTATAGCTGTCAATCGCTTCTCTAAGATGACCCATTTTATTCCTTGTACTAAGATCACAGATGCTTCCAGAGTTGCAAAACTCTATTTTGATGAGATTGTCAAGTTATATGGTCTTCCCCAAACCATAGTCACAGATATAGATATTAGGCTTACAAGTTATTTCTGAAAAACCTGTTGGCATATGGTGGGAACCAAATTGAAGTTTTCTACTGCTTACCACCCCCAAATTGATGGTTAAATTGAGGTGGTAAATAGGAGTTTGGGCAACCTTTTAAGGTGTCTAGTGAGTGATCATAATCAGAATTGGAATCTGATTCTTCTTACAACCTAGTTTTCCTATAATAGCTCTATCAATAGATCAATAGGCATGAGTCCCTTTGAAGTTGTACATGGTTACAAGCCTAGGAAACCTTTAGACCTTATTTTCATATCTCTTCATACTAGAGTGTCTGAGTTAGTCGAGTCTTTTGCATGTAGAATTCAGGATTTGCATATTGAAATCACTAAACAGATTCAAACAAGTAAAGTGCAATATAAACCTCAAGCTGATTTACATAGACAACATAATGACTTTAATATGGGAGACTATGTTATGATACGAATTAGACCCGAACTATTTCCTTCGGGAGTTAATCAAAAATTGCATGCACATAGTGCCAAGTCTTTCAAAGTGCTACAACGGGTTGGTCCAAATGCTTATGTTCTTGATTTACCATATGATTTTAGCATTAGCTCTATGTTTAACATTGAGGATTTAATTGCATACCACAAACCACTTCCTATTCCAAATGATCCATTTGAAAAACCACTTAACTCCCCTCCTAATGATCCTATTGAAACTTTTATCCCTTTCACCTTAACATCAACACAAAAGGATAATATTAATGTTATTCTGGATGAACAAATTGTTTTTAACAGGAATGGTGAGGTTCAACAGTTTCTAATTCCCTGGGTAAGTTGACCTAACTTAGATTATACTTGAATTACTAGAGATACTTATAGCAGCTTGATCCAGATCTTTCAAAGTACTATCAAAGTTGATTAGTGCTACACTCGACGGGGTCGAGTTTCTCTAACCCCTGGATAGTTGGTGCGGACACTAAACTCACACCCCAAATTACATAAGCATATGGATAGAGACAACGTATGATGGCCTAGCCTGTCACGCTTTGATTAGGAGATTAAGTCCATTTAGGCTTATTTCATTGTTATTTTATTTATTTAGCCCATTTGGGTCTGGTTATTTGTTTAGCTCATTTGGATCTGCTCATTGTTATTTTATTTATTTAGCTAATTTAGGTTTGCTCTTGTTATTTTATTATTTATGTTAAACGGTTTGATGGATGGGCTGAGAGCAATAACAAGATGTTTAAGGATTTATTATTTATAGATTCTTCTGTCATCTTGAAGGGGGACTTTGATGTTTAATGAAAATTTGCAGATTTTGCATGTATTTAATTTTTTTCTCTTCTTCAGCTTTTTTTTTTCTAAAGCTTTTTTCTATTCCCGGTTTTAATTTTCTTGTTTGTTGTTCTACATCACTAACCCAGACACTCATGTTGATAAAAAAAAATATTTGAATGTAACAAATAAAAATATCAAAATAATATAATATCAAGAAATACAAATATGCATTTATTAATTCCATTAGCCCCCATCTAGGAATAAAAACTTATAAGTATGCTATTCCTAGATTGAGTTAGTGAATAAAATACAAGGAGTATAAATACACCACACAAAAAAAAATTCTAACATCTAAAATTAATTAAAAAAATCTTGATTTCAATTTTATTGCAAGTCAAGTACAAATTTACTGGCAACTTCATGGGTTGCCATGCAACAATAGGGATCCAAATCGCTTTAAAAATATCCACAACAATCAATAATTTTACAAATCATTTGAACCACAAGAAGAGAACAATAATATTACAAATTATTCAACAAATAAATGGAAATAAATAATATTACAATTTATTCAAAAAATCAACAAATTTATGTGTTCGGGTTCAAAAGCCACCTTGAAGCTGTCAACGTCGACCGAAGCCGCTGAAATGGAACCAAATAGAGCACATGTCGAATCTGTACTTGCAAAAAATCAGTAGAGATGATCGGGATTTTGGGCTGATTTGGTTGCCTTTCCTTCTAGGTTGATTTGGGCTATGTCCAGGGCTGGTTTTAGGGTTGATTTGGGCTGTGATTAACGTATATTTTGGGCTATGATATGGTAGTGGCGGAGGTCGATTTCGGGGATGAGATTGTGATGGGGTTCGGTGGCAGCTTGAGGTAGTGTAATCGACGGTGAAAAGGTAAAAAAACCAGGTTTTGTTTGGAGGGTTGGTCGTCAGCGACTGTACCAGCGGAGAAGTTGGTGGTGATCGGAAGTTATGGCAGCTAAGGTTTGTTTTAAGGAAGAAGGTTTTTCTTTTACTTTTAATATTTTACCAATGTAAAATATTAAAATTATTTTTTAATATTTTTATATTTAGCTAGTGTCATAAATTTATTTTTTATTATAAATATGATATATTTTTTGAATTGACATTATAATTTTTCAATGATAATTTTTAAGTTGAATGAAATTAAATTAATATTCTAGAATTAGATTATCACACATAAAAAATATTAATATAACTATGATATACTATGGTTTTGGTTTTTGATAAAAAAAAATAGTTCTAATGTTGATGTATTTCTTTTCTTCTTCTTTTTTGGTGTGAAAATTTGTTTTTCATAAAATGAACATAATTTTTAATATTTTATTGAAAAAGAAAAACTTAAAAAGGAAAAAAAACTGAATATATATATATATATATATAAACGTCAACGCACTCGCTTTTCCACTCCGAACATGTTTCCTCCCTCCTAAACACTAAGAAGCCGAGTATTAATTAGATGCAATCGACTGCAAATAATAAGAAGGAAAATTTCTGAAACAATTGAATGTTACTTCCTTACGAATGATATTCATGATTCTGAGAACAAAGAAGTTTCCTAATACAACTATAAATTTGCGTATAATTCTAAGTTGCGTAATGCTAATTTATATATTCTTTATATAAATGAAAAATGAGCATTNCTTATTAGTCTTAGAATCTAAAAAATAAAAGTGATTGTGGTAAAAAAAATATATATATTAACACTCTTAATATATCTTATATAACATAAATTAAATTGTTTATTTGTTTGAACAATATAAACTAAGAAAAAGTTGTGTTTTTTAATTGTTGGTCCGTATAAGATTTTAAAAAAAAAAATTTAATAAAAAAATATTTATCTTATTAGGTTAAAAACCTTACTATTTTAATGTTAATATAAAAAATAAAATCAAGAATATATCTTATATATAAATTCATAATATCATGTATTAAAAAAACATAAGAAATTCTTGATATTTTTAAAATATAGGCCAAAAATCCTTTTAAAATTTATATGCTTGATGCAAAAACCATCCAATATTTTTTAAAAAATATGTTAAAGTATTTTAGATTTTTTTAAAAATGCTTAAATAATTTTAAATTTTTAGTCATATGCAATAAAAAAGAATTTTTTTAATAATTTTTTTAGGCTTTCCTTTAACAAACACTCATTTTTTCTTTGTAATAAAACTATAAAAAATAGGTTTAAAGAGTGTTCATCAAACACAACTTTAAATCCAAAAATCCTTTAACAAAAATTATAGCAAGCCGAATAAGGTATTAAACTCTTTAACTCACTTCTTTTTTTTTACCTGAATGGGTTGATTTGAATTTTTATTTTATTTGACCGTAAACCAAACCAAAATTATAGTTTAACTTGAATAATACAACTGAAAAAAAAAGCAAAGAAAAAATAAATAAATAAAACATACACTAAAAAGAAAAACATAAAACTCTAAAATTCTTGATTAAAACATATCAAAATAAATAAAGAAAGAACACTTAGAACACCCTAAATGAACCTAGCAACGCGGATTTCAAATTAGACTAAATTTAAAAAAAAAGATTAATACAATATTATATGTTGAGCATTGAAATCTTTTTCTATATTTATAAATACAAAAAAAAAATCAAAAGCATGCCACAAATGACTTATATTTTAATAAAAAAAGTATATCTAGAATAACTAATGTAACAACTCGACCCAACTACTCTTTTTTCTTTTCTTTTAAGTTTTGCCTCTCATAAACTTGTAAAACTATGAAATCTTTTGTTTTGTCTCTTGGATCTCTACACTTGTGTTTATTATTAATTTTTTTTCCTTTTTTTTTCTTATCTTATCTTTCATTTCCTCTTCTTCTTTTTCAGTCTATTTTTAAACTTGAAGAGGTTTTATAGAGTTTCACTAAGGTTTAAGGAGATTTTGAATTCATTTTATAACTCTTAGCTCTTGAAAGAAAAGTTATAAATCCTTGATAGTAGTTCAATAAAGAACCTTCATATGTTAACATACAAAACCAAATTGTGTTTTGCATGATGGTTACACTATTAGAACTGATTAAGTTAATCATTTTCGAGACTTTATCAGAGCAATTCTGACCTAATTATCGCTTGATACCATCTAAAGTTAGTAAAGGATGCACACCTTTTATTTGGATCCAGCGCTGTTTAATTTAGATGTTTATAACTTCACATTTATGAATTTGAAATTGTCAGCTTGATTAGCCAGAAATTTAAAAATTGAGTAATGACTAATCAAAGGATTTCTATGGATTGCTATGGATAAATTAGGATGTAAACATCCAATTCCATTAAAATAAGATTATAAAAGAGATGTTTCCTTTTCATTTACAAAAAACATCATGCCATTTAAAGATCTTAAACTCCATAACAAACTCTTAGAAGATCCCAAGTTAATCATTGTAAACTACTAAGAATGAAAATGAACAGAGATTAAACAACGTGTTATTTAGGTTAAACCTTAGAAATTAAGGTTTTTAATTCGAGATTTGGTAAAGTTTTAATTTAGTCTTTGTTATTCCAATTGTGACACAAACACCTTTAATTGACATAAAACTTTTAATTGCATGTAATTTAATCCTCCACCAAACTCAATTATGAGCTCTTATGTTGATTGTCCTTTTTATTTTGATCATTAATTCTGAATTTATATATTTTGATCCTTAATTGATTAACAAATTTTTAATTTTTTTAATTTGATCAATTTCATCTCCTATATTCACATATCTTTTCTAGTTTCATCCTTAGTTTTGAATTTCTTAAATCAAGTTTCTAATTGCCCATCAAATTCAATGTTTTTGCAATTCAGCCCCTAATATGACCAAATTAAATTCTAAAAATTATAATTTTATCCTCAGACTTTAATTTCTTACAATTAAAACCTAAATTGACTTTAAAAATTATTTTTTCTTATAATTAATCCCTCAATAAATTCAAACAAACCTTTTGTTAAAAAAATTCCAATTAAGTCCTTAAACATTTAATTTTGAATTTTCTTCCTCAAATTAAATTTTATTTGCTAATAAAGCTTTTATCAATAAAAAATACACTATTTAATCTTGTATATTTGATTCTCCTTAACAATTTTTTGACAATTTCCTAAGCATTCTGGTATACTCTTTTCATTGATGTATTTTTTATTTTCTTTAAATATTTTTTTTGTTTCTTTTTTCCTTTTTTTTGGATTTTTTTATTAGTACATGTCTCCGAAATAGAAAATGGATAACAACATTATGGAAAATAGATAATTATTCCTATGAAATTATTCATTATTATACATATTATATTACTAATAACACAAATTGTTTGCTCTATATATATACTAAGAGTTTTTGTAAAAATAGATCATTTCATTGTTATTTTATGGTTAAAACAATGAATTTGAATTAAATTATGTAAAATACAAGTAAGGTTTGCAATAGTTAGTTAATCTTTTTTCAATAGTTAGTTGATCTTTTTTCAACAATACTAATTAAACCTGATGAAGTTGGCCAAAAAATCCTTTTCTTTTTTATTTGGTTTTTGTTTTTGATTTTATTCACTAGATTGCGTAGTAGTAATACCTTTACTTATTTGTGTCTCGTGCACTATTGTAGAGATGAAAAATATTTTGTTATAATAGTTAAAAAAATAAAATAGAATATCCTTTTAAATAAACAGGAGAGGTTAAAAATATTTTTTTTATTGGGGTTGTTCTCATTCATTATAAATTATATATTGATAGGCTAATCTAATCCTTAAATTTAGTCAAATTATGGACATTTGTTTTTGACATAATCGAAATAAATATTACTGGAATGTTGTTTTGTAATTATTAAAATTGTCTCTAATTGATCTCTAAAAAAATTGAGAAAAAAATATAAAAATTCAAAATTAATTCAAAGAAAAAAAAGTTGATAAAAATTGAAGTTCTTAAAAAGTTTAATTAATTTATTAAAATTTGAAATATCTTGAAGAAAATAACTATAGTATGAACCAAAATTGTTTCAAGAAATGAAATTGGTGATAGGTGATAATAAAAAATATATACTAATTAAAAAAGTAAGTTTTTGTACCTTTTAGCTATATCTTCTAGTTATAAATATAAAACAATTATTTAATACCATTTGTGAAAAGTGTAGTTGGGGTATTTTCAATATACAATTTAACAATTATTTAATATAAATTTAAAATTATGAAACTCACCAAAAAAAAGTTGTTTAATCATAATTTATCATATAGCCTAATATTCTTGTTTTTTCATCAAAATTAACCACAGTTGTTCTCACCTGCCCCATTATAGTTTAGCCATTGACTATTTTACCCTCATCCCAAGTACACTCCTCTCCTCCGGTGAAAAAATAAATTAATTATATTTTTATTGAGGTTTTTAATAAAAACATAAAATTTAACTATAATTTTAAGCAAAAACCTTAAATATTTTTTCTAAGAATAATTTCAACAATATTTTTAATTAAATACATATTTCAATCACAATCACAATTAAAATTTATTTTTTTGGAATCACTAACACAAAAAATACCTAGAAAACAAATAGACCATCCATTTATATAAAAAAGAAATATAGATTTTATTGGTAAAAAAGAAATCTAAGTTGTGGAAAGTGCGAAAGAAATAAAGCAAGAGAGTTAAAAGATGTTCACTCAAGATAGAACAAGAAAATGAGTGCTGATAAAAGCCAAATAAACAAATCCCTGCATTATGATTTTTCCATTTTACCACCCCAAACTCTTACATAATTAGACAACCGTACTTCTCGAAGCTGACTGACGCACACATCACCAACACATTTATGAATATATATAGCTATGAAGGTAGTACACGGAAATCAGAGAGAGAGAGAGGGAGGGAGAGACAGAGAGGCATCATTTGGCCTCATTATTCTCCTCCTTTACAACCTCTCCTTTTGTTTAGCCTCTCTCTCAAGATCTTCACTACCACTCTATTGTGGGTTAATTTGGTACAGATTTAGAGATGAGCATCAGGTTTCTTTCTGGTTCCTCTCTGACTGCAGCTGTTCCTCTGCTACTTCTTGTTCTTGCTTATAAAGCGAATGCAAGTGGGTGTGATTTCTTCACTGGGACATGGGTTGTTGATGGATCTTTCCCACTCTACAACGCCTCAGCTTGTCCCTTCATTGAAAGAGAGTTCAGCTGCCAGAAGAATGGCCGTCCCGATTCGTTATACACCAAGTACAGATGGAAGCCTCTGTACTGTAATTTAAAAAGGTATTGTTTCATTCCTCTCTCCCATCCTATGCATGACAGTTTTCTGAATTGTGTTGTATGACAACTGTGGGGATAATTAGCATAATTAACAGGGGCTCATGGCTCATGTTTATGCATCGTCATTCCATTGTTGAACGATTTATAAAACAATAATTACAAACGTTAAAAGCGGCTCACACTACAATCGTACTCATCAATAAACATGGTTTGGCAGCTGGCACGCCTGTGGAATCTTTTGAGTAATGTTGCTCTGGCAGATCGTCAAAATAGTTTTTTTTTTTTCTTATATGATTTGAAGCTATCATGACTTCTGTCAAAGCGCTCTCTCTCTCTCTGTATTTTTTTTTTCTTTTTTAATATCATCATATAGATTTCGTAGTTGATTGGATAGAGTGACGCACGCGCTAGGATCCATTCGTTGAGAGCACAGTTGCAGAACGCACTTTTTTAATATCATCCCTCCACCATCAATTTTTTCTACTCATTCATTGAGAACCAAGACAGTTGATTCAGACATGTCTCCCTGGTACCTCCCTCTGTGAACTGAGTTGTCACTTTCACACACAAGTGACACGACCCAATTATCTATTACTCTGGTGTTTTTATTTTAAGAAAACGGGCCAAAGTACGTGGCCCAATGAGAACAAAGCTCCTCTCTTGCAATGATTGCAAAAGAGTGGGAATGTTTAGCAGCTCAAGGAATCTGTCTGCCTGTGATTGGTCACATGGGGCGGGTGTTCTGCCTTCTTACGCTTTGTTTCATCGTGGGGTCGGGGGGGGCAGCAGATTCTGTGCTAGCATCGGGGGGATGGAAAACAGTACAAAAAATGATGTCCAGCCCACGGCAATCTTCGGTTGGAGGGGTGCCTTCCTCACTCCTCCTCAGGGCTGCCCAGCCACCGACGCTGTTCAATGAAGTTGATATCTCCGTGACAGATTTTTGTTCCTACTTACTTGAAACTTGCACGCCAGATTGGTTCTTCGACTTGTGTGGATGAAACCTACTAGGAGAATTAATGCTCAAATGCAATTATATATAGTTTTTTTAAAAAAAAAACAACATTATGGGTTTTTTTCATTGATGACAAAAGATACTGTTGAACCAGCTAATTAATATTAATTTATTTTTTTATATAACAAAAGAATTGATACTGGCTTTGTAGTGTGATGACAACACAAACAACAAATCTTACCAACAACAAACACTCGACGGAATAAATGGAAAAACAACATAGGAATAATTCAAGAATGGAACTTAATGTTTTGTAAACTTTTGTAGGTTTAATGGAGTAGACTTCTTGGAAAGATTTAGGGGGAAGAGGATCATGTTCGTGGGTGATTCTCTAAGCAGAAATCAGTGGCAATCATTGACATGCATTCTCCACTCTTCAGTGCCCAAAGCCAAATACAATTTAACTAGACAGGGAGACGTCTCCATATTTGCGTTTCCGGTATGCACCCATCAATCAGCAAGCTTTTTCTTCTTCCTTTTTCTTTTATAAGATAAGATTGGTTTAGAATTAAGAAAAAGTAGTCACGGATCGATGCATCCAGTTCATGTCACGTGAAATCATAGTCTGACTTATTCTACGGACATTTAAAATCTTTCAAATCCAGGCAGACAAGTTATGACATATGCTTTGTCTTCATCTGTCCAGCCATGCGGTCCTCTAGGTCCCTTTTCTTTGTTAAGCGGCTTCAGGAAAAGGGCCTGCTATGCCGTGGGGTTTCCTAGAAATTCCCATTGGCGAGGCTCCTTTTGCGATTCTACTGAGCTTTTTGCCTTTTTTGGTTCTTAATAGACATGACGTATCGATTTGGTAGCATGATTTATCATAGGATCCATTACTATATATCCAGTTAATTTTGTTGAATCATTGGCAGTTCTCATGAACGCCTCAAGTAGCACTGTAAGTGGGATTAGTCAGAATATGACTTGGATTTAACGAAATAGGACGAGTCCTGGCTTTACCGAATCGCTTGTTCCTGTGGTAGAGGGGAAAATCAATTTAAGGTTTTTTAACATTCAAGATCTTGCAGGATTACGAAGTGAAAGTGATGCTTGATCGCAGTGTCTACTTGGTAGATGTTGCGCGTGAAAGAATTGGTAGGGTCTTGAAGCTTGACTCCATTGAAGGCAGCAAGCTATGGAACGGCATTGACATGCTTATCTTTAACACATGGCATTGGTGGAACCGCAGAGGACCCACGCAACCGTAATGTCCAAAACTAGCACTGCCATTTTCATTCAGAATGGCGGCAGAACTTTCTTCTTCTCTTTTTAAGAAAAAAAAGAAAAACTTGAAGATGAGCTGAGTATTGTGATTTTGCAGATGGGATTACATTCAGGTAGGGAACGAGATTAAGAAGGACATGGATCGCATGCTTGCTTTTGAGAGGGCACTGACTACATGGGCTAAATGGGTGGATTCAAACGTTGATCCTGCTAAAACCCTGGTTTTCTTCCAAGGAATCTCTCCTTCTCATTACAAGTACGCTCTATAATATTTTTTTATTATTTTTTTAATATTATATCTACTAGATATTACACTTTATAATTTTATTCACGTATTCTGTATTTAATGGGCTGATTTATGGATAATACAGTAGATGCAGTCTACATAATGATTTTTGAAGTTTTAAAGGCAATTGTTTGTGAGCTATGAATGAAATATCTTTCACCGACAATCTACTCATCCCATTAGGAATTGTAATTTAACTCGAATCATAATGATATCAAATTAAATTAACCTAAATATGTGATTTTTTTATAGTTATTTTACTGAAAAGTAATAAATAGAGTATGCATATATTAATTTTTTTTATTTTTTTTGTTGAATAATAAATAATGTTATGGTAAGAAATACTTGAACAAATTTAAAAAATTATTGTATAGATGTGAATATCTAAAGTATTTTGTTTGATAAGTAATGAAAAGAGTGTAAATGTAGTAGAGCCTATTTGACAGTGTATTTTAAAAATGTTTTTTAAAAAATTTAAATTTTTTATTTTAAATTAATATGTTTTTGATGTTTTTAAATTATGTATTAATTTTAAAAATAAATAAAATATTATTAACATACTTTTTTAAATAAAAAATATTTTAACAAAACAACTACAATAATATTTTCATATTAATTTATTCTTAAACTTTATTTTTTAAACAAGTTTGTTCTGCTAGATTGGTTCGTGATTTTTGTGTGACATGCATGATCAGCAGCTATATTGGGAGTTGTCATGGGCCCTTTTTACTTGTCTTCAGATTGGTGTTTTCAAGTCTTGTAGATTTTGTCTTATCCTTCTTCTTTTTTTGTTGTGTTTAAATGGTGAGTTTGTCAACTTTTGCGACTATTATTACATTCGGTTTATTAAAATAAAAATAAAAATTATATCAGTAGAATGTTTTCACCCTTCCTAAAATGCAACAATTCTTTTTTTTTTTTGTTGGATAATTAAATTAATGTTTAATTGTTTTTAACAAATTAATGGTATTTTTTTATCAGTGGGACCCTATGGGATGAACCAGGCGCTAAGAGCTGTGCGGGTCTGAAGCAACCAGTCGCCGGCTCAACATATCCGGGAGGGTTGCCACCACCTGTAAAGGTTCTGAAAGGTGTTTTAAGCAAGATTACAAAGCCTGTCACTCTGCTCGATGTAACACTCCTCTCTCTGCTACGAAAGGATGGACACCCTTCAATTTATGGTCTGGGTGGGTCGACCGGACTGGACTGCAGTCATTGGTGTCTTCCCGGTGTGCCTGACACTTGGAATGAAATCCTTTACAATCTAATTATACGTTGAAAATACATAAAAAATTATTTAGGATGAGGAAGTTGGACAATTTCTTACATGAACTAGATGGGGCATTCCTATTTTTCTGAGAAGGTATCAGAAACGTCGAGAACTCATACATTCTTGCATTCCTTTTAACCCTTTCACAATCTGTCCTTGAATTCAGCAACATTTGTATTAGATGTTCTTAAGAATCAATTTTTAAGTCCTTGAGTAGTTTTACTTTTTGGTGTAATAAGCATATTGCGCAAACGTACACGCCCTCTGTCGGGCAGAGCATTCGAAAAATCGTGCATTCTTCTCTGTTTTTTGTGTGATGATATTGGTTACGCGTTTCAGCAGGCCTAAAGCATGAATGCACGCGATGTATTTGCTGCTCTTCCAAGGCAACGCTTTTTTATTCATCGCCCAAGGATTGCTAGCCATTTCCACATTATTACTGCTCTTTTATTGTTTGATCATGAATAACTAACTGTTATTATTATTATTGTTATTATATATAAAAAATATTTAATACTAAAATATTAAAATAAAATTATTATAAATTTTTATAATAAAATAAATGCTTTGTATTAGGGGTAATTAACTATTTTTTTCTTTCAATGAAAAATAAATGATTCAAGGTAATTCAATCTTTTTCAATAAGTCATTGATCATTGAAAGATTGTTAGCGGGTACATATGTTTTTGTTTTTAAAAAATTAAATAGTAAAATAACTTATTTTACCTCAAAGTATAAAAAAAATATAAATATTGGCTGAGGGTTTTTCTATCTTTTGGTTTCTTGTAATATAGAAAAATAATATTTTTTTTCTTAAAAATAAATAAAAAAATGGTATCTCATACTCATGGAAGGTATTTAGACCTTTTTATAGTGAATAATTAATTTTTTATTCAAAAATTACTAACACGTGTCTTATATGAGAGATATTTGTATTTTTTAGATGGTGTGTTCAGCGCCTCTTAATAGCCAAACATTCCCTTTGACTGTGTAATTAGAAGCACCATCACACTTTCTTCATCTTGGTGCGGCGCGTTATAACAACTAATAAGAGGGTTGATCGTAAATAAAAATATAAACTCTGGTCTTAAACACATCTCTACTGGCAAGTTATATAATATGAGTATCATTAACTAACAAGAATATGATATAGCAAATGATCCAAATGGATTGAATATGTTTGTATATAACCCAATATGTACATTATATGCTTCTATTAAAAACTAAGGTCTTGTAAGGAATATATGGTTCTGCATATATAAACCAACACAAATATCTCCCCATAAACTTATAGAAGATGTATCATAATAACATCTAGATTGAATTTTTATTTTATTTTAACACCTTTTACATAGATATTTAATATCACACCTATTAATATTTTTTAGATTAGACAGTGTATAATTAATAAAACCCTTAACTCCATTACAATAATAACCCATTTAACGCAACCCTTCCGGTGAAACTCGATATATCCAATAATGATCATCCATTATTTTTATGAAATCTATATAAAATATTGATGACAACATGTATTAATTAGTAATGTGAACTAAATAAATTATTGATACCTAAATAATTAGCTATCATTGGTTTAATTTAAACTTATTTAATCTATTTTAATAGTTCACTTAAATCATTATTAATTTTCTCCAAAAAAAATTCAAATTCCTCCAAATTTACCAAAAACTTGAACTTAATAATAAAATTGACTAAATGTCAAATGTACTCATTTAATAAGCCATTATTTATTTTATTATAAAACATATAAGTTACAAAATGAAGCCCAATTTCATTAAATGGCAAACAAATAATTTTAAAAAAATAAACAAACCTTAACATGTGCAAATCATACATTTATACAATAACTTCTATAGAAAAAAGTTATAAAAACAAGTAAACACATAAATAAACTACGTATAATACATAAAAATACCAACAATTTTAACATTTTAAAAATGAGTTACAAAAATAAAATAAAAAATAAAGAGGATAGTTTTGTTGACTTGATGTAGTGAATAATTAAGAATAATTAGGAGGTTTAACTTTGGTTTAATTAATCCCATTCTATTTATATGTGCAGGTTTCAAAGTAATTAATATCTTCTTGTAGAGTGAAATCTCTAGCAACTAGACATGCCCTATACATTTTAATGTTGTCATCAACTCTGTGTTTAATTCTATACAGTCATTAACTACCAACAACATTCATCAAAAGATGAAAAGCCACCAAGGCCCAAGTTTCGTTAGCAAACAAAACCTAAATTTTCTCACACATAGTATTATGCCAAACCTCATACCTATTATCATAAATAAAAGCAATAAGTTTATGGGTAAAAGAAGAAACTACTTGACAGATTGAAGCATCAATTGTGGTGGCAGTTGTTGTTGACAATATTGTTTTAACTATTTAGGATGGAGGAATATGTGGTGTTGATAAGTAGTAGGACAAGGAGGAGAAGAGCTTATACCAGTAAACTATTAGAGAGGATACTAGAAGAGATCTACACAGAGTGATAGACTAGCTAGAGAGCTTATGGAAGGACTAGTTGGGACAACAAGCACTAGAGAACTTGTTGTAGAATCGATTTATTCTACAGTAACAGACTTGGAAGCATAAACCTCTATTGATAGAGAACCTATTTTTGCATAATGATCATTGAAAAAACAAATAGATGGTGACAATATGACAGGGCTGGTTGGTGATGGATTGGTTATAAAATTGATGGGTAAGCGATGAGTTTGTTAGAGTGTGGTAGATTGCAGGGCAAGGGTGTTAGTTAGAAAGTTTGTAGAGGAGTAGGCTGAACGTTTTAGGGAGGATTCAAAGTTGGGAGGTATGTAGGTTATGTGTAGGGTACTAGTTTATGTACTAACTATTTATAATTCGCAAAAGAAAAGACATCTTCATGAAAGAGAATATAACAAGAGACATAAATATGTTAATATGCTAAATCAAAATGACAACAACCAAGATGAAAATAGCTATATCCTAAAAACACACATGGAGAGGAATAAAAATCCAACTAGTGAGCATAATATGGATGCAAAAAAAGAAAATAAGAAAACCTAAAAGTATATAGAAAATTATAATCAATAGTATGACAAAACATACACTCAAATAGAGATTTATTTTGGAGAACAAAAATAGATATACAATTAACAAGATATATCAATGATTCAAAACCATAGTTCCAAAACCATAATGATGCACTATATTGGCCTTAAAAAGTGAAGTCGGTTTTGATAATCTGTCAATGACAACACTTAATAGTGCCATTTTATTCATAAGTATCAGGATAGATATACTAATGATGAATACCAATAGTTTAAAAAAATTAGTGTCATTTATAATATTCACCACCCTAATTAGTTTGGATAGATTTAATTTGTGTGAAAACTAACACTCAACAAGTGTTTGAAAATAATTAAAAATGAAAAACACATCAGATTTTGCAATAAAAGGATAATACCATTTATGTTTGGTATGCTTATCAATAAATATAACAAAGTAACAAAATCCATGAAAAGAAATCATAAGGGTAAGACCCTAAACATCATGAAATATTAAATCAAGTAGGGCAATAGTTTTGTGATCTATAAGTTGTAATAATAGATGCAATAACTTTCTAATGGACAAGCTTGACACCAAACAAGAGAACGCCTAGAAGTATAAACTACTTTATTGTTGGAAACTAATAAATTTAAAATACAAAAGATGCGATGACCCAAATAATGATGCTACATATCAACAATCACAAAGAGATAAGGAGACCAAAACACTTAAGGATTTAGTATGGCACAAAACTCGAATAGAATATAGAGATCATCATTACTTTGAATGGAAATAACTTTCTTAATGAAGAGATCTTTGACATAAAACACAAATCATAAAATTCAAAATAAATATGATTATCATAATAAATTTTTGAATATATAATAATGGTTTAGTAATATGAGGCACATAAAGAATATTAGATAATTTAAAAATATACATTGTAAGGAATGTAACATGGTATATTCAACATTTGATATGACAAGGCTTTTACTATCACCAACATACAAATAATCATTACTACGATAGGTTGTAGAATCAATTAAAGTTGCAAGATCAGACGTGACATGTTGATTTATACCGTGTATGAGAAACAAGTACCAACAAAAATGTTTCTAATAGCAAGATAAGTAGAGGGCTGTCGGGTACTGTTGCGAAACTAGGTGCGAAACCAGTTGCAATGAGGAGTTGTGTGGTTGAAGTTTAAGCATAATTAGCATTTAAAATTTTACTATTTAGGCCCTATATTGCACATGTTCTACTACCAATTATTCAGCCTTCAGTCTGCAATAGATTAAAATCTGTTATAGTGATTATAACGATTACTATTGGGATGTTAGTTGTCATGAGAGCACCTCCCCTATTATGATTGAAATTAGAGTTATGATAAGATATGACAAGATGAATAAAGGGGATATGGTGTTAGTACTAGTGGTGGCTACAGTAATAGAGATAAAGACAACAAATAGGAATTTGTGTTCATAGATGAAAGAAGTTCTTATATAGAAATTCATAGGTAAGAAGATGGCTATGAAGGTCGGCATATGATATTAGTTTTACCTTGGTTATAAGACTAGTCACTAAGTCTTTGAACTCACCACGAAGGTCATGAAACACATATATATTAAAATATTTAAGAGATATAGTCTAGGCCAATAGTAGCTAATTTCTCAAATAATGATTTTACTTGATTCATATATATACTAAACGATGAATCATCTTGTTGAACATCTTTAAAGGAATTATAGAGTTGCTTGATGCGAGAATTAAACGGAGATGCAAGAGCTTTCTTAAAAGTGAGCCAAACGTATCATGAGGTATGAAAATCCACCACAAGGTGTAACACATCCATAAAGAGAAAGGAGAGTAACGCACTTAAAATAAGTTGATTTTATTACTTCCAACAAAGAAAAAAAATGTTGATTGTCGAAAAAAAACCACCAGAATTGTTAGACACATGAGATGGGGGATATGACACTAATCCGTCAATAAAGTGAAAAGCACCTTAACCAAAAGATAGGGTTTCATATGCATTCGCTAATAGAGATAATTTATATTGATAAATTTCAACAAAACAACTTGATGGGTGTTGGATAGAGCTACAATAACTGGAGTTTGTATTCTCATAATGCATGAAGGAACAACAAAAATATGTGAAGAGGAGTTATTGATGTGTTCTGCAAGTAAAGAAGCCTGCTACTATGAAAGAACACCACCACCAACAACTTGTCAATGACTGGCTGGCTAGGTTGCACCATTGTTATTGAAGGAGAAGTCAATAATAACAACATTAGAATCCATTTAGGAAAGGAAGAGAGAAGTCAGCTACAAGTGGGAGGGAGAGAAGAGTTTTGATGACAAAAGGCTCTGATGCTAAATTGAGAATAATTAGGAAGCTTCTTAACCTTTGGTTTAGCCGGTCATTTTCTATTTATATATATAGGACAATATACAATACTAAATATAGAGATTATAACACTGGAGTAGTGTTTATAATATTTTATATATATTCATTCTAAAATATGAATCTTAAAAAAAATGAACCAAAATAAAAATATTGACAGAGTGTTTTTTTTTATGATGATAAGAGCTTGATTTATGAAACAAATTAAGAGGTCAAGAGTGTTTTTTTTTTACAAAATAAAAAAAAGTAGAAAAAATAGGGAAGGCAAGAGAGAGGGGGGTTATGAATACTAAGGGAGATAACATTGTTATTTTATATCGGCTAACATCACTGTAATTTATTGAAGGTATTGTTTCTATCGATCCATTTGTATTTGATAATTTTATGGCAATGTCATTTTTTTTTAATTCGGTCCTTATTCTTTTCAGTTTTCACCTTCATTCATTTAATTAATTCTTTTTCCTAACTTTATACTTCATAGTTTGATTCATTGAGGAATAAGTTTTATAGTTTTTTTTTTAATGGTGTTTCTAATTTAATGACTTAAGTTATAATTTTAAAAAGTTAATACAGGTTGATATATTTTTGTTTACGCTTCTTGTTATTTGATTTCATCCTTCTGTATTTTTTTAAAAAAAATAGTTTTGTGGTGATCTTCAATTTCTTTTCTATTAGTATACTCAGGTCTCATAGCTTAGATTATAGGTTTTGAAGTCCTTTTTGTAATAGAGATATTTTTTCAAAAATAAATTACTTTGTATGTTTTAAATTTTTGAAGACAATATTATTCTAATTCATGCATATTTTTTATATAGATGAATTTGAAAAAAATAAAAAAACATTTATTTTTAGATAATATTTATATTATATCCGGTCTTGCATAATACTTTTTTTATTTTACTCAATCAGTTTCTGTGTGTTTATTTCTATTAATTTTTTATTTAATAAAAGTATTGATTTTTTAATAAACAAAATTAATAAACACAACTAGAAAAATATCTCATACTGTGAAATCAATTATTTTAATCTACATCTATCTCTTAATTTTTATATTTATATTTATATTTATTATTAATGATTTATTTATTTATTTACACAAATAATTATAAATTTATTTGATTAAATTCGCGCACAAGTTTTCCAATTTATATTTAGATAGTCAAAAAGCTAATTTACTCTTCTATCTCTAATCCAGCCATATTTGCAATTTGGAATGAAATAAAAACAAAAACATTTGTTAAGACATGTGTAAACATTTATTATGCGTTTACTATGAATACACATTAGTTACCATTGCAATCCATACCAAAAAAAAATCTCTATGTGATGGAACACTGCACGAGTTCCACAGGGTGATCAACTTGGAATAGCGTCAACAAGATGGGACACTGCAGCATTTTAATAGTGTTGAAAAATGTAATAATAATAATTTTTTAGAATGTATTTTTTTGAAAATATATTAAAAATTTATTTTTATTTAAAAAAAATTATTTTTTTGATATTATTATATTAAAATGATCTAAAAATTTAAAAATTTAAAAATTAATTTTTTTTAAAAAATAATTTTAAAACATAAAAATAAATAAATTATTAAGAGTTATATTCATTGAGAACAATCTCATAGATATGATACCATTTCTCAGGTAGCACGTCAACGATGCTCTCCCCCATCATTCCCCTTCAAACAATTGCAGCAAAGATTCAAGATTCTTTCTTTTATAATTCCCCTATCATTGAAGGAAGCTTTCCTTGAAAGGATGACAACATAGTTGTTGCGGAGAGAACTTAAGACTTTACGTCACTAAGGAGATCCTCATGGCCACCAACACAGACTATAAAATTTTCAAAATAAAAATAATTCTTTTTTATCAGAAAATACAAGAGAAAAAACTGATGAGTCATGAACCCCAGCATCTGAGAAAATTTTTAATATGAGGAAAAAAAAGATCTTTTCATTTAATCTAAATATTCCTAAAAGCTTATGATCATATGTAAAGGCTAGACCATGTCTTATAATTTCACAGCCCTTGCCCATTTGCCCCTGGGCAGTGTGAAGCAATATGGAAAATGGGTTTCGTAGCTTTTGCTCGTTGTTAACTTTTGCTCTTGGCCTTCTCATAATTTCGTGTCTTCGACAAGCCAATGCCACGCTATTATATGATAACTTGGGCGGTTCGAAGTTAGGTGGTTGTGATTTTTTCCAGGGTAGCTGGGTTGAAGATTATGCTTATCCATTATATAATTCATCCGCCTGCCCTTTCATTGAGAAAGAATTCGATTGCCAGGGAAATGGACGCCCGGACAAATTATATCTCGAGTACAGATGGAAGCCTGTTGCCTGTGAATTGCCAAGGTATTCGTCATCTCCTTGCTAGCTAGCTAGGTTTACATTCTTTAGAAGTGGCTTTGACTTTGGTTACTGGTTTGATTTGCGCATAGTTTCTTTGTATGATTAGTGCTGGGATGTGGATTTGAGGGAGATTAATTAAATTCTGAACTGTATGTTTAATCACATGTTTTTATCTGAGTCTGGGACATGAGGAGTCTATGAACTCAAGCTTTCTCGTGGTGCTGTTAGATTCAGTGGCGAGGATTTCTTGACAAGATTCAAGGGGAAGAAAATTTTGTTTGTAGGGGACTCTTTAAGCTTTAATCAATGGCAGTCACTCACATGCATGCTGCACGCTTCTGCGCCACGATCCAATTTCACCTTTAGTAGAAAGGGAGGCCTCTCTACGTTTTCGGTAATGGTAAGTTCCTGATGCGCCGTCGCTGTATCTTTCACGTATCCATTGTTCTCAATGCCAGCAATAAAAAGTTCCTTTGACGCTTAATAAGAATTTATGAGAAATAATTCTTAATCTTGAATCATAATTCAAAATATATTCTCATAGTTAATAAAAATAAGTTCAAATAACTTTAGATTAAAAATACATTTAATAAAAAATACATCAAGATATATTTTTTAAAAAAAGGAAATAGCATACGTTTCAAAAAAATTTCTCAATTTTCCAACAAAGTTTTTGTTTAAGTTAAGAAAATTCTGAATAAAAATATTTGTAATTTTTTTAATATGATTTTTTATGCATAACTGTTAAATAAAATTTTCATAATTTTTATATATTTTTTGAAAACAAATCGATGAGAAGGTATTACAACTAATGAGGAGTACAAAATAACTGCAAATTATGTTAAGCTTTTATGAAAAAGAGGCAGTAACTTGATATCACGCAATATAAGCACGCACACCATAAATTACAAGTTAATAATTAATGTAATTTGCAGGATGAAGAGGTTTCTGTGAAGCTATCTCGCAATCCTTTTTTAGTTGATCTAGTCACAGAAAAGATAGGCAAGGTTCTGAAGCTGGATTCGATTGAAAATAGCAGAGACTGGAAAGGATACGACATGCTTATCTTCAATACCTGGCACTGGTGGACTCATAAAGGAAGTCAAAAGCCGTAGGTTATACACACAGACACACACGCACACAAGTTCAATCAATATTTATAATTATTGCTGCTATATTTACGAGATCAAGCTCTTGGCTCGAGTTTCAGATGGGACTACATTCAAGAAGGAAAGACAATCCAAAAAGACATGGATCGTTTGGTTGCTTTTAGAAAGGGGCTCACTACATGGTCCAAGTGGGTTGACACTAACATTAATCCCAACGTTACCGAAGTGTTCTTTCAAGGCATCTCTCCAACGCATTACAAGTAAGCCCTACTCTTTCTTCTCACCAACAGCACCACCAGCTGCGGTGGAGGAAAACTCTGTATCGATTTTTCTTTTCTTTTGGATTAATGCATTCTTGTTTTTGTACTCAGTGGTGACGAATGGAACGAAACCAAGTCAAACTGCAATGGGCAAACCCAACCAATAAATGGTTCTTCGTATCCTGGAGGCTCGCCACCACCAGCAGCTGTGGTGAGGGACGTTTTAAGGAACATGAAGGTCTCCGTCACACTTCTTGATGTAACAGCACTATCACAACTAAGAAAAGACGGGCATCCATCCATTTATGGAATTGATGGCAAAGAGGGAAATGATTGTAGTCATTGGTGCCTTGCTGGGGTTCCAGATACTTGGAATGAACTTTTTGTATGCGACTCTTATCTCTCAAGGGAGGGAAGGCAATAAGTTAGGGCTTCTATAAAGAGTAAAAATAAGGACTAGCTCCATTGTTTTTGTGACTAGAAAACAATGGAAGACACTATAGAACAAGTCGATATAGTAGTAGCATTTTACTCTTCTCTCAAAATGAGATTGTGAAAGGCGACTTCGATAAAGGAGGAAGAGTGGGTGAACATTAGCATGAATTATGTGTTATGGTTCTTTATCTTGATTCTTGTAGATCATCTCGCTCAACACTTGGAGTTATTTCTGAGTTTTTATTTTTCTTTTTAAGACTTCGATGTGAAAAATATTAAACTAAATAAAAAATAAATAATTACACAACATATAATGATTTTAGGGAGGGGAAATTTCACTTTAGTAGTTGAAACCAATATAACTTTAAAAAACTTTTGAATCTGAATCTCAAATATATCCACACAAGACCATACCATAATAAAATAAGTTTAAAAACTTCTAAAAAATTGAATCCATCAACTCATAGCCGGTGTTCTCATCATCACAACTTTAGAGGTAGTGTAAAAAACTAGATGATTGATCAGAACAAATGTTTTTTTTACACCATCCAAAAAATAATACGCCATTATCATTACTATGTTTTTATTGAAGAAATAATTATAAACTAATAAATTAATTAAAACACATGTTAAATAAAAAAAATCTAGAGAGATTCTAGAAGAGGAAATTAGATGAGGAAAAAATAAAAAGATAATCAATTTGAGATTGAAAAATAAATATACAATCAAATAAAATCAAAAAAACATGGGCAAGATTCTAAAAAGAGAAAATTTATTTAAGGAGGAAACTATGACCAAGAAGTAAACAATATAACATTTCCTAACATTACCTTCTTTTTTTTTCATGTAGTTTTTCTTATTGTGTAGAGATTCCTAGACAATATAAATAAGAGAACATATACTCTTACAAAAAGAATTAATCCAAACAAAAAACAAAAAAAAAGATTAAAAAAATAAGAGAAGTAAAAAAATACCTGAGACATCTAAATTCCTTTCTTTCAACTAAAAAAGACAAAAACCTAGCTAAAAAATAATCAAGGGAGTTGATAGTTCTACCATACTCATACCTACTCAACTACTAGGGCTTTTCATTTCTAACTAAAAACATCATATAACTCCATTTTCCTTTATCTTTTCTCATAACCATGATCTCCACCTAAACCAAAGAATGCAAAAACTATTGATTTGTCTATAATAATCAAACCTACAACCCCAATCATCAGTCATTATTTTTGTCATATTTCTTAGTCTGATTCACACTAATCTTTTTAGACAAACTAAAATATCATAGAGTTTGATCCTAACACACCAGTCATTCAAGAAGATCTGAACTAGTTAACTTAAACTTTATAATAGCCACGACGATATAGAACATGATCTAAACATGCTTGAATATCACAACTAGCTTTTTTAATTCTTTTAAACATGAATATTGATGGATGTGGATTTGACTGTGTCATTGTATGGCAACTCCAAGGGTATAAAGTCGATCTTTTATTTAAAGTGGGATAAATATGGGTTTGAACCCAAGATTTCTAATCCATATACATAGTGACATGGTTTTTTTTTAAGACTTGTCATGTTATTTTTGTTTTTTATGGTGTATATGTTATCATACATATTAAGAGTTAAATCCAAGTTTAGATAACTTATTCCCTGCTCTTATCTTTAAAGGTTAAAAATCATATATTTAAATTGGCGACTGCATATCAATGTCAAATCCATAACTGTCTTTGGTCAAAATAAGTATTAGGATTAGGCCATCTTAGAATTTAAATCCAAAACCACTCTTTAATTTAGTTTTTTTTAAAAAAAAAAAACCCTTAAATCTAGGTGACACGATCAAAAGATTGATGTTTTTTTTCAAATACAGAAGTGTTAAAGTAATAAATAACTCAGCAAGATCAAAGTTGAACCACAGAAAGGTTAACTATATAAATTATAAACAATTACAGCTACAACAACAATAATAATAAGTTAAAGAGAACTTTGAGATGTAAGATTAATGTAAAGATTAAACAATAAAAACAAATATCAAGGTTAGAAAATCCACTAATGGTATTTCAAACAAGCATTATATAAACTCTTTTTATTACTTAACTGAAAACTGTACACAAAGGAGGTTCCAAACATATTATAAATGGTTAAATAATTATATTAGTTATCTTATTCGAATAATATTAATACTTGTAAATGTTGTTAGATATTCATGATTATAACTTATGTTAACAATAAATCAAGTTTTTTTCATAGTATAGGTGTAGGTTATAGTATATGGTTGTGCTATAAAAGTATCAACTATTTGTTGTACCAAGTGTCATACAACATAAATCTAGAGTAATTATTTAACAAGCAAAGTATTAAAAGTGAACAAGATAACAAATACAAAACATGTTAGTATCAAACATTAAAGTTCATATTGAGTTTATAATACACTTATTCTTACACCATTAGTGTAACTTTTTTACCTTGACATAATAAACTTAACTAAATATAATGAAGAAGAGAAACATAAATAAATAATATAAGAATATAAATAAGATATAAGTTAACTAAGTAAAGAAAAGGAAATGAAAAGCATAAATAAGAGATTAATGAAAGCAAAACTTAAGCATTACAAAAAATATAAAGAGAGCAAGAACATGATCTTAATGTGAAAACCAAGATGCCTAAATATATAGCATATGTTTCCTTTTATAGGCTAAAATTTAAAACTATTGATTTGATGACTAATTATTGAGTGAGTGACCAAGTCTTAACTTGATGACAATCCTTATCTTCTTATTTGAATAAAATATCATTACTAACATTAGAATTTGAACAGACTTAAATCATAAAAGTTCTAGAAAATTATCTCAAATTTCCAACAACAAAAAAATTAAGGTCATTTAAACTTCTAAAACTCAAGATATGGGTTGAAAACTGAACAGTGTCTGGACTACAAGACAGATTTGAACTTCTTTGTTATTGCTAAGATCTGGACTTCCAAACAATAGAATTAACTCTTGTCTTTTCATAAATATTTTAGGTGTATGTTACAGCTTTTTAGCCATATAAACCAAATTGAAATCCAAAATCTACAGCTCTAGATATAACTCAATGACTTAATAGTATTCTAGTTTGAACTGAACAAGCATCATTTTTCTAAGCTTTACTTTCTCTTTATCTTCTTAATTTCAGTAGTTAAACTCATCGATCAATCATTTGATTTATATGATAGGCCTGCATTTAAGATGAATATTTACCATAAATTAGAGGTATTTTATAGTATCAGACTTATTATTATAAAACATGTTTTAGTTAAGGAGTTATTGATACTTTAAATATAAAATGCTGATATAAAACCTTGATAAAAATATATTTTTAAATATTAATCACTAGGTCATCCCTAAGCATAACAAATATACATCATTAAAAAAAAAACTACCAATACAATTTATCTTAAATAAGATGATACCTAGAACTTTGAAAAACATGTTAGAGTTTTTAGTTATTATAAAACTAGATAGAAGCTCTTATTTTTAATTTTACCCTTAATTCATCTAAATATCCCCTGCAACATAATGACTACTTTAATAGAGATATACTTATTAAGGGTCATGCGATATACTTATTAAGGGTCATGCTTTGTTTGTTTGTATGCAAAATAATATGTTTTATTGTAATATTATTTTTATTGTTTATTTTATATAATTTATTATTAGGCAATATTATTTTATTTTTATTTTCTCTCATTTACTTTATCCATTATATTTATTGTAAATGTGTGAATTGAATATAGAATTATGTTGATGCACCCATTACATGTCATTTTTATTTGCATCGCTTTACATTATCAATAAAGAATTGGTGGTGCACGAATGGATTCCACCCTAGATTAGCATGTGTGAAACATTTTATTCCCAATGAAAATCTATTTGATTGTGATTTAGAGTCAATGTGGTATTGTTCTAGTCTATCCTTTTTACACATTATAGATAGTGGATTGACTTTTTAAGGTTTGTTTAAGCCACAAGAAATCATTTGAGACTATAGGTTAGGTTAACCAACCTACCTAGATGTATAATATTTTAAGATATAGGTGACAAGATAATTAGAAATGTGAAGTATACCTTGGAACAATTTCAGAACAAGTTTGAGTCCTTACAACAGATAAAGAGGTAATGTTTGATTCATGGGTTTCGTGATGAACTTGAATTAAGATATTTGTATTTTGGTAGCAAGGTTAATGATCTTCAACCTATCAACAAGAAATTGGGCTCTATCATTCCACCTTGTCCATGGACAGACCAATCATTTAAAGTAAAAGCATTTTAAATAAACTTGTTGCAAACCTATGTACCAAGTAAAAGCATTTTAAATAAACTTGTTGCAAACCTATGTACAATAAAGATGCTTTTAGAGCGAGACCGAGAGCAAAAAAGACAATAAAACTGGCGTGAAGATCAAAGAACCCAAGAAGAAAAAATCATACTGCAGAGCAAAATACCCAAGGGAAAACCCTAAAAATATTTAATTAAGTAACAAAAATAAGTTTAAAAAAAAATCAGACTTTATAGAAAAACTTTGTTCTAAAAATACAAGGGAAAACAGATAATCTAAAATACATAAACGTGGATATGTATGCTTTATTTTATACACAGTTACTCATTTGAGTCAGAACATGCTTGCTCACCCTTCTTTTAGGAAGCATACCACGAACAGCATGTTCAATAATTCTTTCTGGAATCCTCTGTTGTAGCTGATCAAATGTCTCCACTTTCATACCGCCTGGTCTTCCTGAATGCCTCCTGTATAACTTTTGGGTCCTCTTCTTGCCAGATACAGCAACTTTCTCAGCATTTACCTTGTAAGATCAGAAAAGGCAAAGGCTTCCAGAACTTTAGCACAAGTTAATTGCAATTGGCACTATAAGAAAGCACTTTACAGGAATTGACATTCAATGAAGAAGCAGCCAAGTCCTCCCTAATCCTTACACCAGAACCTCAACAAGCAGGTACAATCATATAGAAACAATCACAATACCAATACCAGTTATCCATTAAATCTGAGTGGAGTTTTGAGAAAATTATATGAAACAAGGGTAATATCAAGTGAATATCTAGATGAAAACATTTTGAAAAAGGTATTTGGTACTGAACTTATGTTAAAATAATGATGCATCTAGTCAAAATAGATGATATAGAGATTTATGTTTGGAATACAAAACAGATATCAAATGGTGAAATCCTGCAATGACCATTACAAATTCTAATTCTTCATCATACTTTTCAAGTTCAAATCAATAAAAACATAGATAAACTATTGGCAACCAATTCCAATTTCAGTTTTTCAAGAAATTTCCTCATGTCTGAAAGTACCTAATGAACTGAGACAAGCCTCTACATATAAACTGCTGGTAAGAAACATGGTCGTAAAACAACTAATAACTACTCTGTTCTTCATCCAAACCACATCAGTAACTCGTACTAAGCACATTAAGCAATTGATGATCTTATCAATAAAGATTTTAGATGCATATGTTATGCTGCCATGATGATAAAATTAGTAAATAAACCACAATTTAACAAGATTTTTCTGAATGACAATCAGCATATAGCAACTGATGCAAAAATGCAATAGACAGAAAGCTATATGAGGTCTGAAACCATACTAGGAGCACTGAGGACACCTAGAAGAAACTAATCAAATGCAAAATAATGTAACAGAATAAGAAAATATATCGCTGAACAATCCACTTGAAAACAACAAAAACCACCAACTTCATACATTAAGCAGTCAAAATTCATTGCAAATGATTGAAAAAAGGGACATTGGCAATGAGCACTTATTCAATCCACATACCACAATCACAAAAGCCCCCATGTCCACACTAGGAGTGTAAGTGGCCAAATTCATTCCACGAATGTAAAGGGCAATTGTAGATGCCGGTCTTCCAAGAATCTTTGTCAGTTGCATCAACAATGTACCAAGTTTTCTCTGTGTTAATATGATCTGCAGCTTTAGGATACCATGTTGTATTCCAAATATCCTATTTGAAACCAAAACAAAATTAACATTGTAATCAAGCACAAGCAAACATCGAGAGCCACCATAAAATTTTTACAATGGACTCAGACCTTAGTAAAAATCTGGAAAAAAAAGAAGAACCAAATTAACAGTTTTTTTTCTCGTTTAATAGACAAAAAAAACCCGCGATAAACAAAAGAAACAAAATGTTCATACATCAAACAAAAGGCTGTTTGGAAGATTAAGATTTGACAAGAATTGATTTCAATTCTACAATTTTTGTCAATCTGACGTTTGGAACCAACAATTCACTTCAGAATTGATTTCACAACTTAATAAATCTGGGATTTTCGTACACTTTGAAATCGCACCCTTTCAGGTGCGATTTACTGGGAATGGTAGAATAGAACTGTTGTAATATTCCAAATCTCTAAAAATACCCCAGCAGTCATTAATTAGTGCATACTCTGGGATCTTCATCACAGGCTAAATACAACCATGGTTACCGATCAAACATAGAATAGCTGGCCAAACTACTAATTCCCATCATGCATCAATCTCACAATTTATTTTCTGTTATTGCCTTTCAGAATTGAAGAGATCGAAAAAGTTCTAAGGAAATAAATACAGGAGATATGACGGAGTGGATGGTAAAACAGGTTACAAGACAAAAAGAAGTTATAGTCATCTCAGATTCTTTAAATAGCTGTCATAAAATTAGCTGCGTAGAATGTTTGCAATAAATCATGATGGAATGTGTGATGCCCAACTTGCATTAGATTTCATAAACATAACTTTGGGTTTATTCCAATTCAGTTATAAATCAAAAGAACTCAACTTAATTAGTAGCAGTCAGACTTGAGAAAGAAAGAAAGTGGAAATTACAGGGCCATTAAGTTCACATTCTTCAAATAACCAGCGTTGGTCAAGAGGAACGCGAGTGACGACGCTCTTGTCTTTGTTCTCGCACCGAACCTCGAAACCACGCGTGCTCTTACTCAAAGAAAACCATGATTGTGAAAAAGAGAACCCAACAAAAAAAGGGCCGGGACTAATGCTAGTTCCATTCTTTGTTGAGTAAGAAGAAGAGGATTTTGTTGAAGTAGTAAAAGAAGATGAGGCACATAGCATTCCCATTCTCCTCTCCTCTTTCACATGCACTTCACTCTAAGAGGATTTTAGTAAAAGAAGATGAGGCACAAAGCATTGCCATTCTCCTCTCCTCTCCTCTCCTCTCCTCTTTCACATGCACTTCACTCTCTTCTCTAACTCCTCACTGCCGCCCTCCTCTCCTCTTCTTCGTTGCATCTGCCTTGGATAAGAGGGGGCTCTGTTTTGAGTAAATTATATATTAGTACCTGTTATTTTAAACACTGAATCAAATAGTCTCTTTTTTCTAAAATAATTAATTAATCTCAAACTTTTTAAATATACATGTCAGTTGATTCATTTCACCCATTTCATGTTTTTTGTTTAATTTATTTTGTTCTTTTAAGAAATAAAAAAGATTAGGTAATATGAGAATATTGATGAGAAAATAAGACTTTTTTTAGCAAATAAGTATTAAATTAAGCATGATCAACGCTAGTTTAGGGATTAATTAATTATTTTAAACCTAAAAAGGCCATTAAATTCATTTAAAAAAATTACAGGGACTAATTTAAAATTACTCTTCTATTTTTTGTTTCCAGTTGTATGCACATATCAGATGGATTTTAGTATCGAGACAGATAAGTTAACCCCTTTTTATTTTTAGTCTTGGATTCCATGCATTGAGTAGCTAGTGATTTTGTATGCTAGGTGGAGCATATTCCATTTAGAGTTACCCTCCTATACTTAAAAAAAATAAATAAATAAAATTGGGAAAGCCTTTTATTTTCAATTCAAACCCCCTTTTTTTCTTTTTATGTTTTCTATTTTATTCTCAAATTTTTTTAATAATTATTTACAATTTAATTTTAAACTCGAATTAAATAAAAAATTAAATTACAAGATTTTTTATGTTAATTTTATTTTTTTATTGGTTAATTTTATCTTTAAAATATTTTTTAATAAAAAATCAAATTATCTTTATATGTTAATTTTTATTTATTTTAATTTTAAATTTAAGTTAAGAAAAAAAAAGTTGAATATGAATGTTTTAAGAAATTTACGGTGTAATGTTAAATATTAATTAGATTAGTGGTTTGCTGTTAAATATTAATTAGATTAGTGGTTTACTTAAAGACCCAGCAGAATACATTTAATCTCAACTAATATAAAAAAATGTTATGAATGATCTAGACTTCCATGACGAAGAAGTGCATATAGAAAATTTTATGGTATTTAACATATAAATATAAATAGTAACTCTTTAAACTCACTTTGAAGAGAAATAGATAAATAATAAAAAAGAGAAAACTAAACATGCACTAAACATAAACAATAAACTTATTTTTATAATTTTTTTCTCTTTTTATATTTTAAAAATAAGTAATTACTTTATAAACACCATAAATATTCTCTATGTATATAGTAACTTTCTTATTTAATAAGAATGACAATAAAAATGTTTGGTCTAACAATATTCATCCTTGCACAATTAAAAAAAAAAAGATTTGAAATCTTGTATTTAAATTTAAGTGTATGTTGGACATTATAATAGTTTCTGTGAATTTTAAAAAAATATATATGTTATATTTTTTTTAATTGTTGTTAGTTAGCGTTTGGTTAAAATTGTTATTTAAATTAATATTAAATAAAAAAATAATTTAAAAGTGTTTGATAAAACTATTATGGAAGATGTTGTTCATACTGAAAATGACCATAAAAATCATAGAGTAAGTTCATAACTTCAAATTATATTATATAAAAACTTATTTAATTCACTCATATTAATATTTTCAATTATGACAAATAATTAAGGTCCATGAAGATCTTGCACGTAACAAACATGTTTACTTAATTTAATAAGAAGAAACTATTAAGAATAAATAAAAAAATTAGGGATGAAGAACAAAAATTTATTTTTTTAAATTAAACACAACCATAATATTTTTTTTCTCTGACAAATCCCTTACTACTAGTTAACTATCCGTTGTCTAGCAAATATAACTTTTCAAGAAGTTTATGAGGTTATTTGTTTTTGTGTTAAAAAAATATTTTTTTATTTTAAATTAATTTTTTAATATTTTTATATTGTTTTGATGTAAAGCTTTGTAAAGAAACAAAGTTTCTATTAATTTATAATTGTATGCTATATCCTCTTGTACCTTGCCCTGGTACTTGCACTCTTACTTTAATAATCTTTTTTGCCCATCATTTTTTTTGTTTCCTTCAAAATTCCATGATCTTAATATTGATTTATTGTAGCTATATTTTTTTATTTAATTATTTTTTTATGATTTTTCAAGTGACTCATGTTTCTATTTTCTCTGTGGGTCTTTTCTATAGACTCAATTAAATTTCTCATATTAATTTGCACCATATGTTTGAAAGAGACTATTGATTTGTTGACGTAGGATAGAAGATGAGGTTATTTTTTAAAAGAGTGAGTTTTTTTAATGGTAACGAGAAGCAAGGTTTGTCAAATGAGAAGCAAATTCAAAACTATAAGAGTGTTTATTTTGGTGGTAGAAAATGTGTTGTGGTTTTGATCAATATAAATGTGTTTGGTAAAAATTAAAAAAGCAAATTTAATGTGGTGGGATCACGTTAAAAATGTGGTTCAACCACATATGAATTAAAAGCATGTCAAGCATGCTTTTAAAATTATTGTGAAAAATATAATTGAAGCTTAAAGACAATTTAATTTTTTATTGACCAAAATATCCCTTACTCTTTTTCTCTTTGTTTCCTTAAAGAACTAGTGAACAGTTATTCTCATCATCCATGTTTTTTAGCCTCTTTACCAACCTCTTTCTTTCTTGAACAACATTTGTTTTAACACTATTTTTCTCTCTCTTTTTTTATAGTCACAAACGATTATAAAACTCATAAATCAACACTATATTTACACAAACCACCATCCATGACCAAGATCTATAAAAAAAACACCACCAAATTTGTTTTCATTAAGTGCTGTAATTCTTTTTCATGTACAAGTGTCAAAAAAATCTAAGTAAATTTCAATTTTAATTTTTCTTTAATTTCAACTAGCTATGTTTATAAAAATATCGAATCTAACAAAATCTTGTTCGCCATTGAAACTATATCAATATTTATTGTTGCAGGAAGTGTTGGTCTACCCTTGTAATTTTGGTAAGCACTTGTGGTTCTAATCTTCTTCTTTCTTAGTTATATTACTTATTAGAAGATTGATAACAGTGTTGATTTTGATATCATAAAGTAAATGGATAAAATTTTAAAGTCTAGTTTCCATAATTTTGAGTTCAAAAACATATATGAATTGATGAACAAATGTAGAAAGCTGAGATTTTTTAAATGATGTAGAAAAGAAATGACAAAAACCCAAAATAAAAACTTACTCACAAAACTTTTAGTAGGATTTATATGGTGCAAAAAACTAAAATCAAGTACTGGATAGAAAGTCAGATTTTATAAATGATGTGGAAAAGAAATAACAAAAACTCAAATAAAAACTTACTCGTAAAATTTTTTGATGGGATTTATATGGTGCAAGGAACTAAAATCAAGTACTAGAAACTATAACATAGAAACCAAATTAATTGCTATAGACCCCTTAATTAACTCATTTGTGGCTTCAAACAACCTAAAAATTGATTAAAAAAATCTAAAATAAACCTGAATCCATAACAATTCTCAAGACTAAATCTACCATATCATGTTATATTGATGGAAAATAACACCTTAATAGAACTATTCTCATCGAATGAAATTATATGACACCAAAATCAATCATATTAGTGGTTGGAATCAATGTCAACTAAAAATTTCTCACTCTACCATCAAAATGTGATGACTATTTCTTAAATCATAGACTAAAAAATAATAAAAATAATTTTTTGTATAAAAATTTATTTTTAAAAGACCTAAGGGACTAAAAAGAAATCATTTTAAAAATTGGAAGACAAAAGTGACTTTTGGTGTCAATTTTAAACCCACAAACTATTTTTAATGCTTTTTTCACCTTGGTCCTTCTTTTTTAAATTTTTTTTATTGGTTAATAAATATGAAGCATTTGCCCTTAAATTTTGCAATTCAAGAACTCAATTAAGGAAAAAAACTTTAGGAATCAAAATAAAAAAAATAACAAACCCAGTCCATAATGATACATGAGAAAGTGCATAGTACTGCTTTGAATCGGGAGTCGGCATCAAAATTTTACCTCACTTTTTATATACGTTTTAATGATGTTTACCACTTAATAATTAAAATTTAAAGAAGATATAACACTAGGAATATTTATTTACAAATCATCATGAAATATTTAAGGGAAAAATACACCCTATATAGTTTTATTGTGTATTTGTGTGTAATGTAATGAAATTATAAAAATAATTTTTTATTTCATCTTTCTTTCGTAAAAGTTTTGAAAAACCAAGATCTTTTCCTAGCATTATGATTGTTATAAAAATCATTAATAAAATATTATTTACAACAAAATCTACTTTAAAAACATTTAGTTTATTTTGGATGTTTTCAGTTACAAATAAGAACATTGCAGAGGTTGAAGGAAAAGGTTGGTCAACCTTTGAATATAATGGTTTTCAGTATGTTTGTGGTATAACTGCTATTTTAGAAGCTAGTGTTAGGAATATCAAAAGTCAATTTTGTAAATGGATTTGTGTGGTAAGACATATTTATAACTGAAAAAATCTCAAAAATTCTTCCAAGATTTATTATACTTTATGTAAAAGATTCATCTGTAAACTAAGAATTGTTTGATTGTCTATAAAAGGATAGTTTAACTTTACTATCGTTATATGAGATTATGTGTTTGAGAATAATCTTTTGTATTTATTCTTTTATTTTGGTCAATTACTTTCCTGAGGTTGATATTAATGAAGTTATTCTAATGAATAATATGTTTAGTGTTTGTGGTGATTTCATCATTTGAATTTTCTTGCTAAAAGAAAGCATCTATAGTTTAATTGTTATGTGAAATTTTAAGGTTTTTTAAAGGTGGGTTTTCAGACTTAATGAAAGTACCATTAGCAAGTTCCCAAAAAGGAGTTTTACTTCTAAATGTTTTGGGACATGCATGTTTTTGTAAAGGGATATGCAATATAATGTTTAATTATATAGAATGATTCAAACTAGTTAAGAAATAAAATTTGAACTTTGTATAATATAATAAAATTAAAAAAATATTTTTGTATTTCATGTCTTTCATTCATGAAAGTTTTAAAATTCATGAAAGTTTTAAAAAGTCAAGATCTTTTCTCAGCATTATAGTTGCTATAAAAATCATTAATAAAACATTTTTTTATTTATAACAAAATCTTCTTTAAGAACATTCAGCTTATTTTAAATGTTCTCAATTACAGATGAGAACGTTTAAGAAGTTGAAGAAGAAGGTTGGTTAGTGTTTGAATATAATGGTTTGGGTATATTTATAGTATAATCAGCATTTTGGAAACTAGTGCTAGGAATATTAGCTGCTGATTCCTTAGATGAGTTTGTGTGATAAGATATATTTATAACTGAAGGAAACTAAAATAATAAAATGATTTATTGTACTTGATGTAGAAGATTTATCTAAAAACCTAGAACTAGTTGATGTTTAATTAAAAGATAGTTTAACTTTACAATTACTATATTGAGTTATGTGTTTAGGTTGAATATTTGGTTGTGGTGGTTAAATAGGCTTAGATTAGGTGACACCTTCAAAGATCCATTCATCTGATAGGGATAAGATCTTTTCATTACATAGATTTAGATACAATTATGTTTTATTTGGAAATATTTGTTTTGAGAAGTAAGGTTTTACTTTTTTAGGATTGAAATTTATGTTTACTAGAAAAGATGGCTTTGTATTGATCCTTCAAGCAACTTATAATTATGAGTTTTTATTTGTAAGATCATACTTTATAATACTTTTATCTTTAAGAGATATAGTAAGGTTTGGGTAATAATTGAAAGAAACAAGGTCACTATATAAATTAAATTCAATAGAGCTGAGTAAAGAATCTGGAAAATTTTAGAATCTAGCATCCCCTAGAACAATTAAAATGGAAGTGTTTAGTCTTTCTTCGGTAAGGAGTTTTATTTCTACTTATACTAAAACAATATGAATATATTTTTAACTTATATCTATATGTTTTTGTAAAGATTTTTAAGAATGAAGTTAGATAGTTTCATAAGGTTCTGGAAATTTGGTATCATTTTCTTCAATTTTGATTGTAAAACTAATTTTAAAAAGATTAAAAGAAGTTAGATAAATTTGGTTCTTTTGAAACTTTGGGATTTTTCAATCATCAATTTTTTTGTAAATTCTTTAATTGTAATATCTTTACTATTTGTAACTTTTCACTTTCATTAAAATTAGAAGGAGAGGAAGCTAAAATAAAAGTTGTCATAAAAACAAATCCATGGTTTAAAAGATAACCTAGATAATAGAATATAAGTTATATGGATTTATTGTCCTATCATCACCTATAAACAGGAATCACACCATTTTATAGAATTCATCTATTCTTTTAAGATTTTCTCTTCTAACCAAGTCTCCAAAATCTTATGTAACAATACTATTCAAATTCCAATAGGCTCTAATACCAATGAAAAATAAGAGCAAGTATGTGATGCAATACCAGAAAATAATCTAAAGATCTGGTTACAGGTTTTCAGTTGATATACTCGATTTTAAAACAGAGCAAAACTATAAAATAAAAACAAATTAAATTTTTTATGTGAATAAAAAGACGAGTCTAAGAATGACATGATCATCTAACAAATACAGAGTATACTTAACTTCAAAAAAATATAAAATATAAATAAAAAATAAAAAAATTTGAAACACACTTGCGCGCGTGCACCCATACACACACATATATAAGATTTAAATAAGTCTTTTTAAATTTGTATAGAAAATAGTACAAAAGATATAAGTTCTTTGATTTGGATCCAAAAGTATGGATATGTTTATAGGATATTAAAGGGTATTATAGAAGGTTATAAGGAATTACAAAAAAAAGGTTTTGATGCTTTTAAATGAACTCTTTTTAAAGGTTTTGCCCTTCAAACTTGGAAAAAGCTTATTTATATAGAGGGGTTTAAGAGTAGTTTTTTGAAGATTTCATAAAGCAAATGATTTACTTTTAAAAAAGGTAAAAAAAATGCTTACTTGTTGCTTGTCAACCTCTGTAAGTAGGAGGTTAGCATTTTGAAAAGTTGAATTATAATTTAGTTAGTTTAACAATTTGTACCAACAAGAGAGTTAGGCTAGTAGGATTTGAGAATGGGCCAAAATATTTTTAAGCCTAGGAAAATAATTTTATATATATATATATATAATAAATGTGTATTATTTTTTTATAGTAGAAAAAATTTGATAACAATCATCTTTATTGTCATCATCCAGACCAACAATAGAAACTGAAGATGAAGATGAAGATGAAAAGGATTAATTAGTTCTTATGCTTTGTAGTAGTTGTTTCATGATCTTAAATTATTTTTCTTCATATTTGACCGAGGCAAGAAAAGAAAAGGCATATGATCTTCAAGCTAGAAATTTGAATTGAGGATCTGGTTTTATAATTTAGGCCTTTTGATGTTACTAAAGTTATTCTATTATAACAAGTTTTGAACTTTTGATTTTTGCTGCAAAAAAGTCCCACCATTTTACTTTGTATCTTCTAATAAGGATGGGATACCTGTGTTGGTAAGTATTATTGTTATTTATTTTTGAATCTCACGTGTTGAAAATGGTGTGTACCCCTTTTTGAACCAAGTACAAAGTGCAGCTCATATTTACTAGAAAATTGACAAAAGCAGAGGAGAAAGAAATATTTTTTCAAACCTTATTTGAGTTGTTTTCTACTTTTTTTATCCTCTTCCTTTGCTACCAAAAGCATCAAATTTCTTAGGTTGATAAGGAGTCTTCATATAAATCCCTCAGAATTTACATTTTAAAAAAAATTAATTTTGCTGCTATCATAATTTTTTGTTCTAACTTAGACTCTGATTTTAACTTGGTTTTGTACGATATTTGATCATCATAGATCTTATCACTCATGACATATTGAAAAATTAACCTGCACCTTTATTGGGTCCTGGTGGTCACTATTCTTAAGGCAAACTCCTAATCAGATTTGGATGCTTAGCATTGTCAAATCAAGAAAAAAATTTTGACCAACTAAATTCCTGCCAGATTTTGTTATCTAAAATGATTTTATCTCACTTTAAATTCTTTATAAAAGTTGCAGTATAGGACAGGTAAATGAATTTAAGCTTTTAAATTGCTTGATCTTGATATCAAAAGCTCAAGATATTCCTGTTTGAAATTTAGCATGAAAATATAAAATCCTGCCATGAAAAGATTTCTAGTTGAGTTTCGTTACAATTTTATTCTTTAAAATAAATTTATCTCATTCTTTGTCCTTTATGAAAGTTGTAGCTCTACAAGTGTAGATGAATTTGGGATTTTTGAATCATTTGATTTCGATATCGAAAGCTCATAATATTCTCGTTTGAAAATCTAACGTGAAAGCAAATAATTCTACCACGAGAAGGATTATAAACCAAGTTTTGCACTAAAGACTCTATTTCCATCATAAATTTTGTTAATTTATTCTTAGGTCATATTCTCAGTCATATTGGGATGCTCGACATTGTCAGTTTCTGAATCAAATGAAGAGATCTTTTTTAACCAACCAGATTATTATCATATCCTGTTCCCTATAACAATTTTTTCTCACTTTGAATCCTTCATTAAAGTTGTGGTCCCAGACTCGTAGATAAATTTGAGCTTTTGGCTTGCTTGATTTTGATATCAGAAGCTCAAAATATTCTTATTGAAATATCTAATGTGAAAGTAGAGACTCCTACCATGAGATAGGTTTAGCCCAAGTTTGCAAGACTAATTCGAAGGACTTTTTTTACTGATGATTGAATTGAAAAGTGTTAAAATAAGGGATTTAATTGAAGAAGGATATTGAAAGCTAGAGTGAGGGTTGAATCCTCATAAATGACAAGATTTCTACCACACCAAATAAAAAAAATAAGATTTTCAGCATGCACCCTTACCCATCCGATTTCTTTCCTTTTTCTTTACAAATTTCTTGTTGGGTTTTCATTTTGCTTTTGTGGATTTGGAGTTGCATATCACATTTTTATGCAGTTATAATTCATAGAAAATAACAGCTTTTGATAATTGTAAAATGTCATAAAGAGAAGAACCTCAATATCATCTAATAGCTGGGATTTTATCCCTAACATAGACAGCTGGGATGATGTGTTAATGTTGGACAGAAATTACTAGAATCAGCATATAATTAATGAGAATATTGTAGTTTTCTCATTTGTATTATTTGGCTGCAAATTAGCTAGGATTTGCATCCTATATTAATACATTGAATTTTTCTTAATAAGAGTTGTGTATAGACTATACATGTTGTCTTTGTTGACCTAAAAGGAGGAGAGAAAAAAAGAAGACAAAAAAAGAAGGGAAGTGGGAAACAAAAGAGGAAGAAAGGAGCAGGAAAGGGAAAGAGTAGAAAAAAAAAAAGAAAAGGAAAAGACAGTGAGAGGAGAGGATAATGCAGATAACAGGAAAACAAAGGGGTTCTTTCTTTGATCGTTTCATCATTGTACAAGAGAAAAAAAGAAAAAAAAGGCAGAAGAAATAAGTGAAATTTGTAACACATATAGAGAGGGAGCTTTACTATTTAAACCTTGATAAAAATGTTTGTTTTGAGTTGTATTTCAGTTGCTATAGTAAAAGACCAATGAGACCTGCAAGAATTGTTTTAATGTTTTAAAAAACCTATTTTCTCTCTTCTTGTTTTGCACCTTCATTTTTTTTCTTACTATACAATGAATGCTTGTTTTTTAATCTTTTTTTTTGGTGTATGAGGAAATGAGAAGGGGTTGTTTTCAACCTACTTTTCTGTTCAAGGGTTCCTTTTTTGCTTTATAATCTGAAGAAGGAAGTTCCTTTTCTGCTTTATCTTATATTTGCTCCTAAATAATGTTTTAGTTCGAAGAACAAAGTTGAAAGATGGGAAAACCCTTTTATAGTTACAATAATCTTTTAGGAAAATTCAAGGAGGAAGCACGTTTTCCTTTTGGTTGTTGAATGACAACATGTATTGCTATTCAAGTGAATTATAATTCACTTGAACAGTGATTGAGTTTGATTTTGAAGTTTAAGAATGAACCAAATTTTGTTTGAGAAGAGTTAATTTTAAGGGGCCATTTTTTTTTTTGTAAAATTTTGAGAATACATGTGTGTGTGTGTGCATGTGGTTTGTGGTCTTTAATTGTGAGTTTTATGTTTTGATCAAATAAAAATGATTTCTTGTGTGTTGCATACGGCTAATACTCTAACATGTTTTTAAATGTTTTGTTTATAAAAAAAATATTTGAAGTTTTGAAAATGTGTTTTAGCATAGATTTCTTAAATACAAAAAAAAATTATTTTCTTACATTTCTAGATTTTACGACATGTTTATAAAACTCCAAAGGATATTGGTCAATATTCCAAAAAATATATAAAATCTTATTTTTTTAGGAAAATTCATCTATTATTCACTGTTAATATTTGAATACAGAAACCCCAAAGGAATGAATATCTAAAATATTATTGGAAATAAATTATTATTATTCAATGTTAATATTTGAATAAAGAAACTCTAAATGATAAATATCCATAATATTTTTTTTAGGAATAATAAGTCATCACTCAGCCTTGAAAGAAGCCTTCATTATAATTGAGAACATTTCAATTCTTGACTCCATAGTTTATGAGCTATTAGAGTATGAAATACTAAGACAAAAATAGATTTTTAAAGCGCCTTGAATTTCCTTAGATTTTTAAATTTTTTTCCCTTTCTCCTTGCAATTTACGAATCATAAACTCTTAAAATACTAAGCGAAAATGAACTTTTAACGCATGCAAAATCTTCTTGAATTTCTATCTTAATAAATTTAGTTTGAATCAAACACATATTTTAATAGATCTGTATTGGTTCCCCTTCATACTTTATAGATATATATAAGGGTGTGATCCACATTGACTAAATATCTCTTTCTTTTTATACTTTGAGTTTAAATTTATTCATCATAACAAACTTATCCTAAAAAAACTGATGGGATTAAAAAACACCAATACCATAACAATTATAAGGTGAACCAAACACCAAGCAGCTTACTTTAGGTAGAGTGTATTAAATGTGTTAATATCTTTTTTTTTTTATGCAATCAGTCTCTTATCTTTGAATATCTGAAAAACCAATTAGGTTTTCTAGTGATTTAATACTAAGTAGCGATTCTCATATTTATAAAAAACAAAAACTTTGAAATCAATCAAGGGTTGTCACTACGTCATGCCCCACCATGAGGGTGTGACAATTATAGTCAAAATACTAAGAACAAACTTAAGAAACAAAGAATTTGGAAAATAACATGAGAATTGATGGGAATTTCTTCCCATTTTCTAAAGGTTTAAAATTCTGTTTGAAATAAATATAGCCTTTTTTAGCTAAAAAGTGGGGTTTTATTACTTCGTAAATACATCCGAAGTAATCCTATCACTAAAGGAACCAATTTGGTATGTTTGAAGTTTTGATATAATTATTAAAATAGAATAGTGAAGAGTGGTTACCTTTAATATTTTGAAGAAAAAAGGTATCAAACCATGCTTGTTGATAATCCTACTATGAATAAGAACAAGAAATGCAATCACCAAGTTTGACATGGCAACTGATTGGAAATTGAATTGTTTGGTGAATGAGTTGTTTCCAATTAGAAGGATAAACAATATTTTAGATAATGCATGTGAAGTAGACATATTAGGAATGGTATTGTTGTAGTTTGAAATGTTTGAATTTGATAGATTCTATTATTTTAAATATTGTCATGTAATAGGATTAAGATTTGGATAAGTCTTATGGTTTGAAATACTAATTTGGAGGGAAAAATTGTATGGTTGTAATAAAAGGATCAAGATGGAAAATTTTATTTTTAATGGTTAAAATATTTTGATAATTTAGTTTTTCAAATAATTAGATCGTTCTTTTAAAACTTTTTAAGATAGATCGGATGGAAATTTTAAATTAAAAAGTAGTGGGGATTTTTTAGATAAACATCTTGTTTCGGTTTTGGAAAATAGTTTGGAGGATTTACTTGTCTAAGTAGATTTGTCTTCCCAAGTTGACTTTTTGTTAAAAGTTTGTAAAGCTAGAAGTAATTTTGACAAGTTAGATATGAATTTTACCTAATTTTGTACTTAAGAAGAACATTCTTTTTCTTTTTTGATAATCATTTCATACTATGATTCGATTTGTTTGGTAGAGGAAATTGCTTATGCAAGTAGTTTTGTAGGATTTTTGGATTTTAAAGACTCAGGTTTTTCTTTTTATCTCTAGATTTGGAAGGCATCAGGACCTATTTTAAAGGAATGCTTTAACTAGGAAATCAGAAATGGAATTTGTATCTCCTTTTATATATTTTATATCAAAATAAAACAAAAAACTTAATATAGCTTGCCATCGAGCAAAAATTTATTTTGAAGCAATATTTTGAATATCTTTTTGTAAAAGTTTTTTAACAAATTTGCAATTAATACATAAAAAGAATTTTTTATTTTGTAAATTGCTTTGAAATTTTATAATGCATAACATAATAAAAATAATTTCTTTTTCAATAATAGAGTAATTCTTTTGATGATTATTCTAATGTACAGATGTAAATTGAAGAATTTGTTCTTTGCTTTCTTGAACCTGTTTAAGGATACCCTTATACCCTAACTCTGAAACATCTATCTCAACTATTTTAGGAGCTAAAGGATGGCAATATGTAGGCAAGGAATCTCTTGGACTTATTTTTTTAATTTGTAGAATGATTTTAGTATGTTCATCAGATTAAGGAACAATGTTCTTTCTTAGTAGTTTATCATGTAAAAGTTTTGTTATTTTAGTCATAATAGGATAGATGCCAAGAAGATAGTTAAAACTTTCTAAAAATATTTATAGTCAGGTTTTGTTTAGGATTTTGTTAGGAAATTTACCATAAAAAATAAGGGATCTCTCTGTAAGTGTAGTAGTTCTTTAGAAGATATAATCACTAAGAAAACAAACACAATTTTAAAAAAGAGAAATTTTTATTTTTGAAACAACTAAACCATTTTTCTTTGTAATATAAAAGAACATTTGTAAATGTTTGAAATGTTGTTCTATAGAATTTGAGAAGATACGAATATCATCAATGTATATAATATAGAGTTTTGAATATGCATTAAAAATATCATTCATGATTCTTTGAAATTCAAAAAGAGTATTTTTTTTTTAGTTTGAATGACATGACATTCCACCCGTATTGACTACATGGAATTGTGAAGGCAATTTTTTAATAATGTTTTGGATGAATTTGAATTTGTCAAAATCCTGACTTCATATCAAACTTTTAAAATATAAATGCAGAATATAATTTTTATAATAAATATTTTTTTATTTGGAATTGGATATCTAATCAATTTTAAAGCTTCTTTAAGATGTTTACAATTTATAAAAAGTCATGGTGCACCTCTTTTAATCTTAGAATTTTTGTTAACATAAAAGGCTGCATATGACTAAGATGATTTAGACTTTTGTATAAGGCTTTTAGACTCTAAGTCTTTGATCTTGAGATGACAATATCATTCTAATTTAACTTTTAGTTGAATAGGACTTGCTTTAGTAGAAATTTGCTTTTTAATAAAACTATCATCATAAAAAAATTAACAATATCTTATTTTTATTTTCAAAAGATATTTGGTAAATTAGAAGAAATTTCTTTTTCTATCTTGCTTTGAAATTCTATTTTTTTTTAAATAAGATTTTTTAATTTCTACTCATTTTTTTGTAATTTTTTTTTTAAGATGCATAAGATGAGTTTATTGTCCTTAGATCAATGCATTGATATAATAAGTATCAATGGAACATGCTTTCATTAAATTTAAGTTTCTAGTCTTTGGCTTTTCTAGGAAAGGACAAAGCAAGTTTTAAATAATGGATTTTTGAAATTATATTTTCATGATTAATTTTGAAAGGAGTAATCATTTTAATAAAAGGAGATCCAAGAATAATCGAATGATTAATATCATTAATAACAACAAAAAAATTCTTAAGATAAAGCCTGTTGTTAAAAATTGATGCTTGAGTATTACATTGAATAGTTAATTTAATATTATTTGCTATAGAGAGTTTTTCAAAAGTGTTTTGTAAAAGTAATTTTGGAATTATTTCTTCTTTAATACAGTTTAGATTTACACATGTATCAAATAAGAAAATAGTGTTTATTTTAAAATCATTTGAAAAATTTAATGTAATTTTTATTATATATTTTTTTGAAGTAATTTGGGTTATAACATGTAAAACAATTTACATGAATATGTTCAATGTTTGATAATGCATGATTTTTTAGGGTTTGGTTTTCTATTTCTAGTTTGGAGTCAGATTAGCTTTTTAAGAGAATAGGTGTTGTAAAATAGCTAAGTCTTTTTATTGGGCTTGTTTGAGATTTTGTATTTCACTATTAAAGGTTTTGATTTCAAATTGTAAATGTAGGATAGTAACAACAGGTTTAGATTTTTTTATTTATTGAGAATTTTGGTAAGGTCATAGGTATTTATATTGGTTGATGGCAATAAAATCGATCTTAAACAAGTTATGGTGTTTCTAAAATGTTAAAAAAACTTAAAAGTTTGTCTAGATAGATTTTTTGCACCCAAGGGTCATTAAGTTTTTTAATAGCTTTAAGAATAAACTCTTGATCTTGAGTTAGGATATGTACGTATTTTGGAGTGGTGTTGTTTGATGTTTTTGAGTCAGAATTGGATGTTGTTAACTCATCTATTTGAAAAAGTTCTTTAGAAGGATATGATAGGTTGGATTTGGTATCATATGTCTCAATCAAAAGACTTTGGATATGATGAATACTTCCTTTTCTAAAATGTAGTTCATGTAATTTTATATTGATCCAACAAAATTTAAAGGTATGGCTTTTTCGACAATATTTGTAACAAATAATGCTTTTTAGATCAAATTTTAGTTTGGGTTTTGATTTTGATTGAAAAGGGTTTGTGGGTTTTTTAGTGGTTTTTTATAGTAAGGTTCAATTTTAGTATATAAATGTTTTCTATATTTATGGGTTATTATTTTGTTAGATGGTTTATTTGATTTTGAGGTGATAAGTTTGGAGCATGAACCATTACAATTTGGTTTTGGTTGGGACAAATCAAATTGCTGACAAAAGCTACATAATTCTTGTCGAGTTTTTTTATCTTCCACTTATAGTATTTTTAAAGTCTAAGGTCTTGATAAATCTTAAAACCTTATTTTTAAGTAAAACCGACAAACTTCTTATATATTAATTGATTATAAGAGACTATTTTGGAGACAAAAGTATCTTTCTTTTATTTTTGACTCTTTCTTCTAGAAGCGTTGACAATCCAATAATGAATTTTTCTTTTTAAAAAGGTTGGTTTTAATCTTTGAAGAGTATAACACATGTGAGGAAAATGTTTTTGTACTATTGAAAGTCAATAAGTGTTTTTACATCTAATATTTTAAACGAGTTCAACATATTTGTTTTTTAGATAAAAAGTTCTCCTACAAAATATAGAAAAATAATTAAAATAAGAATTGAGATTGCATCTTGAATGATGTTTCTGTTAGAGTCAAAGATGAGTATTCAGTCATCTAGATAGAGCTAAGAATCTTAAGGTGTTAGGTTTTAGTAAAATGACAATCACATTATCCTTTTAATTGGCCAGAAAATCTAACTAGAAGGAGTTCATCTATAAATTTATTTGACATTCTAGTTTAGGTTTTGTAGGCATTGTTTATTATGGTTATTTGTTGTAAAATATTTAAAATATTGTATTTAGACATTCCATTCATGTTTATTTATAGAGGAAAAAGATATTAAATTTATGTTAGTTTATAATAGTTGATTTTATAAGGGGTTATATTGGGAGTATGAATAAGAATACTCCAAATAAATTTATTGATTTTAAGAGTTTTTTCTTTAAATGTTTCTCCATTAAATGTATGGGTTTAATAATTTTGTTTATATGGTTTATAAAGATATAAGAATTGTTACTGTCATAAAAGGCTGTTAGGAACAATTAGAATTAAGGATAAAGTTTCAAGATGGGTAAGATGATTTTTTATGGCTTTGAAAAAGCAATCTTTATTATTTTGAAATTGAATTTAGCTTGATTTTATAATTTATTATAGTTAAATATTGAATTTTTTAGCTTGTGTTCTATAAATTTTACAATCTTAACAAAAAAAATAATATTATTTTAAATTTATTTTCTAAAATTCTTGATTCTAATCTAGTATGTGTGTGTATATATATATTAAATGAAATATGATAAAAGTTAGATAATTGATATATTTTTTTTAAATACTGATATATGGTCATTCAAACAAATAATAAATATATAATTCAACACAGATACAAGATATATAATTATAAAATATATATTAAATGATTTATATAGATATGTAACTGTATTGATCATTAATAATATAGCATTTATTATAAATCACTAATATATTTTATGATTTTTTTTAAAAAAATTGTATTTTTATTTTTAAATATGAATTAGAAAAATAACATTATCAATGGGGTATTTTTATATTTTTAAATGCTTCTTCTCCACCTGAACTGTACTCAAAAGTCAAACAGAACATAAAAAACGTAAAAATGGCACTTTCAACGCTCCTTCACATCAAACACCCATATCCCTTCCCTCCTCTCCACTTCTCCGAATCACAAATTCAACCCAAAAAACCATTAATTCTTACTTCCACCCCAACATTTCCAACACTCAAGTCCCACAAGACAATGATCCCTCACAGACCACAAGCAGTCTCAGTGCAAGGGGTTCTAGCAGACGCTATGAACTTGATCCAATCAGCACATCCCACTTGGAAATCAGCCCTTTTCAGCAATCTGTTGATTTTTGTTGTTGGGTCTCCAATTTTGGTATCCGGGCTCTCAATCTCTGGGATTTTTGCTGCTTATTTGCTGGGCACTCTTACTTGGCGCGCTTTTGGACCTTCCGGGTTCCTCCTTGTTGCCTCGTACTTTGTTATTGTAAGTTACAAAGAAAAAAAAGAGATTGGATCTTTGCTTGCATGTATTTTGTTATTTTTGTTGGGTTTTGGTGATTTGTTTTATTGGGTTTTTTAATGGCTAAAGTAATTGAATTCCTTTTTTTAATGATTCAGGCGATGCATTTTATTCCCCTCTTGTCTTTTCTAGTTATATGTATAATATTTATGCATGATTAGGTTGCTTGAGCTTTTTTCTGATTCTATAGAATTTAGATTTTGTAAACTTAATTTTGAAATAATTAATTGGTCAGTCTGCCATAGATGTTGGGTCCTTTTCTGGGTTTAATCTGTAATGTTTTCACTTCTTTTAAGTGGTTGAAAAATATGATGTGGGGTTTCTCTCTCTCTCTCTTCTTATAGATTAGTTTGTATTTCTTTCGTGCAGGATTTGAATTTTAGAAGTTAGAGCTTACTCTTAGCAACTGATTGGTCACAAATTGATAGATTTAGAGGGTGATTTATTAGTCATTGAATTTTTTCCCAATCAAATTCTTGTTTTTAACAGGATTCAGTTAATTTATGCTGTTAGGGGACTGCAGCTACAAAAGTGAAAATGGCTCAGAAGGAAGCTCAAGGGGTGGCTGAGAAGAGGAAGGGAAGAAGGGGACCAGGCAGTGTGATTGGTTCAAGTGCTGCTGGTTGTGTTTGTGCTTTTCTGTCAATATTTGGAACAGGGGAACGGGCATTTCTTGCGCTTTGGCAGCTTGGCTTTGTAGCCAGTTTCTGTACTAAGTTGAGTGATACAGTCTCAAGTGAGATAGGGAAGGCATATGGCAAAACTACGTAAGTATTGCTTTTCTGTTTGGTGAGGATTCAGCAGTTCATTCTGAATTTTTAGGCTTTGATTTGGTCACTCTTGATGAAGCTGGATTTGGAATTCAGTGGCTTTGAATGCCATTGACCTATCACCACTTAATAGCATCAGTCATCAGCCAGTTTTATTTAGTTTTTCATTCTTTAGAGGTGATAGTTTCTGCTGAAATAACTTAGAAGCATTACTTGTTACAATTTTAGAAGTTTGATCATCTAGTTGGATCTGGATTTGGAACACTGGTAGCAACTGTGCTAATGGGTATCCTTCTAACCCTTGAAACAAGGATTATTGTGCTTAGGAAGGTAAATGTGATAAGAAAACTAGGACTGATTTAAGAAACTTAGGTTTGGTTAAGACCTGTGTATGTAAATGAATTCCTTGGAGTGTCATTTACATTGATGTATTAAGTACTAACCTTTTCAAGGAGGAGTGCTCATGTACTGTATTTTATCACAATGTGAGAACCAAGAAAAGCCTGATTATTTTGGAGATATGTTTTATGGACTAAACTTTCCAGTGATTAACTACCTTATTTTGATAATAATTTTCTGTTTGAGGTTTGCATATCTTGTTGGTCTATAATTTTCAAAAGAATGAGTGTGATATGTTCCCATTATGAGTTTACACTTTTTAACAGAAGGAATTTTGAAATGAAAATGTCTAAAATTTAGATAACAAAGCATGAGCGATAGAGGAAGCATAAATAATGATATTATGAAGTTGCTTTCTCAACGCTTTTGGAAGATTAATTCTTCTCTGGCAGGTTCTATATGGTATTTAGGTGATCATGACATCAAGCCTGTGTACTTTGCACATTTACCTAAATCTAACAAACTAATGGAATACTGGTGGCATTTGCAATTAGCATAATCAGATCATGTATTTAAGTTTCTTTTCATTCATTTGAAAAGAAGCATGCAGTTATTATGCTGTCCCAGTGACAATTGGTAGTATTGCATCTTCATTGATCATTTACCTGTAAAATGTGTGTGGTGCTTCTGATATACGAGTTACATCCAATTTGTTGCATTTTTATTATACAGTTTATTACTGATAAGTATAAAAAGGGAAAAATAAATAAAATCCTTCATATGAAGAGACATGTTCTTGAAAACTCCCAGACACGTGCATGCACACAAGTTGAGCAATTCCTTGCTGTAGTTAGGTTATAGTTTGTGAAGGTTGGCTTTTTATGAGTTTTACTTGGTAATCTAGGTAATGCTGGTTGGAATTGTTTCTTGTAATTTGATCATTGCATTTTTCAAGGGTTTCAGTTTTTAATGAAGCTTGTATCCATAGGAACAAATTTGATTTGATTACCATGCTTTGATGCTTTTCTTAAGCTTTTGTTTTGCTTTTGGACCATGAGAATTTTATCATTCCACATTTATGTGGCTTGAGCAGGTACCTTGTTACCACATTTAAGGTAGTTCCAAGAGGAACAGAAGGGGCTGTCAGTGCTGAGGGAACACTAGCTGGATTGTTCGCCTCTATGCTTCTTGCCTCTATTGGTTGTATCCTGGGTGAGGTATTGTTTATCGTGTTCTCTTTAATTATGCATAACCTTTTCTATTGCTTTACATTACTCTTTTTTTTCTTCATCTGTATCATCCGTTCTTGTTGAGGTTGACTTGTACTCTTTTTAAGCATAAGAAAATAATTATGCAACCAAAGCATGTATAGCTAAAGTGGTCGTTAGCATCATGGGCATTTTTCCTGCCTTTTTTCTCCTTTTCACATTGCTTTGGTAAACATCACACCATTACATAACCATGCTATCATTATCATAGTTTCTCATTTTCAGATTGTGTTGTTATAGCAAAGGCAATACTGATGGTTATTGTCAAATGTAAAATCTAAAAACACAGTTTTGGCTTGATCCATATTTTTTTATATTCTCCATTTAATTTCTGCCCCCAATCCCACATACTGCTTTGAGAAAAGTTTTGGTTCTCTTTTTACTATTATTTCTCATCAATAAGGTTATCCTTTTGTTGTAAGTACCATTTTATTCTGAAGCTAGTATTCTGGATACTGTTGTGATTAACTTTTATGAAACCTTGCCAAAAAAAGATTTGGAAGAAGCTTTGCCAAAGGAGATTTGGAAGAACCCTAGTATTATGGAGTCAATCCTATTATCTCCAAAGAATGATTACCTTGTTTTTTGTAGTTCTTTTAGATGCATTTATTCATTGTTCATTTTGTAAGTTTTGAAATGGGTTGTTATGATGCTTATGGTCCAACTTATCCCATAATAAACTTTCTTCCTATATTTGACATAAACAAATGTACTATTTAAATAACAAACTAAGAAAAAGTATGTTGTAAGAATTAGGAAGTTGATTTTTAAGGAAGCAGTGTGCATTTTCCAACATGAAAGTTGTTTTTAGGTTTGGGGCATCGGCAAAACCGTATGGTCCAGTGACTTGCTTCCAAATAGGGGTAGCATCTTCATCTTCATCTTCTAAACAGAGCATCCTCGCTCTAAATAGGATTCGTGGAGACTTTACCGGTTAGGCGCACCCATTTTGACTACATTTGTATGCTGTTTCTTCAGATTATGTTTTAATTTCATTCAGACCATGTAGAAATATTTTAGTGTATTGATTTTTTTGACATATTCCAATCATTCCCCTTTTCTTTGTATGAAACAGATAAATGTATCTGAAGCAGTTATATGTGTGATAGCATCCCAGATTGCTAATGTTGGTGAGAGCATAATAGGTGCTGCTTTCCAGGAGAAAGAAGGATTTCAATGGGTAAGCAAGCAAAAAAAAAAGAAGAAGAAAACTTAATTTATCATATGGAATTCAATCTTTTTTTTTTCCTGGGAGGGGGTTGGGGGGTTTATACTTTACAGGACTACCTCCTGATAAACCATTCCCCATCCCAGGAACCTTAGAAGGCTCAAGCTCCATGCTTACTGGCATAACAAACTATGGAACGCGGCCAGCAGTCATACATGTTGTGTTTCTCTGCTATTGTCAATATGTTTTGAGTTCTGATCAGCCATGTAGAAGAGTGGGTTGCACTTAATTGTCTATGATTGTTGGGGACCATTAACCAGCTTGAACCTTGAATTAGTTAATGTGTTAGAATATGGTTAGCTTTGAATCCAAGTTTGGATCCATGGAGCTTACCTGATTAATTTGGGATTGAGGATTACCTTAGTTGAGCTGACCAGTATCTGATTAGTCTGGATATAGATGCTTTATGAGTGAAACCTATTCCAACCATAGAGAAATAGAAAAATCAGGCAAACGAGATTTACCTTTTCTGTGTATTGTGACTTCATGGCTCCTAGCTTTTCTGGACCCTCCTCTATTAAATGGACATGTTTAGGAAAGAATATTCTACACGTGAGTTTCTACAGATTATTGTGATACTTCATCAGTATGAGTAGGAAATATCCTGCAATTCTATTGCTATCTCGTGTGTAACTGGCCTGATATTGCTGAGGTTGAGGATCTCATCAATCAATGATAGGGTGTTTGAGTCCGTGTGCCTAAACTATTCCTCTTTCATGATATAATTTATGCTTCTGATCTTTTTTGCAGCTCAATAATGATGCTGTCAATGTCATCAACATATCTGTGGGCAGTATCTTAGCTGTAATGATGCAGCAAGTTTTTCTCCGAAGCTAGGGTGCTTAAATCTATAAATTACTGGAAATTAAAATGTCTGAAAATTTTGGACTTTAGTTTCAACGTCATTTCAGCCATCTATACATTCCATTGATGAACAAAGCATGACCAGGTGCAGTGCAAAAAAGGTATTTTGCCCTGTTTCACATCAACCTGCGAGATTAACTGTTTATTATCCGCATACATAGCTCTCAGTTATGTTAGCAACAGAGTGCCAAACAAGGAGATGTTTGTAAGTAATTCTAGATCAGTTCGGGATAATATTCGTAATATAGTTGTTAGATACAAAATGTTGCCCATTTTATTTGTATATTATTCTTATTAGCTGATGCATTAAGTCCTATGTTAAGACGCCAGACTAAGAACTGGACGATTTGATCTTTTAATCACCGGAACCTTCTTTTTGTGGCAGTTTTCTGATGGAAACTATAATGGCTGAAAGAGGACAACTAAATTGGAGGAACGTCTTACACAGCAAGCTTTTTATTAAGCAGCTAATAGACCATATTTAGCCGTGCACACACATGATAAACACAATGGATTTCCTCTCTTGAAGGTTGAGAAAAAAGGGAAGATTTGTAATTTCCAATCTGTTTGCATGTCACCTGTCTCCATATGGCTATTCCTGCTGGTGCATCCCTTGGCTTCCATGAGAATGAGCTCCAATAGTTTCTCGTACACTCCAGCACACTGCAGCATATCAATGGCTTTGCTCCTATCTTTTGCTGCCACTGACAAGACATCCTCTATGTCTACTGTATCCTTTACTGATCTGGTAAACTAATTCCAAGATAGCCCTGCCTCTACCAACAGATTTATTCGTATCATCGTCAGCCCAAACGCCTTGTCTTATACCATCACCAATGCCACTGGCCACAACGAGGTCACTTCTGCTTTCCATGTTATCGCCGAGAACCATAATCACCTGCCCTCCTTCAACTTACCATAAACACACTCCCATCTTCCGTAGCAGAAACCAAATTCTTCCCCTCATTCAGCATCACCACTGTTATGATCGCTCCACCATGTTTTTCACCGCATGTAACTTCTTTTCTGCTTCCAACCTTAAAAAATCCATCATAAATCAAACCATCTGCCCCTGCAGCATATAAGTCTGTCTCTGTTGGGTCCAAAGCAATCCCAGAAATTGCACATGGGAATGTAATTTTGCAGAGGTTTGTTCTATCCAGAAGACTCCACAACTTGCATGTGCAATCTGTTGAGCAGGAAATTACGGTAGGGTGGCTGGACCCCTTGCAGCAACCGTAACTAGACCATCATTGCAAAAAGCTATGTAAAATGAAATTGCTAATAATCTCATCTTTTTTTTGCCCTACAATTTGAAAGATTGGCACCACAAGCACGGTACCATCATCACCGCCAGAAATTAGGAGTGACTAGTTGTGGATGTTAGCAGGAATTAAAAAACAAAGATAAAGTAACAGCTCAGCTCAGCCCAGCTCTCCATGGGCTGGACATCATCTCACCTGGCCAGGCCTAGGGGAGGTGTAGCTCTCCGATGCATGGGCAAGCGACTGTACAGTAGACACCATAACCCACACGAACGTGCTAGTGCTGCCTCTATTATTACCCGACAAAACGCCATCTACAAAGAAAGCTACATCATCCACGACGCGTAAAGGGCAAACCTTTCCACTTCTTTAAAAAGAACATCAATCCAGTTAAGGCAGGAGACTGAACACCAGACTTCACATAGAATAACAAATTAATTATTCACTGTCAGCTCACTCTAGACATCTTCATTCCATAGAGAATTTTTCTCTGTACAACAAAAAAAAAAAACACTATTTTTATCCTTTCTATGTTTTTAGAACTAAATTAAAAAACTAACTTAAATATCGGAGTGTTTATCGTGAAGGAACTTGTTTTGCAGAATCATACCAAACCTCACCAACCAAGAAAAGTCCTTTTCCAAGTGAACTCTTTTCAGACTTAATCACTGTTAATTGTTGACTGTGAGACAAAGATACTGGTTTGTTGTGGGCAAGGACATGATTTCAGAACGGGCCCTGAAGGGATGGAAAGAGCACAGACATTCCCAGAAAGGCCACCAGCAAATAAAAATGACCCATCAAGAGTGGCATCAAGTGGAGCTACAGGTTCAGAGACAGGCAGATGGTGAAAAGCTGTTGAGGACCACCAATTGTACTGGTGAGTTGAGCCTGAAGAAGCGACCGAAGAGATATGAAGGCATCAATATAAGCCTTCCCAGCAAGGACAAGGCCATGGCAAGATGACCGGCTACCAGAGAAGCAAGCTACGATGGTGCCTGAGAACAAGTCATAAGCAGTAATGGGGCGGCTAGGAGAGCTAGTATGGAAAATTTCATGAGAAGACGACATCTTCTTCAGGTGTTACGACTGACGGACATGCCAGGTATACATGAATAGAGAAGGATGTCTTGTGATTTACATGGGGCAAACGTACGTGGATCACGTGTTAAGGTTTTGTGGTCATGGGCGTTGAAACGAGGTTGTTTATCGTCAGCAATTCACCTTCTTCTTTGCGTCAGGTCTTAGTTTCAAGTTTCGTTGGCTAATCTTAACGTCAAAATAATACCTTAACCTTCAGTTCTATCACAGGTACCTTAAAAGTTCCTTCAGATGCGTGTGGATATGAGAATTACGACGATTTTTTACCAAATGTGTGAGGTAAAAACCCCATTATAGAGTGCTAATAAAATTTTCCACCAGCTTGGAGTTATATTAATGATCATATGCATGTACTCATTTCTCAAATTGCGACAGTACAGACATAAATTAGTAGCTCATGGAACTTCTCAGAAGCTAGCAGCAAAGTTTTATGGGCCTTCCTTAGTTCTGAAGAGGATAGGACCCACCTATTTTTTCATATTTCACAACTTAAGAAGCACGTTGGTAATCTCACAGGAACAGACTCCTCAACCTGAAGCAGTTTTAAAGGGAAGAATGATCAAGCATGGACATCAGGCTGCTACACAAGTTGTTATTCACTGGGACATCCTCTCACAGAAGACGCCAACTGGGAGTTTTCAGACGACCTCAAGCGCAGGTTTCCTACCTTCTATCTTGAGGACAAGGTCGAATTGAAGAGGGGAGCATTGTCAGGTGTGGCAAACTGAAGAAGAAGCAGAAGAGAAGAAGCGACAGCATCTCAAGATTGATTTATAAATCAAACCGTTAGGCCAAGTAACTAATGTGCAATACGCACCGTATCATTAAGCGCGATACGCACCGTTTTATATTAAGAACAAACCCTGTGTCCGTGGGCTGGAACGCAGCGTTTTATTATCTCTTTTCGGTTATTTTAGTGCAAGGTACTGTGCATTCTGAGCTGCGTAGAATCATCTCTTACTTCCTGGATAGCCAACAGATCGGTGCAGTCAAGATCTCGAAGGGACTCTATAATTCACTGAACAGTAATACAATCTTACCGCTTTGATTACCTTCTTAGACTACAAACCACCTAACCAGAGAGGTTCACGGAATTGCAAGAGAACTGGGGGTCTCGTCTGTGTGTTATACAGGTAAGCTTCTGCCGTAATGGGCTAAAGCTTTAACTACACTTTTTTTTGTCCCGCGATTTGAAATAAGATTCAGCCTGCATTAGATTATCTCAACTTGAAAAAATATATTTAAAAATATAACCATCAGTACTTGGTTTCGATAATGTAGCAAGGGTTTGGACAACGTTTTTACAAATCTTTTAATCTTTTAGTAAATAGTATGTTTTTATTATTATTGCTGGGTTAAAGAAATAAACTTAGTATTGTTTTTTTAGATTAACATGGTGTTGGACCCAGCTTGCGTGTACCACGACTAATTTCACGAGTCCTGAAATTAACGACTATGTAAATCTTTAGTAACCATCATATAAGCAATCAAGGATTCGAACCTAAAATAATAGAGAGAGCAAACTTTTTAATTCCAAATTCTTACTACTTAGTCACCACCTAAATAATTAAATAAACTTAATATTGTTGTTTGTGTGGGTTGAAGATGTTTTTGACAATAGAGCCAAAAGAAAACACATTACGAAGAATACATACATGATAATATTTTTTTAAAAAAATATACATATTAATTATTTAAGATTGTAAAATTAATAATTATATAAGTTTTTAGTGGTTCTAAAATTGATAATATTTAAATGAATAATATTTAATATTAAAATCTAACTAATTAAATTATATTTATTAAAAATTACATGATAATATTTGATCAATATACAATAAAATAAAGTTACCTTAGACAATTTAAAAATCCCAATTCCTCTACCTTATGTCAAAATCTTTTTTTTTTTGTTTATAATGATAAATGTCCGATCAACTCAATTAATCTTACAAAGACCTTTCAGTGACTTGAAAGAATTGTAACTGGTGATCATTGCCCATCATCTCTTTCTAGTGTCTTCCTCTGTCACATATAACGTGAGTTCTAAATGTCGCTGCGTAAAACGTTCCGGAATTCCAGTCATTTTCTTTTCTCTCACGTCGCCGAGATTACGAGTGGTCCTCCCTACCCCACCACTATGGGACTTCAAATTAAAATCAATTGTCTGGAGTGTATCGTAAATAACGGCTCTCTCTCTCGTGTCGCCATCGTTTGGTCATCCACCAGTGTATGACAGCCTTTGGGCTTTGACACAAAATGCATCTTTCGTGGTCCCAAAGAAAATTGAACGCGTATTTGTTCGTGATGAGCGACAATGTGATGCCAATCTATACACAGTTCACGCCGCACTTTTTTGTTTTCTTTTTAAGTTTCTCCTTTTAATCTTAATTTGTTTTGTACGAGTTATATTAATAAGAAATAAATAGGATATAAATATTATTAAAATGCACCAAACTCAATCTATATATATATATATATATATATATATATTATTTTAGTTTTTAATAAATAATAAATAATAATTAGATAATTGATACCCATATAAATACCTAAAATTTAATTAATAATTTATAAATATATAAATTTTTTATCTTATAGATAATGATTGAAATGTATATATCTCAAAATTGAACATAGAAGTAATCATTGCCATCCATATTTAATATTGGATTTTGATTTATTTTTATGTCAAATTTTAATCATTGCCATCCATACTTAATATTGAATTTTGATTTATTTTTATATCAAATTTTATCTACTTTCTTTTTATTGCTTTTTTTTTGTTTTGTTTTGCTTTTTTTTTTTAAATACCATCCTTTGATGTTTTGTTATTGAGAATTTTACTTTGTTATTAGTTTAGGGTTTAACTTTAATGAGATTAGTCATAAGCTCATGACTACAATTATAGATTCGTAATATTAACATGGAATTTGTTTTTTCTTTTCAATATCATCTTTTAATATTTGAATTATTGAGCATTGATTTTCATGTATTTTTTTGTTATTTTTTTCTATGAAGTTATTCTAATTTTATATTTTTGATCGTGTTTAACATATTAACTTAACTTGACTACGATCTTTTATTTTCAATGTTTTTTTATGATATTTTTTTTATTTAATTTTGCCATTCAATATTGGATCATTTGATTATTAAGATTTTAATTTGCTTTCGATATATTTAACCCGGTGTCACAAATAGGTCACCAAGATGGATCCAAGTTAGTTTATATATATATATATATATATATATATATATCTTTTCCTTTGCATTTTTTTATTTTTTTCACATTGTCAAAATTATATGGGCTTATTAACTCAAGTCAAGTTAACGACTCCAATACTTTCTTTTTCCTCCTTTGATAATTCTTGCATTGCCTTGACTTTCATTTATAAAGAAAACGAAAAATAAGTTAACCTCCAATGCAACGCTATTCACTCATCTAATAACTTTCTATAAAATTTGAACAAAAATAGATAAAGATTTAGTAGGCATACTCCTCCTCTCTAGCTCTTTTAAAGATATTGTACTAAATATTTATGTTAAAAAGAAATCCTAAAACACAAAAAGCAATGCTTTTAAGTCTCTCTCTCTCTTCCTTCTATAAATGATTTCTCTTTTTCTCCCATGAATGACTGCTTCACAATTATCTTTTAAGATCATTATAAATAGCCTTCAATAATTTTATTATTTTTTACTTTGCATTTATATTTTCATAAATTATATTTATATCATGAAGGTTATATGTTAATAACATGTTATATCATCTACTTGACAACTAAAAAAAATCAATAAAAAATTAGATTATTTATAGAATTTTTATTATATTAAATATAATGACTAAAGAGCCTTTAATCCATCAAAATAATAAAAATTCTATAAATTAGCCATTGCTTACTTAAAAAAACTATTTATTTTAAATTTCTTTATAATTATAATAATGTTATCAATTACATGTTTTTAACAAGAAATCTTCATCTTACCTTACCATTTTCAGCCACAATCAACCTAAAAAATATATAAATTTTTTCATTCAAAATTGAAATGAATTCACACTAAAATTTTTAGTAAACTCGACATAAAATATCTAATGAAAATTATACAAACAATCTAGTAAACCCATGCTAAAATGTCTAGCAAAGAAACCTTAAAAATTCCAACAAAAACACTCCCTTTTATTCAAGCAAACAAACATATAAAAAGTAAAAAAACACACTTCTTTTTATTCAAGCAAACAAACAATCAAAATTCAAGCAAACACACTACATATAAGAATTACACATTGCCCAAAACACATATTATTGTCAAATACATAATCAAAATTTTTAGCAACAACCCAAAAAACATATTGTAAACAACCTAAAAGTTTCGACAAACATACTGCCATTAAAAGCACATATATTATTGACATGTCATCATCTATATCAAAAGCTAATAGCTTACAAACATGTAGCAACTTGGATGTACTAAAGTTTAAAATAGAAAGTGTGTGAAATGTGGATAAAAAGCAGCTGTCAGGATATCAAAAACAAAAATATGTAAAAACAAGTTATTTATAAATATGATGACAAGCCACACAATAATAGTTTTATTGATTGGTACAAACTTATTAATGAAATTGAATTAGATATAAGAAAAGGAAGAGGTAATGATAATATCAAGATGATATTAGATGAAGTGAAGAAAATGAAATATGAATCATGTAGAATTTGAATAAAAAATCAAAATATAAAAATTAGTTTTTCAAGTATTAAGTTGTTATTGATAACTAATTTAGTGCATGCAATATTGATATTTCTAACTAAGATATTATTCATGTTGAATAAATGAAATGAAATACATGCATTCTTCCGTGAATAAAATATAGAAAACATAGACATCAAATATAGTAAAATCATGCACATCTAAGCAGTAAATATCTATAATTTAAACTTGTTATATCAGCCATAAATGATGCATAATAATCATGTTCTTGTTGCTTCAAAAAGTTAAAGCAAACACATTATTTGGCTCTTTATTGAACTTCAACCAATTAATATAAAAGTTAAAAGAGATTAGTGATTCATTATCTATACACTCACATTGTAAAATAACTATTTTGTTAGTCCAACATAAAACCAGATAACTTGGCTTGAGAGGTAATATAGTTTTTTTTTTTCATAGAATCAATTTGTCATATTAAATTAACTAGAGGCATCTCAACTATCTTATATTTTTATGACATAGTAAAATTTATAAATAACTTTAAGAAAAAAATGAAAACAACGCTTCAAAGTCTCTCTCTTTTCCTCTTAGAGTGATCGTTTTACAATTATCTTTTGGAATAATTACATAAAAAAATTCTATAGTTTGATATTTTTAATTGTCTTCATACTTTAAAACATTACATTTTACATCCTGGACTTTATAAGTTAATAATAGTTTACATCTTCAAGCCGACGCATAAAAAAAGAATCAAAAACATGTTTTTTTATTTATAGGATTGTTATTAATTTTAATATAATGACTAAAAAACTTCTAGTGTATAAAAAAATAAAATGCCATAAATTGATTGTTGCTCACATTTACAAAAATTAATTGTTGTTAAAGGTTTTTATAATTACAATAATACCGTTAATTACATGTTTTTATTAAAAAAATCTTCCTTATTCCTTGCCAATCCTAACCGCAATCAACCTAAACTTTTCAACAAACTTTTTAACCAAAATTAAAATAAACTCATTTTAAGATTTCTAGTAAACTATGTATAAAATTTCTAGCTAAAATTATGCAAAAAATCCAATAAGCACTGCTTGACCGCTTTTTATGATCGGTTTGTTTTAACTCGCAAGT